>OV049924.1:312430749-312770333 GCA_920104205.1 Eupeodes latifasciatus
GATAGTATATTACAGGCGTTTAAGCTTCTTATATACGCCCGACCTACTGGTCCCAGGGCTTACTCTCCCTTCATCGAGGGAGAGTCCTACCGTATGACCAAAGGAGCTACTGGTATTCGCATTGCGTAGAGCTCCCGTGTTGATACCAGCTTGATCAGCGAATACAATACGTACACCACAAACATCGTAAAGCAATCTGCGGTAATAGCACTATACTTACAATATAGTTATCCGATTAGATATTGGCACCTCGGTACGTTCATATTGTCATTATGCATAGGTTCGAGTAGTGGTCATGCAGACTATGGGTGGATCCCGACCTATTTTTGCGCTCAAATTCCCAAGGACGATTCTTTAATCATTACTTTGACAGGCATTGAGGGCTCTTTGGACTTGTTGCCGTCCTGTAATCCATCCATTTTCGAGGCTTGTTGTCTGTCTCCGTGATAAGATTGTTTTTACCTCTCACAAATGTATTGCGAAAATCGAGGAGTCGCAGGAATAGAGGGCTGCGTAAATTTTGTTCATATTTTAATTTTAACAACGGTACTAGTCATACGCTACCAGAACGAGCAGATTAGACAGTTTGTTTCGGAAGTGGTCATCTGGCGTTTGAAGCCCCAAATGTCGATGAACTAATGATTGCCGAAAAGTACATATTTCGAAATTAAATTGGCACCATCATTACTTGTTCCAGCTGCAGAAAATCCACCATTGACGGGCATGCGGCTAGGTCATGTGTCGGTATATCTTTTCTTCTTTTGACAGTTCTTTTCAAATTTCCAGTCGTTTCAGTGATTCCAATTATCCTGTTTTTGGGATTTTATTAGAACGTTAAGAGTTCTACGTCCAATTTATGGTCATCATAATCGTCCTAGAAGATAATCAATTGAGCTCCTAGTGGACAAATTTGAATCCACAGACACAGTACAAAATGTTCCCGTGCCAATGAGACAAAGAAATGCCCGTAGTGTCGAGAATATTGCTGCCGCTGAGGCTTCAGTTGCAGAAAGCCCAAATGTGTCACTCACACGTCGTTCTCAAGCGTTAAGCATCTCTGTGACGTCGTTGTGGCGAATTTTGCGAAAAGATCTTGGCATCGGATTTTCATCGAAAAATCATCTTCAGCGATGAAGCTCATTTCTGGCTGAATGGCTTCGTCAATAAACAAAATATGCAGTATTGGTCAGGCAGCAATCCACACGTACTCTATTAGTCATCATTGCATCCCAACAAAATTACGGTTTGGTGTGGTTTATGGGCCACCGCGGTGGCGTCATTGGGCCGTACTTCTTTCGTGATGATCAAGATCGGCACGTTCCTGTGAATGCGGATCGCTACGGATGATATGGACTTGGAGGACATCGGGTTCTAACAGGACGGCGGCGCGGACGCCACAAGCCACACAGCGAATGACACAATTATTTTATTGGAAACCAAGTTTGGAGAACGTGTTATCTCAAAATGGTCCAGTCGCTTGGCCGCCTCGGTAGTGCGATTTTACGCCATTAGACTATTTACTGTGGGGCTACGTTAAGTCTATAGTCTATGCCAACATGCCAGAGGCAATTGATGAATATCGAAAGTGAAATTACAGCAGTATCGGCCTATTTATGCTTGAAAACCGTCGAAAATTGGGTTCAGCGTCTGGACTTCTGCAAGCGTGCCCGTGGTGGCCATGCAAAAGAAATCGAGTTTCATACGTAATGGCATCGAACTAACTTTTGCAGGAATAAAGAACCGTTTTTGTTTTGTTTAAAAAAAAACTTTTGTAGCGCTCTTATTGAAAAACCCGATATAAAAAAGAAATACAGTAATCCCCGCTTAGTTGCACCTCGCTTAATTGAACACCCCGCTTAATTGATCGAAAAAATTGGCTTCGAAAATTTCCCGTATTAGTAACAAAGCTTTTTAGACGGTTAATTGAACCCCGCTTAGTTGAATTACTCGCTTAATTGATCTGAAAAATATGCTGCAGAAAAACTAAATACATTGACATTTTTCGGATAATTGGACGGACAAAAAATGATTGTGATTGATAAAAACCAAAACTGCAAGGTGTTTTAAAATAAAGTTGTACCTTTGCAATATTTCTCCAACAAAAAGGCATGGATGAACCAACATTTATGGGCCCAAATTTTATGTAAATTTGACGAAGAAATGATAAAGCAGAACAGACAAATAATTCTTCTTGTCGACAATGCTGCCTGTTGTAAGAAGTTGGACGATTTAAGAAATATAAACGTGAAGCTTGTACCCACAAATACAAATTACAGCCATCGAACGTGGCAAGACTATCGAAGAATTTTCGAAGTCGATCACATCTTTGCAAGCAATGCACATAAGCAAACATTGTTTGTGGCTTATAACACCTTCTACTATAAGAAATTGTTTTAGAAAGTTAATATTGGAAATATTTTACTACTAAATCTACATTTGCAAGTTCTTTTTTAATGGCAGGCTTCATCCAAGAAGAAGAGGAACCTGAAAATGATCTCGTGGTCATAGATAACGTTCTTGAGGACAATGCAGATTTCAATGTTCATTAGGCATGTGATGACATAACATATCATGTTATGGCGAACTAACAGACGCCAAAATTAAGTTGACACTGAAATGTTTATAGAGTACATTTCTGGGATGAATATTTTTTTTTTGTTAACCTTCTCGTGCAATTATACGGGTTTTGCTTAATTGAACAGATATGTCAATTAAGCGGGGTTTCGCTAATTAAACCACCCGGATAATTGACCGAAAAATCTGACAAAATGGTCAGTGCAATTAAGCGGGGAATACTGTACCTCAATCCTTTTGAGAAGTTGGTACAGGAAATTTTCCACAAAAATGGGGATTTCACAAATAGCGGTCTAAACAACGTTGGCAATTCGGTGAAAAAATCCTTCTATTCGAAATTAATAATTCAAATAAAATTCTTAAAGATATTTTTGTTCATTTTTTATAACAAAACATCTACAATTTCTTGGGTCATGTGAACATAGCATTATTTTGGTTTATTCTTTCGACTTTTGAATGTTTATTAAGTGTCCATGTTCCAGAGCTGAATAGAATAGAAGCGCGAGAGCTCCCCACAAGCTCTACGAGGAGAAGTTTGAGTCTGACTTCTTAGACAGAAAAAGAGAGAGCAAGAGAAGTGTGCGTTCCAACCGAATACTGCAAGGATGAATCGGTCAATGCTATGGATATGAAAGGACCACTTCTGCAGACTGTATAATGACGACGACGAAACGAATTCCCTCTGTCAGGCAGAATGATCCATTCAATATATACGACGAAAGGCAACAATTATGTCTTCTGGGCTTAGGTCAAGATCCAAGCTGAACAACAAAGTCTCCGATGCGGATAGCTTAAATGATGCGCGTTTCGAGGCAGCTGGGACGGTCTCAATAATTTCTTCAGGATCTTTAACTGGTCACTATGCTTCCTCGGTAGTGACGTAGACTCCAGTGCAGATATGATTACTAATATAATTAGCTTGGGAATAGAAACCTTTACCTCGAATAGAATTTTTGCATGACCACAAACTACTGCACAAAAAACTGCAATGTCCCAAAGCCAGTAAAAATTTTTGGCCATTCGTAAAAAACATGAGGAATTTTTCCTCTTCCTCGGTTCCTACTCTTGTTGTCAATGACACGCCTTTAGTTAGCTCTATTGATAAAGCTAACTTGTTTGCAAGGCAGTTCGCCAAAAATTCCACCTTACCAGATAGTGCCATGACGCCATCATTTCTTGAATGCGTAAGTGATTCTATGGGACCAATCTGTTTTCGTACTCCAACTATGGCGAGAGTTAAAAAAGATCTCAATATTCATAAATCCGCTGGTATCCCGCTATTACTCTGAAGAGGTGTTCTTCCACGCTAGCAAAACCACTGCTTAAGCTATTCCATCTATCCTATTCTTCTGGCTCGTTTCGAGTAGTTGGAAAACTGCATTTGTTCAGCCAATCCGGCAAATTATCGACCGATAGCACTAAAGTCCCTTCTTCTTTAAAGGTCATGGAAACGCTGATTAATTATCAGCTTAAGAAATATCTTGAGGAACGGAAGTTTCTTAATGACCGGAAATACAGCTTTCGTAGCAATATGTTAACTATTGATCTCATGGTTCATCTCACTGAGCAGTGGAACAAATCTTTACATCGTTTTGGAGAAAGTAAGATTATTGCACTTGATATTTCAAGGGCATTTGATCAAGTCTGGCATCCTTGATCATTCTCTTATCGAAAATGCGTGCTTTTGGTTTTGACGAATCTCTTCTTCGTTGGATTAGAAATGTTCTTTTGAACCGTCCAATACAAGTTGTTTTGGACGGATTAAAGTCCAAAATAAATAAATAAGTGCCCCAGGGGTCCGTTTCGTCTCCGACACTTTTCCTCAATTTTATAAATGATCTCCTGTGTGCTACTTCTAAACTAATTGTTTCGCTGACGAAAGCACTCTTAGCTGTTCATATTCGTTTCCAGACTCACAACCCTCCTCTTCAGATGTGGAACTGCAACGGCAAAATATGATTAGCTTATTAAATTCCAACCTTCAACCGTTTGGAATTTAATGCTTCGAAAACTCAATGCTGTCTTGTATCGTTAAAGCGAAATATACCCTCCTTGCCACTATCTATGAGTGGCACTTCCATCAACGAAAGTGAAAATCTCGACATCCTCGGAATGTGCATCAGTAACCACCTTTTGTAGAGCGATCACATACGCAATGTCACCAAAAATGCCGCAAGATGTCTAGGTTTTTTGAGACGATGCAAGAAACTTTTCTCTCCGTCTGATCTAGCTCCAATCTACAAAACCTATATAGGTCGGAAACTCGAATAAAACTCTCATCTCTGGGCTGGTGCTCCAGTAACTTATTTAAGCTTTTTTAACAGTATTCAAAGAAGAGCTTTAAAAATGATTAGTGACATTAACATCATCAACTCGATTACGTCACTCGAACATCGTCGTAAAGTTTCTTGTCTCACGCTTTTTTACCGTTATTTTAACGAACTTATTTATTTTACATTTAACCGTAATACCCGCGCTTCTAGGAATGCTTATCAGTTTACCCTTGAGCCCAACTTTAGCCGTACTATGAAGTACAGAGATTCATTTTTTAGCCGTACTACGCGAATGTGTATTGTGTAATGCCTTGCCAAGCTCTATTTTTCCCTATCATTGCAATGTTCAAGAATTCAAAATCAATGTACACCGACACCTCCTATTCAACCCTTCCCTATTTTACTAATGCTCACATTGTGTCTTTGGCATATTAAAGGTATACAAAGAAAAAAAAATATCAACCTACAAAGTGGTTATCCCCATGCTTATTCAACTCAAGCTATTAACATTCAAGGATAACTCAGAAAAGTTACTGGTGCATGGAAGCCTCCCCTACCATGGCTATAGGTTCGAACGATAGCAAAAATAAAATGATACTATCTCGCTTTGCGTACTCTCGTTCTGGTACAGGTTAAAATTTCTATTCTTGTCCATACAAACATTTCGTCTTAACCTTATTTCCCTGTTATTATCTTTTTTGAAATGAGTCATTTTTCCCTGAATATCCAATAAATTATTTCCCAAAACCAACGAGCGTTCTAATTTTTCTGGAAAAATTTGTATACGTTGAACGGTAGAACGACAAAGCTTAATAATAATACAAGAAATAATTATTAAAATTCAAAATTATCCCTTTGCCTTTAAATTGTATCTTTTCACCCGTAATAATTTATTTTATAGATGATGATAAAGAGTTATTGAGGTGGAAATAAATGCTAAGAAGGAAAGTAATAACTTCTAGAACCCTTTTAAAAAACAAAACAATCTCCCGATTACTCTCTTCGGCTTAAATATATATTGTACATATGCAGATGGATGTTTCGACCTTATTGTTCTTACGAAGCAAAGTTAAGTTATTACCCTTAATGAATAAACACAAGCAAGTGCTCGGTAATTGTGTTTATTCTGCGATTCGCAAAAATGTATTCCTGTAAGTAAAGGAATATTAATGAAATTTTATTGACTTAAAAATATCAAAAATAAAATTGCTAAATTAAAAGGGACTAAGGTAGAAAATGAATTTATCGATAATGACAAGGAATATAAAATTATTATGCCTCGAACTTCTGTGTGCTATAATTTTCAATTGTTCTGTTGCTTCTTAAAGATTTTTAGATTCAAGTTCCAAACAAATAAATTCAACCTTAATCAAAAGACAAATAATGTCATAAATATACCCTCAACTTTCAATCATTAATTCTAATCGACTCACAAAAGCTTTTTCCCAAATTTTAACGCATTTCTAAACTTACGACTTCTTAACCCCATTATTATTTTATCATTTTCCTCTTTAAGTGGAACTGAAGCACTTTCTTTTTTTGTTTTCCTTATGACTTAGAAAAAAGGGAATAAACGGATAAAATTAATCTACTTCTCATCGAGCTACTTTTACTGATGGTGATTTATACATTTTGTACTTTGTAAAGCCGAAAATCCTTATACGACACAAGCCACATATACGACATAAGGTAGCATCTTAGAATAATTTATAGTGTTTTTTTGTTTCTTGTTTTGTCATCCTGTCGTCGAGTGACGACGACGTCTTGATATAAGAGCCAATGCCAAACAGGAAGAAATAAAAGCAAACTCTTAACTTTGAGAACCTTAACCTACAGCTTTATACACAGTTAATAAAATATACGATTTTGTTGATGTTGTGTGATGGAGTTGTAAAAAGTTAAAGTGCCTACTATTTTCCTTGAGTATTTTTGCATTCACTTTTAGGATATTCTCTCTCTTGACGCTTCGTAAAACTTTGCATGAAATCGCTGACAAAAAAAAGAATATTGTTATGGCCCCCCAAATATCAAACCCTCGTATGGTTTAAAACTTTATTTATTCTTTGCTGGCCCTGAAGGTATGATCGGATTGAAGAGATTAAATAAAAAAAGGAACAGCGAAAAAGCAATGCTTTATAGCCTGGTTCTATAATCTTATCTTTTAAGGCTACTGACAAAAACGGTGCTTTTTAATGCAACTTAAGTTTTTGTATTATATTGCTGTGGATTAACATTGAACTATATTGCCTGCATTGTTCTTGGGGAGAAAAAGGGTATTAAAAGAATTTTGTCAGAACATTGAATATTGGAAAATTGAATAAGCGTTGATCTAATAGTAAACTCTAAAAAAAGCGGGATGTCTTATTAATAAAGCCACCAGTAATAGAAAATTTTGTTTTACATATCTTGACCGAAATTACCCTATATAAAGCTTATTTAGATCAACTATTTCAAATAATTTTCTTTAACATCGTACTTGAAAGAATAGTGCAGAGCTCACCGTTAACACTAGAGGCACCATCTTTCAAAAGTCTGTCCAATTACTAGCATATGAAATTGACATAATCGGAAGAACTCAGCGTGATGTCAAATGGGCTTTTGTGAGTATTGAGGCAGAGGCGGCAAAAATGGGTTTAACGGGTAATGAGGGCAAAACAAAGTATGTACATGATGTCGTCAAGAAAGGACTTACAACACCGATGCACGTCTCGGTCAAAATGTCACCATCGACAGACGTAACTTTGAGGTATTGTTAAGGACTTCGTCTACCTAGGCTCCGCTATGAAAGCAGAAAACAACACCAGCGCTGAGATCAAACTAAGAATAACTCTTACTAACCGCTGTTTCTTTGGGCTAAATTGAGTAGCAAAGTCCTCTCTCGAGGGACCAAGGTGTCGCTATATAAGACCCTTATCATCCCCGTCCTGCTATACGGTGCAGAAGCATGGACTATGACAAAAGCGGATGAAAGCACCTTGGGTCGTTTCGAGAGAAAAGTTCTTCGTGTGATCTAAGGTCCCGTATGCATAGAAGGGGAGTGGAGTGGAAGAGAAGATGGAACGACGAGCTGTACGCGCTGTACAGCGACGACGTAGACTTAGCCAGAAGGGTAAAAGTCCAACGACTTAAGATGGCTGGGTCAAGTTGAGCGCATGGAAACCAATGATTTGAATTAAAATATTATATTCCATTGATATAGAATGAGGCAAAGGCTTAAGGAAATGTATTGAATTTGTTTAATTTAATCTCGTTGAGCTTGTTTTCGTATGATATCTAATTAAGTATCAGTGCGAGGAAGCTAAGAATCCCTTTTCCGATATAAGTCTTTACAAAAATTTGCTAGTTAATGCAAACACACGGTTTACTTAACCATAATAGGCTATATGTTGCACATGCACAGTGCTAATAAATGTTTTAGTTTCCTGTGGGTCAAAGTGCCCATCTATCGTATTTTTCAATAAGAGCGCTACAAAAGTTTTTTTAAACAAAACAAACACGGTTTTGGATATCAATGGAATTCTTTATTCCTGTGAAAGTACGTTCAATGCCATTATGTGTGGAGCTCGATTCCTTTTGCATGGCCACCACGGGCACGCTTGCAGAAGTCCAGACGCTGAACCCAATTTTCGACGGTTTTCAAGCCTAAATCGGCCGATACTGCTGTAATTTCACGTTCGATACCCATACGAAGTTCATCAATCGTCGCTGGCTTGTTGCCATAGACCATAGACTTGACGTAGCCCCACAGAAAATAATCTAACGGCGGCGTCAAATCGCACGACCGATGCGGGCAAGCAACTGGACCACTTCGTGAGATAACACGCTCTCCAAACTTGGTTTCCAATAAATTAATTGTGAAATTCGCTGTGTGGCTTGTGGCGTCTGCGCCGTCCTGTTGGAACCACATGTCCCCCAAGTCCATATCATCCGTAGCGATCCGCATTCACAGGAACGTGCCGATCTTGATCATCACGGAAGAAGTACGGCCAAATGACGCCACCGGCCCATAAACCACAAGAAACCGTAATTTTTTCGGCCAATACCGCATATTTTGTTTATTGACAAAGCCGTTAAGCAAGAAATGAGCCTTATCGCTTAAGATAATTTTTCGAATCATTTTCAAGTTGTTCCTCAGCCCAACTCACGAACATACGACGCTTCTAATGGTCTAGTGGCTTCAGTTCTTGCGTCAATTTAATCTTGTAAGGATGTAAGCCAAGATCTTTTCAAAAAATTCGCCACAACGATTTCACAGAGATTCCCAACGCTTGAAAACGACGTCTGAGTGACACATTTGGGCTTTTTACAACTTAAGCCTCAGTGGCAGCAATATTCTCGACACTACGGGCACGGGAAAATTTTTTACTGTGCCTGTGGATTCAATTTTTTTCCACTAGACAAAATTATTTATTTATTTGATGGGCGCATATATGCCATTAAGTGTTGAATATGACATTATTCAAATGCCCGCCTCGGTTTCTTACAGTGGCACGGATCCGAATGGTCTAATTTTCAATGCTGGAACCACATGTCGTCTAGGTCCAAATGGTTCAATTTGGGCCATAAGAAATTAGTTATCATCGTTATAATAGGACTCGCTGTTGACGGTGCGCCGCCGCCGGCCCAAAAGCCACACCAAACGGTAACTTTTTGAGGATGCATTATCACCTGGTGAACCTCTCGTGGGTTAGTGTCGTCCCATAAACGGCAATTTAGCTGGTTAACACACTAAAGATGATTTTTCAGCCAGAATTGGGGTCCTCTTCCAAGCGATTCTAGGCCCAGTCAGCGAACAAACGGCGTTGTCTATATAGTCATGCATTTTGAGCTCCTTGGTCAGTTGGATCTTGTACGGTTGTATGCCCAAGTCACGACGCGAAATTCGCCAAGTTGAAGCTTGCGAAAGGCCGAGTTCTTGTGCACGGCGTGGAATAGACTGCCTCGGGTTCTGCTAAAACATTCACGGACCGCGGCGATTTTCTGGGCCGATCTTGCGTTTTTTGAACGTACGGGTGTTGGCTGATTGTTTACTGAACCGGTTGTCTCAAATTTGGACAATTTCAATGTATGTGGCAACCTAAATATAACTCATTTGAAAGTAGAACATTAAAATTGGAAATAGGTTTCGAGTAGTATTGAAAGAAAAATCGAAGTCCATAGTCGGCCCCAAACGAATTTAAATTGGCACTTGGGCAAAATACTTTAAAAAACTCGATTTTGTATTCTATTAAAATTGTATTTTAGCTATTTTCAAAATCTTAAAAGTCAAGATTGGAGTATCGAAACATTTGAGGTCTGATGGGAAGAAATCGCCTTTTAAATAGAAATGAATCCATCTTTCATCTTTGTTTGTATTCCCTTTGAAGCTTTGATGAAACTTGTAAATAGATTCAGAGAAATCTAAATTTCACAACAACAATTAAGGATAGAAAAATTAGCAATTTATAAATTCCACAGAACCAACACAAATAATACATAGTATAACGAACGGTGGACTATCGTCTGTCAAGTTGATGAATGTGCTTAGAAGGATAGATGGATGAATGGACGGATGGTTATAGTGAACAGGGATAGGGACACATCCGAATGCTATAGAAGGTATTAAAATTCAACAGAAATCACCATTGAATGTGGTGTGTATAGAACCTGATGAACTCAAAACCCATCGGGAATAGGGCAGGAGGAGGAGTTATTGCTAAATTTATGCATCACCAAGTTTACATAGTTAATTTAACTGAAGGGTCATTCATATTCAGACCGATTCATAAAAGTATAAGGTTTAAAATTGTCGAAGTTGGAGGGTGGACGTTTATTTCGTAATTAGAATTTGTCACAAGTTTGACGGGGTTGATGTAGGTTGTTGTTGTCATAGTCGTTCTCGTCGTTACAGAACATATTCTTGCAAAGAAATCTTGTCTATAGGGTTGTTATTAGAGAGCTTTGTTGGGTGCTGGGTTTGAATAAATTTATCCGTTGCGTCGGCAATAGATGTTTAAGTGGAATATTTTTGAACATAACAACAATGTTGACTAACCCTTTCAACTACTCACGGACAAATTTTGGTAGCAATATGGTTAAGCTTTTAACTATGAAAACTCTTAAGATTATTTAACGTAATTGCATAAAGGATTTGTTTGGGACTCAAAATTGCCTATTCATTTTTCGAAATTTTAGGGACAATTTAAATATGTACATATTACAATTTTTGGGTACATGGGTCGACTTTCCATTGCCGCAGCATGCGTATACTTTTGATTTCTTTAACAGTTAGGTAGGACTCAATAGAACTGGATTAATATTCGAGAGAGGAAATCCGGTTCAATGCTATAAAAAAAAGTTACCAAAATTTATACGACACACAAACCAAACAAAAGAGAATAATTTTTATTTGTTTTTATTAATTTCTTTTTCAATTGTTTCTTGAAAATTAATCTGCAAGCTCCAGAAGTGTCTCTGTTTCGTTTATTGTTTGGTTGTTGTTTGGTTGTATAGTTTTAAATAAATTATTTTTTACTTGTCAGCTTGGACAGTGCTGAAAGTCGTTGGCTGGTCAAGTCATACAAAAGTATTTAAATCAATATTAAGCAAAATTAGGGATTTGTAAAAGCGAGGCAATAAAAAACAGTTTTTGTTACTGGATTTACGAGTTGCCGAAGTTGTGTGATGAAACAGAAATGACTATTAGGCTGATTTACACTTAAGCAAAATCAATTCCAAAATGATACCAACTTTTTGTTATTGAACTCAGCTATCACCAAAATTATTAATCCTTCGGTTAAGATCACTCAAATAACGTCCCGTATAGTGGGGCTACTAGAAAAATAAATATGATTTAATCTCCAAAACAATTTAATACAACGAAGAATAATGGTTTAGACGTCTGGTAAAGTTTTGAGAAAAATCAAGTAGACAGTTTTTTTATAAGAAATAAAAACCTTAAAAAAACATTACTAAAAATTGGTAAAAATTGATTTTCGACTCAAATATCTTTTCAAAAACTTGAGATATTGGCTTCAAACAAATTTTATCTTATACAAAATATTATTTTCAACATTCAGTAAAAATTCGAGAAAAATTGAATTGACAGTTTTTTTTACAAAAAATTAATCCCCAAAAAACATTACTAAAAGGTCGTACAAATTTAATTTTCGACTCAAATATCTTTTTAAAAATTCAAGATTATGGCTTCAAACTAATTGTATGTTATAAGAAATATTGTTTTCAACATTCGGTATAATTTTGAGAACAATCAAATTGACAGTTTTTTTTTAATAAAAACCTAAACCAAATAATTCTAAAACTTGGAAACAATTTACTTTCGACTCAAATATCTCTTTTAAAATTAAAGGTATTGGCATCAAACTTATTTCATCGTATAGAAAATATTGTTTTTGGTATTGACTTCAAAATGATTTCATTCTGTGATAAATTTTTAGAAAAATCCAATCTTTATTTGTTTATAAAAGAAATAAAAACTTTCAAAAAATGCTACTAAAATTGGGTTTCGACTAAAAATCTCGTAAACAAAAAAAGATTTTAAAATAAAAATTTTATCATATACATACAGTACTGTGCAAAACATTTGCAACTAGAACCTCCAACAGGCAAATTCTTTCTTTAATTTTATAAACTATTTTGATATTACGTTATAATTGTTGGAAAAAAATTAACAATCTTCACTTAAACAAAAAATAAATCACTAAATACTTTAATAGTTGGTAAAATTGCTGTGCAAAACATTTGCAACTTAGACCTCACATCTAAATATCAAACTATGATCTTACTTCAAGACAAGGAAATGTTAATATTTAATTGCGTACCTACCCTTTATTTTTTATAACGGCTGTATATCTTCTGGGCATCGAAGCTATAAAGTCATTAATAACCGTTTTTGGAATGTCATTCCACTGTCTCAGAATTTCAGCGAATAGGTCAATTATGTAGGTACTTAAAAATGTTGCTCCCAATTCTTCTCTTCACAATTTCCCACAAGTTCTCTATTGGGTTTAGGTCTGGGGATTGGGCTGGCCATGGTAAAACCTCAATCTTTCCTTCTGTAATCCACTATGTGGACAACTTCAACTTGTGTTTGGGATCATTTTCGTGTTGGAACGTCAATTTCCCAATGGGCATAAGGCAGCATGGTGTTACAAAGGTGTCTACATAGTCTTCAGACTTTATTATGCCCTACACTTGTCGAATTTGCCCGATTCCTTGGCCAGAGAAGCAGCCCAAGACCAAAATTGAACCACCTCCATTCCTTTAGTGTATTTTTGATTTATTCTCTCACCTCTTGGTCTCCTGACATGTTGTTTTCCACCCGATCCGTGCATATTGAACTTTGATTCGTCAGAAAACAAGACCGTTTCGGATTTTTGGGACTCCAATTGAGATGAGTTTTTGCAAAAGCCAAACGAACTTTCACATTTTTTTTTAAATAAATGGCTCTTTCGCTATCTGAAAACCACGCAATCCGGCCTGCAGTGCGCGGCGTCTGATAGTTGATGGGTCAATTGGTAACCTAAGTTCAATGTTTGCTTCCCTGGATGATGCCGTGGGGTTTCTTCGGAAGAAATTTGTTATTTTTCAATCATCTTTTGCTAAGGTGCTTCGAGACCTTTCTCATCTATGATGGCATAACACCTTTCCACTTTTGATGATTCTACAAATAGTTGATTTGTGAATGGAATATTTCTTTGAAATTTCTTTTTGTGATGCTCCTTTTTTAATCACTCAAAATTCTGGATTTTACATTCGATGAATATTTATTTCCCGCCATTTTTAAAACAAAATCTTTTTTTTGACGTGACAACGTCTTAAATTAGGTTGCGGCTGGGAGTCACTTATGAAAAAGTGTAACGCCCGGTAACGTAACGATGAGTCACCGAACGAGAGAGAGGCCCGCCGAATGCCTTGCGTCTCTCTCCCACTCAACTATGATCGGTCTGCCGCGCGCGCAGCACTAGAGAATTAGGCGCATTGAATCGGCGCATTGAATGCTTGTGTCTCTGTCTTTGTCTTTCTCGAACGTTCTTGGCGTTGGAAAAACAAGAATGCGTCATAATACAAGTTCACACGTGTGGTTAAAGTATCGTCAGCTGTGTCTGTAGTGAAAATGTGGAGTACTTAGATTCGTCATTTACAACAACTACAACAATAAAGGTAAATAATTGTACACTGATATTTCATTATCGTAAACTATGATTGATTGATTAATTGTTAGATTGACACAAAAGTTGAGAAACTGAGTTTTTAGGTTATGTCATACTATTGATAAATGTTGATAGTGTTAAGTAAATTATTAGTTTAAAAAATTTGTGCAATTCTTATTTTCATTCAATTCCTTGTTCCTATTGTGCAATTTAATTATGTATATTCATATCAATAAATATTCTACCGAGAAAAAGACGTTGTCACGTAAAATCTTCGCCCGTAAAACCGACTTTACAGGCAACCATTTTTAATGAATAATTTATTTCTTTTCATCTATAGAGTTGCCTTTGCCCTAACGCTTATAAGAACACATTAACTAACCCAAAAGTTGAGTTGGATAGATTGAATTCACTTTGTTTTAACACAAACCAACACATTCTGGAGAACTTGAGACATAAGAGAATGTGAAAAAAAATTCCCTTTAGTTTTCGGATCTTTCATCGAAAGCTCTTTTATATATGTATACAAAATTACAAATTCTATCAAACTCCAATGGATTTGCGCATTTCAGGTGCATTTTTTTTTCAATTTTAAAAGAATTTATTTAAAAAAAACCGTTTTATCGATCAAAGTCCCGGCAAAAACTAACTAAACAAATCAAGCTACACGTATAAACTTACCACCCTCAAAAAACATTAAATTAACCGTTATCAAAATGAAACGAAAAGAGAAATGGCCATTAGTTGCAAATGTTTTGCACAGCTGAAATCATTATTATTTTTGTAAAAGCAGTGCATTTGTAGAATTTGTCTGTGGATCAGTGCTTTAAGATTATGAACAGTAAGGTGACGCATACAAAAGTCTAAAGCAATAAAAATAATTTCATTGGAACAACGTTTATACATACGAATGTTCGTTTTTTTTGAAAGACGGTGACAGTTGCAAATGTTTTGCACAGTACTGTATATTTAACCGACAATTTTTTTAACAGAACCCGGAAACCTTGTAATCATCGTGGGTCGCATCCGAGTCTCTTTTTTTTTTAATGGAATCATTTTTCGCTCTCTCTCAAAAGAAGTTTTGTACAGGTTAAATTTACCTCTATAATAGAACAAGTTTAAAGCCTATGAGTAGAATAGTTCTATAGATATCGTAATTCCAATCAAGAATTTTTAGCAATCCGGTTTAGAAATTAATTGCGAATTTTGTATAAATTAAAATATAAATTCTAATAGAGCAATAAAACAGGAAATTTGTTGACAAGTAATTTATTCATTCATATTTTCATTTTTCTTTGATTTGTTAAATAAAAAAGTTTTGTGAAAATCGTGTTTTTGTGAAGAACGTCTCCAGACGGTATTAGTAGCTTAGCTGTGAAAAAATGTTCACCCATGTTTTATTGGTTCTTTGTGACTTTGTCAGTGTTATTTTGTTTTATTTACCAGAACCAAAAGTTATTATGCTTTTTTAGTAGAATAGTAATGTCTTGTCGAAGTGATAGAGACTTCATTGAATGATAAAGAAATTGCTATATTGATAGAATTATATCAACCCGATGAGGAAGAGGATTACTAAGTCTTCGATGATGACATTGAAGACCCAGACTATTGCTATAATGAGGTCAAACCTGAAGACAATGCTATGGTTCATGACTGCTTGCAGCTCATGGATACTTTCTCTTTTGTCAATAGAGGAGAATGTTGTCATCAGATTGTTACACAGCATTATAAATTTTGCTGACCAAAGAATTTATTTCGACAATTTTTATACTTTTGGTGTATCTAAGAGGGCGTGAAATAGTTAGTTTAGGCACAGTAAGAACAAATTGAATACCGAAATGTTTGATGTTCTTGAAGCGTTAAATGGGATTTTAAATTCTTCGTTTTTTATAGGCTCATTGGGTTGAACCTTTTTTTATAAACTTTCCGCCTTCTTGGAGTCGGTAAAACGCGATTTAAATTTTTTCAATCATTAATAAACGAGCTAAACTGGAGAGGCATTATTGTTTTTATTTTATTTTCAAAAATGGAGAGAAATCAAAATGACATTTACGAAATAATAATAACAATAATTTCCTTATGTAGGCTCTATTCAACCTCAAAACGCGTTTAGCTTATTATGCGACTATACAAACTTGTATAAGTTTTATAAATAGCATTTTTGCGTTTAGAGGCATTATAGGGAGGGGCATTTATGTAGGCTCTATACAGCGTTTTTAAATAAGACTGCTTGTATTTATTATTTACCTTTATTGTATTTATAAATCGAAGTAATCCAAAGAAAATTTAATCTCAAATTGATGAAAATAAACTAAACTAAACTAAACTAAACTGAAATGCAAACTTCCGAGCGATAAAAGTGAAGAACGAAAAATGTGAAATTATGCTCAACGTACAAGCATGTTGGTACAAAGCAATTCTTGAGAACTAATTTGGTAAGCCAGCCATTAAAAACTTCCCGCTACTGTAGGAAAGAAAAAGCCTGCCAAGAAGTCGAATGACCACAAATTATCCGTGAGTGTAACACCCACATGGGTCAGATTCATTTGTTTTTCAAAATTAAAAAAAACTGTTTTGAAATTTATCACACTGACTTCATGTTCACATTTTTCAGCCTGAAATAAGTCAAGAAATAGGTACAGTTCATCATCCATTGAGGGTGCTCGAAATGTTTTCCATAATCTACAATGTAAATTTAATTTTATCATCATTCTGAAACTTAAAGCATATTTAGTCAAACAATTCTCACTTCAAAATTCATCAAGTGTTAATCAAAATTGATTTATTATTCATATCTTTGTATTTATTAACACGTCAAACACTTCTGAAGATAAAAAAAATATAAGTTTCTGCAATTTAAATATACATAGCTCAGGATATGCTAATGTCGTCTCCTATATCATACACCATACCTTCAATTCAATATTATACCTCCCATCGAACGTCAAGACTCTTGAGTATTCAAAATCCAAACAAGTTGAAGTTGATGCTTTACCTACATCATTTCATCCTCTAATGAATTGTAATATGAAAATGAAATTCAAATCAGATATACGCCATAAATATTTTATACTCGTATTAATGCAAAGACGGAAGTTTTATTCGAAAAAAAGTGTAACTTGGTGTAATTTTTTCATTCGTAAACCCAAAACTCAAGGTACTCAATTTTTGTATCCTATAAAATAAAAAGAGGCTGGGATGCGACCCACACTGATAACTTCCCATCCCGTCTGTCGATTTGTCTTACTTAAAAGTTTGTCTATATCTATCAATTTTTACCAAATTTGCGTACTATTTTTTGTAGATTTTTTTTAATGAAAAAACGCAGTGTTGGATTTTTAAAAAAAATTACTGAATATCGAAAACAATATTTTCTGTGAAATAAAATAAGTTTGAAGCCAATATTTGTAATTTTTGAAAAGCTATTTGGGTCGAAAGTAAATTTTTACCAAGTTTTAGTATTTTTTTTTAGGTTTTTATTTTTTGCGAAAAACTGTCAATTCGATTTTTCTCAAAATTTTCAGAATGTTGAAAACAATATTTTTTATAAGTTAAAATTAGTTAGAAGCCAATATATCAAATTTTTGAATAGATATTTTAGTCGAAAATCAATTTTTACCAACTTTTATACATTTTTGTTTAGGTCTTTATTTTTTGTAAAAAAACTGTCAATTCGATTTTGTTCAAAATTTTACTGAATGTTGAAAACAATATTTCTTATAAGGTAAAATAAGTTGGAAGCCTTAATCTCAAGTTTTTGAAAAGATATCGGAGTCGAAATTCAATTTTGTATCAGATGTCAAAAAAATTGTTTTGGAGATGAAATCATATTTTTTTTTTTTTTTCAGTTTTTTTTTTTATTTATAAAAACAACCGTTAATTGGATTTTTTGTCCAAAAATATACTTGTTTTGTATTACGTTACAATATATAATATAAAATTTAATTCAAGTCTCTAGCGTCATTGGTTCATGAGATATTTAGGATTAACCAAAATGTTCACCTTTTTTTAAACTCCTATGGTAAAAAAAAACACCCACGCAATTTTCTTGAGAGCCCTTTCTGCATCTTTCTGCCTTATTATCTGTATAACAAAATTTATTTGAAGTCGATATCTCTTCTAGTTCTTGAGCTATGGACGACGAAAAAAACGTCGCGAACGTACGGACGTACGAACGTACGTACACACGCACGCACAGACATCTTTCTAAAAATATTTTATTTCGACTCAAGAGACCTTGAAACGTCGATAAATGTCAAAATTTTCAATTTGACAAATCGGACCCATTACAATAACTTCCTATGGGAAATTAGAAACATCACAGGAGAAGGTCCTTCAATAAAAACTGATAACAGTAAGTATCTAATACCCCTCAAGTCTCAAACTATCTTAATTAAAAATAATTTTGTTTACATATGTATATAATATATATTGCAAAAAGGAATAGCTAATGGACTGAACAGAGTATTATGTTACCCTTGTGCCTAGATCTGGGAGAATATGGTCGGTTTTTCAATGAACCACTTTGTGTGGAGAATTAGTATTTTAAAACCTTATTATGCTAATTTTAAACTTCATTAAAAATTCCAAAGCTTGTGTCCTCATTTTATATTAAAACAAAAAAAACATCTACCCTTGTAGGTAACCCTAGTAAACCAAATCAAAGGGGGAACGGACACAAAAAAAATGGTTCATCAGTTTTTAAAACTTTTTAAAAAAGTGTAATCGAAATATCGTTAATGTATTCTTTCAGACAGGTACTTCAAGCAACATTTAAGCACATTTCGTACAAAAACAGAACCAACAACAACAAAAAGAGGAATATTTGCATGCTCCAAAGAGAAATCGATTCGATACATTAACCTTTCAGTTGTAGGTAGATAAGGTACTTTAACTTTTCAGTTGGAAAAACACATTTCAGTTTATAATTTACAAGCTACCTACATTCTACAAAGTAACTCTTCCAATATCAATAAAATTAACGAAGTGTACATAGGTTGGTGTTGCTGTATTTATAATATACATGTAGACCTACTAACATCATGAAATTTTGTTTACTTAATGAAACGTTTTTGGTAAATTTACTGAAATAGGAAAAGCAAGCCAAGGGAAAATGAGTTAGTTAGCTGGAAAATGTAATATTGCAATAATGTTGCATACAAATGGATGTATTGTTGCAGGTTTGGTATATACTTTTCAAAACGGATATTAAACACGTTGATTTATGTTTCCTGAAGTGGAGGTGTGTTTTTAAAATATCCAATGTTTTCCTTAGAGGCAAAAATTAAATATTTGTATATAGAAGGTTAACATAGTTTTGTCTTTGAGTTCAATAAGAGAATTGATGTTACTACTTACATCATAGTAAATATTGGAATTTTAATGTTTTTGGAAAACTTTTCGAACAAAACTAAAAGTTTTGTTGAAAATGGTGTTTTTAATACGTTCGTTGCTATTTTCAGAGTGTTGTATCAATTTTGTGTTATTGATGTCTTAAAGCTTTTGCAAACAGTCTTGTGAGTTCTAATTCTACCTTTATTTTGATTCATTCCGAAAACAGTATTTTCAACTTTTTTTTCGCATTGTCTTATTTTGTCTTCTTCATCCGGTTTATGGCTCTTTTTTGATAGCTTACCGCTGAGTTTGTGTAAGCTGAACACCTGGTGATAATGATTTATTTACAAGTTAAGAAAAAATGTCATCACTAGGTTTTTCCAGTGATGGATTCTGAAGTGACCATAAAATATTTGAAGTACATTCGCGAATAAACGAACATCCAAAACATCAGACCAATACCATTTACAGTGCCGTTTGAAAAATGTCGGTCAAACATTTTTTTTTGAATTTTGTCAAAGTGTTGAAATAACAACATATTTTTTAATTTGGTTCGGTTTTATTATGCGGTTCAAATCGTTTTAAGATACAAAAAGAATTTTGAGATTTTTCTAAAATGGTCACGGGAGCAAAAAGTGATTATCCCGAAAAATTAGTTTTTTAGGTACCTGCCTCATTTTTAAGGATTAAAGAAAAATACTTTATTGGATCAGTTTTTTGTTTTTTTCATTGCTTCTCAGAAACATGTTGTATCTAATTAGTACTTTTTTGACCACCTCTTGCTTTTATTACGGCTGCACATCGGCAGTTATCGTGTTCCAGGTCCGGGAAAGTAGTGTTTTTTAACTCATCAACTGACTCTGGGTGCTTTTTCACAACCTCAAGTTTCATTATCAATTGGATTGAGATATGGACTGTAGGGAGGCCAACTCAGTCCATCGATATAATTTTCCTCGAAGTACTTTTAAACTTTTGAAAATTAAAAAAAATCCAAATATTATTTGAATTCATTAAGGTTTTAGCTTTTTTTAAAGCTTAATGTTAGTCAGTCATGGCATTGTCCTGTTGAAAAATGAAACTGCAAGTGTCCCCAAAAACCTCTAGCACGGTGGGGTCCAATACGTTTTCCAGGACTCGAAGGTAAACTTTTGCATTGACTTTGGATTCTAGAAAGCTAATTCTACCTTTTTCATCTCCAGAGAAGCATCCCCACACCATCACAACTTCAATTTTGGGGGGCATCCGCAAAATGCAATCAAAACTTAGTATTTCTTTCGGTTCTCTTTTCGCGTAAGGATCCTTCTATCTGAAACATGGAGCTTGAATTTTGATTCGTCCGAAAAGATGACATTAATCCACATGTCTTGAGTCCAATTTAGATGCTCCTGAGCCCAGAGCGATCGTTTTTCTTTGATTCTTTTTGGAAAATCCGGCTTCAGTACCGATTTGAGTGCTCTAAGTCCAGCTTTCACGAGCCTTTTTCTCACTGAGCTTGACGAAATTACTTTGCCTGTAGCTCGACAGAGATCGTTTTTAAGGTCCGCCAGAGTTCTGAACCGATGCCGACGACTGTACAACACCAAAAAACGATCTTCCACTGGGGTAGTCTTTTTTGGCCTCCATGACACGGTTGCTAGTTTGGTCTTTTAAGACCAAATTTGGTCATTATTTTCTCACTTGGTCGCATGGTTATTTTTTATTCCATTTGGTCCCTTTTTTAAGAAATTGAAAAAAAAATAACTCGACTCTATTCCTTTTATAATCTCAAAAATAAAATACATACATAAAGAATTTTGGGAAAAATTCAATTATCATAAAAACGCTTAAAATTAATCTTGTTTTCAAAAATTTAAGTTAGTTCGTTTATAACTTGCTGGTACTTCCTCACAGCTCAGCTGCTGCTCAGAGGAATTTTTTTAAATTAACTTTGATAAAAACGAAAGGCAGACTTAATTTGGGTACCATTAATAATGTAATGCTGGCCAAAGAGCGTCAAGATGACAAAAATAACCATAGCGTTTGGTCTGCAAAAACATTTGTTTGAATTAATTTTATATGAATTTTATTTAGCGATAGTATTCGATCTCCTGACTTATTCGATCTCCTGACATAATGTTAACATATTGTGATCTGAAAAAAAAAATGAGGCTGGGGTGCGTCCCACACTGATAACTTCACATCCCGTCTGCCGATTTGTCTTGCTTAAAAGGTTTGTAGGCTTTCGTGAGTTGCTAGTTGTTAGTTGAATTATTCTAAAAAAAATAAAAATTACCAACAATATTTTGAGTATGATGAAATAGTTTGATATCAATATCTGTTCTTGTTAACGAGATTTTTAGTCGAAAACCAATTTTTACCAAATTTTCGTAGCATTTGCGTACTATTTTTTGTAGGTTTTAATTTTTTATGAAAAAAACTGACTGTTGGATTTTTATGCACAATTTACGGAATGTCGGAAACAATATTTTCTGTGAGATAAAATAAGCTTAAAGCCAATATTTTTTTAATTTTTGAAGAAATACTTGAGTCGAAAGTAAATGTTTACCAAGTTTTACTATTGTTTTTTTTAAGGTTTTTATTTTTTGTAAAAAAATGTCAATTCGATTTTCTCAAAATTTTACCAGATGTCAAAAACGTTATTCTTCCCGAACGTACGTACACATGCACGCACAGTCATCTCTCTAAAAATCTTTTATTTAGACTCTAGGAACATTGAAACGTCGAGAAATGTCAACATTTTCAATTCTAGAAATCGGACCGATTACAATAACTTTCTATGGGAAGTTAAAAGCCATTGCGGACAGAAATTATTTTGGTTCTTTTTTGGTACGATTGGTCATTTTTATTTTCAGCTTTGGTCATGGAATTTTTTTTCAAGTGGCAACCGTGCTCCCTGAGCCTTTTTTACTGCTACTATTTTTATCACGTGGTATGATGGTTAGTGCGTTGGATTGTCATGCCAGAGGTCTTGGGTTCGATCCCTGCCTATGCCATCTTAAGTTTATTTCACGGTTACTGCCTCTTGTGAGGAATTGACAAATTCTCCAAGAGTAATTCTTGTCATGAAAAGTGCTTTCTCAAATTAGCCGTTCGGATTCGGCTTAAAACTGTAGGTCCCCTCCATCCCTGACAACAGTACTCGCACACAGGAATGGTTGAGAGTTGTAAGTCACTAGGCCCTAGTTCTCAACGGACTGTTGCGCCACCCAATTTATTTATTTATTTTTTACTTGTATCACGATATTTTTTCAAATTCCAAGCCACAGTTTGTTAAGCAATATTCAGTCTCTTAGAAATTTCACGTGTTGTCAAATCGAGACGTGACAGACACAAAATAGTGGCTTTATGTTCCAAACTGATTTATCCCATTTTTTTCCACAAAATCACTTCGGTTGGTATTGCTCTAATATTACGAGCCAAATGCAGCTCTTATTGATAATAACATCAACTTTTATACATTGTTTGAATGACATGTTGCTATTGCAAAAAAACCCGTAGCGTTCCTACACACCAAGAACCGATCTCGAAAAAAATGTTTGACCAACATTTTTCGAACAGCACTGTATATTTGTTATATGATTGACCTGTGGTTTCTTAAGTATTGTTTGTCTTTTAAGGTTTTCAATTTCAATTGATACTTAAAAAGAATAAGCATAATTTGTATAACTATTATTTCTCAGATACTTACTCGTACCAATAGGTCAGTCCTATCAAACTATTGAATTTTCTCATAGAGTTGATCTTTACGCAGTAAAAATCATCGAAGAGGAATTCTGTACAACAATTTGGAACAGGTGTGTCAAGAAATCTGGATGAATTTTCAAGCAACATACTTGTTAACACTAACGAAAGAAATACAATTTCTAGGTAATACAAGAGATATCGACAATTTTTTTGCGTTAATTTATAAAAAGCTTATTTATTTTTTAAAATAGATTTAGTGATATAATAAACGAAATTTTTCGTCTTTCAGAAATTAGTAGAAAATATGGTCAACAACAACAACAAAAATCTATCAATTCGATTTCTCGCAAAATTTTACAAGACGTCAAAAACGTTATTCGTTACATTAAATTATTTTGGAGATAAAATCATTTTTTGTTCGTAAAATATTCGAGGTGACAATTATTTTTTATTATTATTTATAAAAAACGGTTAATTGGATTTTTTTAATGGAAGTTAAAAAAGGTGAAAATTTTGGTTAACCCAAAATATCTCAAGAACCAATAACGCTAGAGAATTGAGTTAAATTTTAAATTATATATTGTAGCGTGATACCAAACTAGTATATTTTTAGAAAAAAATACAAATAACGGTTTTTTATAAATAAAAAAAATTTAAAAAAAATATTTGTCACCTCGAATATTTTATGAACAAAAAAATGGTTTTATCTCCAAAATAATTTTGTGCAACGAAAAATAACGTTTTTGACATCTAGTCATACATATATTGAGAAAAATCGAATTGATTTTCGACTCAAATATCTTTTCAAAAAATTTAAGATTATGCCTTCGAACTAGTTTTGTCTTATAAGAAATATTGCTTTCAACATTCGGTAAAATTTTGAGAAAAATCGAATTGACAGCTTTTTTTACACAAAATAAAAACATAAAAAAAACAATACTAAAACTTGGGGAATAATTTACTCAAATATCTTTTCAGAAATTAAAAATATTGGCTTCAAACTTATTTTATCTTACAGAAAATATTGTTTTTGACATTCAGTAAATTTGTTATAAAAATCCAACAGTTCGTTTTTTTCATAAAAAAACAAAATCTATAAAAAATAGTACGCAAATTTGGTAGAAATTGATGTTCGATTCTCGATATCTCGTGAACAATAGAAGATATTTACTTAAAATTAATTTAATTCATCCAATCTGTATTTGTTTATATAAAAAAATAAAAGCTTTTAAGTAATGCTACTACAATTGGTAAAAATTGGTTTTCGACTAAAAATCTCGTTAACATCTTTTTTAACAAAACACGAAAACCTACTAACTTTTAAGCAAGACAAACTTTCAAATAAGAGCAAGCTCTTATTTTTTTTTTTATTTTATTCAATATTAAAGAATTATACACCTTTTACAAATATATATCAAATTTTCAAATTTCTAATAATTTCTATTACTTTTTGAAGTAATTTTTATTGGACGACGAAAAAACTTCCCGAACGGACGTACGAATGTACGTACATACGCACGCACGGACATCTTTCTAAAAATCTTTTATTTAGACTCTAGGGACCTTGAAACGTCGAGAAATGTCAAAATATTCAATTCGACAAATCGGACCGATTACAATAACTTCGTATGGGAAGTAAAAAAATCAGCTTTGTAGAAATGTTTTTATTGAATCTGTGGCTATCTGTCAGATTCTGATTTTTATATAAGTCCATATTAAAGATCAACATCGTCCTCAACTCGAGGAAAATCTAAAAACTCTGGTAGATTTGCTGCCATAATAGAGGCTTATTTGGAATGTTTGCAAATTCTGTTTTCTGTATTCCTGCATTCACTAATAATGGCGATTATCTGTTGGACGTTTGCATCATTTGTAATGGGAAGATGGAAAGCATTGATCAATTGAGTAGCAATTCGAAATTTGTCTAACATAAGTATTAAGGATTTGTTGTAGTTAATAGTTCTAAGTAACTTAAAATCTAGCTTAAATCTCCTGTTTATTACTTATACCACTTATCCAATAATTGTGACATCACGTTATGTCTTTCCCAGTTCCGTTAAGATATGGGAGCTGCTTCTGTCTTAAAAGAAAGAATCTTTTTTGCAATATACCAACAAATATGCCACTTACAGTTCTGTGTCTAAAGTCAAAAATGATGGTCTTGAACTAAGGTTTCCAACGTTGTATATCCCATTTGTACTCAACCCACAATTATTCCAATTATATTAATTCGCTAAATCGAAAAAAAGTTGAATTTTCTTATTGTCAGTTTTGCCAGTATAGGCTGAAATTAAGAAACGAAGACATTTATGTATCTCCGGTTTGCGTTCATTCTTCTCTAATTGGTGGAGTGTTCTTATTATTTAGATTCACTAAAAAAAGCTGCATATCAGTTTCACTCATTTATAGTAGGTAATATAAATAAAATATTTTGTAAAAAATACAATTAGTGTTTTATAAAATAGATTTTGAACGAAGTCTAAAACGCTTTTCCCAAACAATTGAAAAGGACCAATTTCATATCATTTGTTTCTTAATCAAACTTTTTCTGTAAATCAAATACAGACAAAATGAACAAACAAGAAGAGTCCTGGCATCTTTAGCGGTACAAAATAAGAAGCTCACTGATGATGATGGGTCCTCAGATATAAGTTTATATTCTTCATATTGGTGCCCATCCAAAGTCAACAAAAATTAACAAATTTCACTTGCAAGTCCAGGATAACTTGAATAAATTTTAATTTTATTCAACGTAAGGTTTAAGCGTTTTGATTTGAAATCCTGTAGAATAAATCCATGTTAGAATAAACCTAAACTAATGTCTAACTTTCTCCCAGCCACGATATTGTTAAAACCAAAAACATAGAAGCAATTTACTTGAAAATTGATTTCAATCTCATTAAAAAACCTTTTGAAATTAAAATTACAGATCTATATGTATTGTTTTCAATCCGAAGGAACTAAAATCAAGCTCTATAGTTTTCAAAAAATACCATCCAATAATTAATACCGTGACTGTTAATGGTATAAATTAATTTTTTAGGTATCAATTTATTCAAGTCAACCCATTGACTAATAATAATTGACTTCAAACATAACTTTTATTGACTTAATAGGAAGAAAAGGATATTAAAACAAAATATCTATCGGGTGTTTCTTTAAGAGTTAGAGAACTTTAATAAACAACAACAAGAAAGAAATATTGTTGGAATTATTTTACTTTAATCATCTGGGAGATAAATGTATTGTATTTTTTAAAATATGATTTTCGGCACATGTCCGCAGCGGCCAAATTTTTCACTACTTTTTCCAATAAATCAGGCATTATGGCATCAATTGCAATGGTGGCTTACATATTGGCTTCCAATGCTTCAAAAGTAACTTGACTTAACATAACCCCACTTCTGGAAACAAATTGATGCGGTTAAGTACGCCGCGCCGTCTTGTTATAAATAAATGTCATCCGTAACTGGTATTTCTTCCTCGTTTTAAATGGAGATTCGTTAATAACTCAAGGTTGTCTTCGATCCATGTTTTGTTTTTTGACAAAGCCATTTAATTAGAAAAAAGCTTCATCACTAAAACGAAATTCTTCGCTTTTATTCTGAATTTAAACAATTCATAATGAATTGCCAAACCTTACAAAACAAAAATGTCAACACACTCACATGTCAAAGTTCTCAATTTTCAAACCATAGCCAACAACCACCAAAATTGAGTATGCAGCAACAAAAAAAAAACACCCTATACAATCTACACACATAAAGATGTAAGTTTAAATGAGACTTACTATTTTGAAAGTCATAACTAATGCCCCTTTTGAAGGTACCAAATGACTTACTTTAAATTTATCAATTTGTTAAACGAATCTTTGATTACCTTCAAATTGTAGATACTGCTTTAAAATATAAGGAACCTTTTAATATCTTATTAACCTTCCTTGTTTACATTGCTTTGTATTTGAATATTGTTTCCCTTTTAATTTGTTTTCCTTCGTGTTTCCCATCATTCTTAATTAAGTTTAAGTGTTCTTAGTAACCAAAGTGTTCAACGTTTCCCTTGGTCTGCAACATACCTATCTTACAAACTAAAGAAAAACATCATTTGTATTTAAATGCTATATGATTGCCTTGGAAGGCGACGCGACGACGCACGAAGACATAAAAACATAGGTTCCCTTTACAAACGTCGCGTTGTTCGTTGCCTAAAATTAAATTAATGAATCCTCTTATACGTTTGATAGGTAAGTAGATAGATATAACGTTTACGTTAAACCATTAAGTTTTATGAATGAAATGTTAAGGATGGAAGCCACCATTTGGGAAACCACATTAACACATACCATATTAAGAGACTCATCCTAATAACATGCCATGCCGCAACCAAAGATCCATGTTAATGAAAGATTTAACTGCCAATAGGAATACCTTTACAGAATAATTATAACCTTTACACATGTCCTTCGCACATACTTGTACTCGTACGCAGGGTTACCATGCCTTGAACTACCTCGACAGTTTAATTTAAAAAAAAAAACATTTGTAGCCCAAAATCAAAGCCAAACTAGTAGCCCAAAAATAGAATAATTTCGCATGTTCTTATAGCACATACTCTTACGCAGGGTAACCATATTCTGAGGTAATTTGATAGCCCAGTTTAAAAACATTCGTAGCCCAAAATTAAAGCCAAACAAGCAGCCTAAAAATAGCCAAATTTTCAATGTCTTTACGAAGGGTAACCATATTCATTTGTAGCTCAAAATCAAAGCCAAGCAAGCAGCCCAAAAATTCTCACCTTTGTTGTAGTTATGGTAATGTAGGCTAAAGTATCATTTTATTTTACGGGTTTAGTTTGAACACAGTTCATTTAAGGAAAATGCCTTTATAATTCAGCATTCGAATTTTAAAATCTGGCCCAAGATTAAATTTGGTATGTTTATAGCTCAATTCTTATTATTAATTTTCGTAAAGAATAGCCCAATTTCTGATAAATAGCTCAGTTTCCAATAAATAGCCCAATTTCTAACAAATAGCCCAATTTCCAACAAATAGTCCAATTTCTAATAAATTGCCCAATTTCCAATGAATAGCCCAATCTGGCAAGCCTATTCGTATATCTCTCAATGCCTACAAGCTTTTGTAAGTACCACGTGCATTGTGATGTTGTGTTTCTAGCAGACATTATAATGGTGATGGATTCACAAATGCTATCTAAGCGAACACAAAACACTCTGGATATCGATTGTATTCGCACAAAAACAATCCTGATGGGATAATACAAACCATTTACAACCAAATGAAAGCCAAAAGTAAAATAAGGTACCGTCGAAACATAAAAACCAATGCGTGCGAATAAAATTCATTCCCAACAGGATGAGTTTGTATAAATCCATATAAATTATACCTGGGTACATATAGCCGTAGATACTTCAAAAATTTAATGATCCAAGGCTTAAATGATTATTATCTTTCTCTAATGGCTGAATAAATATGCGGAATCAAAAGTGATGGTTCATATCTACGTATTTTTAATATTATTATTTTTTATATTTTTAAATGAAAGTAAAAATTTGAAAACGTATAAATTTAATCGTCTGAGAAGAGAGGAGATTATAATATCTAACAACCAAAGGGCTCAATTTGCTTGAAAAATGTGAGCGCATCAGCTTTAGAATATTTAATCATAACATAATGTTCTAAAGTGTATTTTTTGTGTGTGAATTTTTTAAAAGCATCAAGCACTCTGTAAAAGAAAATCACAGTCTTAGTCAATTTTATTATTTGGGCCTGCTTGCTAATGCCTTTTAGTCTTGTAGAACACCGTCAATTTATTCACATTCCAGATTCAGACCTTAGGCCTTAGGAAAATGGATACGAGTTTTAAATGTAAAATTAAAGCAAAATTTGGAATTCAAAGACAGTTGAGAAAAAACCACTCCGAAGAAAATACATAATATGTAATAGAAAATAGAAGATAATGATTTAGTCCTTGAAGATTTTAAAGCTGGGGATGTATTTTATTTCAATGTTCATTTTACTGTAAGCCTTTAATGTAAAGGATGTATGTAGGTACATCAAAAGGTAATCGAAAATTGCAACATCTTTCGAAAAATATGTAGCAAATACAAAGATGAGCAACTGGTAACCAATAGGATATTTCATGTCGTACACGATTCATGAAGGAAAACATCATGCTGTAAGCTATAATAAAACAAGTTACGAAGTGGGTAGAACTCTCTGAGCTGTTAGCGGCCACATCAGTGATTTCAAGAACAACTGTCATAATGTTTCAGCCTAAATTGCCTATATTGCTATATTGTTGGATGCTTGTAATTCGCATACGATAAGTAGGATGCGAAGACAATATCCAAATTCGAATGATACGAGTAGTATCATTCCTGATCCAATTGAATAGGGTGTTAGGGTGTTGACGAAGAACTTTTCGCTGCAAAACTTATTTTATCAGTTTGCTTTCGACGACAGTCAATGAAGTGGAAGAATAGGCATTCCAAAAGTAATAAGTTGTTTAAACTTAGCTACAAAGTTAACTACAAAATGGAATTAATTCGCAAAATGTCGTTGAGATGAATAAACACTTACTCAGGTATATTGATAAACGTATGACACTTAATTTTTCAGAGGATGGCATATTTTATTTTAAATTTAAATTTAAATTTACTTACTTCGTCGGGATGACCGATGACTCTGTCATCGATTTCACAACCGGAATCCGTTCCAGGGACGAGGCCCTCCACCTTTCATGCTTCTCCACTATTCCTGATTGTTGGCCGGAGCCATCCAGTTGCGCACCCAAAGACTTCGGGCGTCCCTGTCTACGCCATATTTAAAACGGAGAAATGGTCTTCTCCCATAAATCATACCCCAAAGGGTGGACTCCTTCGCTCATGCGTGCTACCACCCACCCACCGGACTCTACCAAGCTTTATCTTCGTGGCTTTATCTGCCAGGGGTTAGGTTACCTTACCTCATTCATTTGGCATAAACAACTGAATAATAAACAAAAGATTTGACAGATGTCACCAAAACAAAACGGCTGCCACGGGCGTCAGAATCTACCAGCGCCAATTGAAATAACCATGGAATTAGAGCTGTAAATATTCAAGTACTCAAAGCCTGGTTTTTGAACTTATAAGTCACCTAAAACTTGTATTTCTGGGGAAGATATAGATTTCGGAACTACGTAAGCAGTATATTAAAAAATCAAACTACATATTAAATTTTTGTAAAAATTGACTTAAATAACTATACTAAGTTTTACTTAATTTAAGTACAATAATTTTTAGTCCCTTAATTTATCATACTTAAGCACTTGCAGCGTAAAATTATAAAATTGAAATTCCCACTTATCATTAACAAGCCATAACTTCAATTGTAGCTGCTACGAAAACAAATAACAATTAAAATAAGAAAAAGCAGGATTTGAAATTCAATTTAACTTGAGTGGCTAGTTTCCTTTTTTATTGTTGTTGTAATGAAATTAACTACTATCACGAAACTTTCTAGGAAACTTTTCAAGACAATCAATTGAAATCAATTCAATTTTGAAGAGGTACCTTTTTGTGCAAACTTATTGAATTGAAATTCTCCAAAGAAAAAGGAACCTGAACTTTTGTAAATAAAAGTTTCTTTCAATAATAGAGCAGGTGTCTTAAGATAACATATAGACACGTAGGGAGCATTGAATCAATCATTGAAAAAAAGAAGAAATTAAAATTGATAAAAATATAACGTAATGTAGAAGACTGTATTGCAAAAATTATTCGAAGAGTGTCAAACGAAACAGAAATTAAAACAAATGTTACTAGTGTAAATACTATTGAAAGAATATAATGTAAATACTATTGAAAGAATATATTGTTAAATGTAATGACTTGGAGCAATACATATGAGATGACTGTTGTTGAAAAGTTGCTTTTCAAAATTTGAGGAAGAAATAAATAAATATATGTATGTACATAGATATATTTAGAAAAATTAAATGTACAGAAAATATTGAGACAATATTTAATAACAGCAAAGTTTCCAGTTTCCCCCGAAGTATATAATGGGATAATTGTAACATTGGTTTTCATTAGAAATAGAGTACCACTTACATATGTACATATGTTCAGCTTCACTTTGGGTTGTCCATTAATTACTATTTTTTAATTAAAACAAAAATTGTCGGTATTGATATTTCAATTTCAATTTAGAAACTTAGCCTTTCAGAACCTTTCGGTACCTATTAAATACTGACCATCTTTACTTCTAAGTTGAGGGAAACAATGGTACTTTGATGAAGATGGAACGAGAGCTGATGTGTATTTAATTTATATCGTTTCAAGTTTCTTAATAAATCATCAAGTTTTTATAAAAAGAATTAATACAGAAGAAAACTCACATTATAAGACTTTTGTTGGAATAACTTTAAAATTCATATATCTTGATTTGAAACTAGTCATTTGGCGTTTTTCTTTTTTAGTTCAGAGCAGAACTCGAATTGTCAAAAAAATAATTGTGTTTCTTTTTGAGCTCTGATCGTTCAGAGCTTCAAATTCGTGTTCCTTTTTTACTGCCCCAGCAGAATGGAGTCGCTGTAGCGGCTGCTTTTCGCGCTGTCAAAGTTGAAACATACGAAAATAGTACACAGCGCCACAATGGGAAGCTGTTGCTGCAGCGATCGCTGTCGCCATTGTTGAATAATTTTCTACTTTCCGCTATTAGTCGCGCTACATTTTAAAGCTTTAAAAGCGCAGTAGCACATTTGCATTATCATTGCAATAAATGAAATTTCATCGCGTTTGTCCATTTTTTAATTTAAAAATTGAAAATTAAGTTGCCCAAAAATATGAATAGTCTTACAAAACTAAACACAAATGTATAAATGTCAACAAAAAAAATGACAGCTGACGTTCTTCCTGCGCTACACCATTGTGGCGACCTTTGCTACATAGTGAGCGATTTTAGTGACAGCTTGTGCTACAGCGATTTTTACCGCGACTAGCGAATTCCCATTGTGTTCAAGGGGTTAGTTCTGAACATGTTCAGGGCGCGCTCTGTGGGCTCAGAATAAAATAAAAGAGTAAACGGAGTAAAATGCTGAACACTCTACTCTACTCTACTCTGTTCGCTCAGACTCTGCTCAGTGCTCAGCTCTGAACTAAAAAAGAAAAACGCGAATTATTCAGGTATAGTTAGGGAAGAAGTTTCCAAATTTGTTTTTTAGAAAAACCAAAAAAAATTCATATTACAAAACGGGATTTTATTGTAATGTACATGGCAGTGACTATTTTATTTACAATAAATTGTTTCGAGCGGTTTATTTCAAAATGGGGGCTGCGCAGAGGGTTTTCGATGACGTCTTCTTTTTTCAATGAGTTTACTTGGATCACATATAATAACTGCTGTGAAGAACGTATCCGTGGTATAATGGTTAGGTCTATTTTGCCGGTGGCCTGAATTTAATTCCTGCCTGTCTCCTCCAACAGCTTTCGTCACGAGTACCGCCTCTTATGAGGAACTGACATAAGTAATTCTCGTCATGAAAAATGTTTACTCAAATTAGTAGCACGGATTTGGCGGAAAAAAACGTCAGTCGTTTAAAAATTGTTTGAGTCCTGCCAACTAAATAATATTCAATTTCGAGATAAGCGCTTTAAAAAAAATTCCGGGTACTTACAAATTTTTCCTGGTCATAATCTTTTGAGACATCATTGTTCAGACCCTAGGGGGTAAATTTATGATTTAAAAAAAAATACTATTTCTAAAATTCTGACCTACATATGTACCCCTCGAACAATAACAATCAATTTCAGTTTTTAACTTTCAAAATAGTGACTTACAACACTCTCAACCATTCCTGTGTGCGAGTAATGTTGTCAGGGATGGAGGGGACCTACAATTTATATGCCGAATCCGAACGGCTAATTTGAGAAAGCACTTTTTCATGACAAGAATTACTCTTGGAGAATTTGTCAATTCCTCGCAAGAGGCAGTACCCGTGAAAACTCTTCTTTTTTTTTAATTAAGGTGGCACAGGCAGGGATTGAACCCAAGACCTCTCGCATGACAGTCCAACGCACTAACCATCATGCCACAGGTACTACAATCTCTTTAAAAATCTTTTATTTAAACTCTAGGGGCCTTAAAACGTCGAGAAATATCAAAATTTTCAGTCCGACCAATCGGTCCGATTACAATAACTTTCGATGGGAAGTTAAAATGTATAAATTTCATGACGTTTCCAGGTCGATAGATGCCAAATCAATGGATTTTAGAGGTATGTCATGAACCTGCAGCGATAAAGACTTTAAACAAATTTAATTGCACTGATAATAACATCAAAATAATGAAATAAACGTTTAGCTTTAAACTCTTAACCATTGCTATGTGTGAGTCATTTCATAAAACAGCCCTCCAAGTCATCGACAACAAAATATGTAAATCTGGAATTCAATCTTAAAATAACTTTGGCACAAGACTCCGAATGGAAAGACCTAAACTTAATATACAAAAGTGAGGAAGAAAATGATAAAACCGGCCATGCAAACAAATATTCCACCACAGCTGATAAAGACAAACCAGAAAAGCGTTACCAAAAACGGATGGAAGTCGCCAGCAAGTTTCTCAATATATTCCAAAAAATAGCTGACAAGATGTAGAACTGATTTTTCTTATTTTAGAATATATTAATTTGTTTAACTTATTTAATAAACTTTAAAGTAATAAGAATATTTGATTTGGCCTTACATAAAACGAAAACCAAAAAAGAGGCTGTGATGCGATCCATATTGATAACTTACCATCCCGTCTGTCAATTTGTCTTGCTTAAAAGGTTTCTAGGTTTACGTGTTTTGTTAAAAAAGTTGTCAGTTGAATTATTCTAAAAAGTTTAAAAATTACCAACAATATTTTGCATATGATGAAACAGTTTGATTTCAAAATCTATTTTTGCAAACAAGATTTTAAGTCGAGAACCAATTTTTAAAAATTTTAGTAGCATTTCTTAAAAATTTTTATTTCTTATAAAGGGTGTCCCAAAATTAACGCAAGATTTGAATTTGCCGCCATTTATGCAGTGAAGTGTTGGCAACCCTGAAAAAAAGCAATTTGACAGCTAACAGTATAGGGTTATTAAAAATGGAGCGTTACACGATAGAACAACGTGTCTTCGTTATTAAAGAATATTTCAAAAATAGTGAAAGCTTGGCGGCTGATTTTTCGAGCAAAATCATCCTAAGCGATGAAGCACATTTTCATCTTGATGGCTTTGTCAATCGCCAAAATTGCCGCATTTGGGGTTCGGAGAACCCACATGTGATTGTCGAAAAACAAATGCATCCACAACGCGTGACTGTATGGTGTGGATTTTGGGCTGGAGGCATAATTGGGCCATATTTTTTTGAAAATGATGCTGGTCAAGCAGTGACTGTTACTGGTGCTCGATATCGCGACATGATTACACAGTTCTTTCTGCCAAAATTGGATGATATTGATGTGTCCAATATGTGGTTTCAACAAGACGGTGCCACATGTCATACGGTGCAGGGAATTAACTTCACGAGAACTACCTTCACATGGGAACTAACTTCACCACTAGTGGGAATTAATTTCACTTTTTTTTTGTGAAGTTATCTCCCACTAAAGGCGGGAGATAATTTCATCAGAAAATTGTGTGAAGCAACTTCCCACCTACGATTGAAATATCTGAAAAAATATCAAGCGTTGAATTGGTGACGTGAAATAGTACCAAATGAAATAACACCAAATTTCAAATTTGGCCTTATTTCGTTGTTCAAAACGAAATAAAACCAATTTGGCTTTATTTCGATTTATAAAAAGAAATAAGGCCAAAAAAATAATGGAAACAACGCCGAATTTTTAAAGTTCACTTTTTTACATACAACACACCCAAATATGGTTGATTTATTGTCTAGAATAGCTACTTTTGCTAAAAAGTTTTTTTTGAATTGATAGCACGGCGGCGTACTGACAGCTAGGTATGTAAGAGGGGGCATGCTGCCCCCTGCAACCCCCCTGCTTGGGATCACTATAGGATTTGGGGTGGGTACGAGTTTGGGTATATGCAAAGAACTTTTGCATTTGAGCACTAAAATCAAAGAAATTCCCTACAAAAAAAAGCAAGTATGGCTTACAGTTATGAAAGAATCACAACGCATTCGTGTTCTTAGCATATACCCAAACTCGCACCCACCCCAAATCCTATAGTGATCCCAAGCAGGGGGGCAGCATGCCCCCCTAACATACCTAGCTGTTAGTACGCTGCCGTGCTATCAATTCAAAAAAACTTGTTTTAGGCTCCAATTTCAAAAATTTCAATCGAGCAACAAGTATCTGTCATTTTTCAACTTCAACTTATGTTAACTTCACATGAAAGTGAAATTGATACCCACAAAAAAGTGAAATTATCTCGCACCTTCAGTGGGAAATAACTTCACCAAAAAAAGGTTAAATTAATTCCCACTAGTGATGAAGTTAGTTCCCATGTGAAGGTAGTTCCCGTGAAGTTAATTCCCTGCACCTGTCATACAGCCCGTGAAACAATTCAATTACTGCATGAGACATTTCCAGGTCGTGTACTCTCTCGTTTCGGTGATCAAAATTGGCCTCCTAGATCGTGTGATTTAACACCATTAGACTTCTTTTTATGGGGTTATTTGAAATCACAAGTCTATGTCAACAAGCCCACAACCACCCGTGCATTAAAGGAGGAGATTCAACGCTGCATCAACGAAATTCAGCCACATTTATGCAGAATGGTCATGGAAAATTTCAACAAAAGAGTGCGCATGTGCATGCAAAGCCGTGGAGGCCATTTGTCTGATGTGTTACTCCATACATAACCCTATCCTATGTACTTTACGAGTCAATAAAAATATAACTATCAAAAGACTAAAAACGGCGTTTTCTATTTAATTCAAATCTTGCGTTAATTTTGGGACACCCTTTATAAACAAATACAAATCGGATGAATGAGAAATTGTTTGGAGTCAATATCTTCTATTATTCACGAGGTATCGAGAACCGAATATCAATTTTTACTAATTTTGCGTTCACTTTTGTGTAGATTTTAATTTTTTATGAAAAAACTGACTGTTGGATTTTTATAAAAAATTAACTGAATGTTAAAAACAATATTTTTCTGTGAGATAAAATTAGTTTGAATCCAATATTTTTAGTTTTTGAAAAGATATTTGAGTGGAAAGTAAATTTTTACCAACTTTTAATAATGTTATGTTTAGGTTTTTATTTTGTGTAAAAACAATTCGATTTTTCTCAAAGCTTTACCGAATGTCGAAAACAGTATTTCTTATAAGATAAAATTAGTTTGAAGTCATAATCTCAAATTTTTGAAAAGATATGTCTTTGAGTCGAAAATCATTTCTTACCAACATTGAGTTGTGTTTTTTTTTAGGTTTTTATTTTTTATTAAAAAAACTGTAAAATCGATTTTCCTCAAAATTTTACTGAAAGTTGAAAACAATATTTTTTATAAGATTAAATAAATTTGAAGCCAATATCTCCTATTTTGAAAAAGATATTTGAGTAGGAAATCAATTTTTACCAGCATTTAGTAATAATTGTTGTAGGTTTTTATTTTTTGTAAAAAAAAACAGTCAATTCCATTATTCTCAAAATTTTAGCAGATGTCAAAAACCTTATTCTTATTATTTTGGAGGGCGACTCATCTTTTCTTCGTAAAGTATTTGGAGTGATAATTATTTTGTTTCAGTTTTTTTTTTATTTATAAAAAAAACCGTTAACTAGATTGTTTTCCAAAAATATAATTTATTGGTATCACGTTACAATATAAAATATAAAATTCAATTCAAGTCGGTAGCGTTATTTGTTCGTGAGATATTTTGGGTTAACCAAAATTTTCACTTTTTTTTTAAATTGCTATGGTAAGAAAAGCACCTACTAAATTTTTTTGAGAGTCCTTTCTGCATTATTGTCTGTATAACAAAATTGATTTGAAGGTGATATCTCTACTGGTTCTTGAGCTATGAAGGACGAAAAAAACTTCGCGAACGTACGTACGTACACACGCACGCACAGACATCTCTATAAAAATATTTTATTTACACTCTTGGGACCTTGAAGCGTCGAGAAATGTCAAAATTTTCAATTTTACAAATCGGTCCGATTACAATAACTCCCCCCTAAGGATGTTAATAAAGAGTTATTCTGTATAAAAATTATGAGTTTAATTATATTCCTCTCCTAAAATGTCCTTTTTGCAAATCAACGGTATCTGTATCGGTGTCTTGAAGGAATCTATATAAAAATGTCTTGGGAACCTACCTTTCAAAAGATCAAAAGCTAGCTCAATGGTCACCCGGAAATGCGAATGAACTCTGTATGCTGTTGGCAATCTAATATCTCTTGGATATGTTTCATTTAATGAGGGTATCACAGTTGTAAGATACAATTCTGCAAACACTGAAAATGCACACAAGAAATCTGCCTGCAATTGATCTAAAATAAGAGAGCATGTAGTGGTTAGGAGGAGACACATTTACAAATTAAAATAAATCACATACCTCAAACATTCTGGGTTTAATAAGCACTGTAACGGTATTAAAGTATGTACCTAGCTACATATATTTTCTTCCAAATCTATAATTATGTAAATCCATAGCAAGTATTTCTCTGCATAAGGTCTCAAAAATATCAGGATTAATTCTAAAATGCTGTTTAAAAGTTTCAGGATCTTCCTCCTCAATTTCTATACACAAAATATTTTTGGTTAATAATTATTAGTTTTTACAATTTATTTTGAGTTATAGATACTTTTTCTTGTTTCTGTATCAGAAGAAGGAAAAATTATATTCAAAAATGTCAAATAGTAACAGCTAAGTTCGAGAGAAAATAATTTAATTATTTTTTTTAAAGATTTGATTAGTTTGAAGATATTGGAGCCCAAACTTAATTTTTGCCAACTTGAAGTAGCATTTATTTGAAGTCCGACGAAAAAGGACATATACGAACGAACGTATACGAACGTACACACAGATATCTTTTTACGAACCTTTAAATTAGATTGAAAAAGTCAAAAAATTTCAAAATTTTTAATTTTGAAAAATCGAATCGATTACAATTATTTCTTTGGGAAGTTTATGAAATTAAACAATTCTAGGTTGGCCTAAAGTCCTTAACTTAAGACTTTAATCCCCTTTAACAATGAGCGAGGTATCTCAACGTAACTTTTTAGCTTGCCAATGGAAGTTATTGTATTGTATTGTGTCAAAAATTTTGACATCTAAAGTATTTTTTGACATCTGCTATAATTTCGAGAAAAATAGTGTTTACGGTCTTTTTTTAACAAGTGAAAACCTAAAGCCACTACTAAAAATTGGTAAAATTGATTTTCGACTAGAATATCTTGAATAAAATGAGTTATTGACTTAAAATTTTGTTTATATTATAGAAGATATTGTTGTTAATATTGTAAAAGATTGAAAGAAAAATCAAATTTAAAGTTTTCTTTAAAAAAAAAAATAAAATAATACTACTAAAAATTGAATTTCAAAAATGTGTTGCCAAAAATTGATTTTAGACTCAAATATTTTGAGAACAGAAAAATGCTTGTCTCCAAACGTAAAGAATATGCAATAGATAGTATCTTTTACAAAACATAAATCCTACCAAAAACGATACACAAATTGGTTTAACGTCTCGAATATCTCGACAAGGAACAACTTCAATTTCCTTAATTATTAAATATGCTAATACATATATAATAATTATGATAATGCATGCTTTTTGAACTTGCTTAAATACAATTCAAATGAAGAATTATTAGTGTCTTTATTATTTTATTCTCATATTTCTGAAATGGCAACACTGGCTAACGAAAAAATTTCATCTCTAGGCCAAATCTATATTTCCATAGATTTTCCCTAATATTCCAAAATTGCAAATTCAAGTATTCTTATATCACTCCCAAATTCATGGTTCATCGAACTAAAAAAAAGGGACAGGGACAATTTGTTTATTTTGTTCAAGTTTTCTTCCCCCACTCTTAGCCGAATCCAATTGAAGTCAAATTTCAATTTTAAGTCATTTGAACAACAAAACAAAAAAATTCATATACTGAAAACTGAATCCTATTTTACACCCTATTGACTTTTCAATATTCCTATTTGCCCCTTGAACTTAGTTAGTTAGGTCCTGTGCATTTTAATTTGACTTTTCAGTATTTCAGATCATCATAACTGCTTGAGTGCTCTGCTTGTACTCCTATAGGAAATATGATGATTGAAGTACAAAGTACTCAATGGAAAAATATTACCTACCTAGTTTTCTGAGAAGAAAAAACCAAGCAGTGTAATGGCTGGTGGGCAACAAGATGACCAAGTGGAAAACTCACCAAGAAGAACCAGAAGTTTTATTGGAAAGTTTAAAAGGAAAATACAAAATGCATCGGACGGGAACAGGAACTGAACTGAGCATTTCGATTTGATGAAACTTTGCCAGGGGCTAAACAGATATAACTTCAACAGATATTTCGTTTGAAGTTTATAAGGATGTTAAAAAGAAAGGAAACATCTGTAGTTGTATTTTCTTTTCCCTTTTTTTCTCAAACATTGATGTTTTTTTCCGGATTCCGGACGCAACTGAAATATTCTTTGATACCTATACATATTACAAAATAATGTTTTTGAATGAAGGTACAGATACAATGCTACAATATCTAATGGCTGTATCAACAATGTTTGGTATTTCTTGGATTTTTAAGTTTTCCCTAACTGTTTTCAGTTTGGTTTTATGTAGTTTAATTTTATTTTATTTGAAAATAAAAATGGCAAGAATTTCCCTTTATTCGTTTGAGCAAATCTTTTCTTCCTCAAGAGAATAATCATGATGCAATCGAATTTGTATTATTAACTTCCCATAGGAAGTTATTGTAATGGGTCCGATTTGTCAAATTGAAAATTTTGACATTTCTCGACGTTTCAAGGTCCCTAGAGTCGAAATAAAAGATTTTTAGAAAGATGTCTGTGCGTGCGTCTGTACGTTCGTCCGTAAGTCCGTACGTCCGTACGTTCGCGACGTTTTTTTCGTCGTCCATAGCTCAAGAACCAGAAGAGATATCGACTTCAAATAAATTTTGTTATACAGATAATAAGGCAGAAAGATGCAGAAAGGGCTCTCAAGAAAATTGCGTGGGTGGTTTTTTTACCATAGCAGTTTAAAAAAAAGGTGAAAATTTTGGTTAACCCTAAATATCTCATGAACCAATGACGCTAGAGACTTGAATTAAATTTTATGTTATATATTGTAACGTGATACAAAACAATTATATTTTTGGAAAAAAATTCAATTAACGGTTTTTTTTTATAAATCAAAAAAACTGAAAAAAAAATGTGTCACTTCGAAAATTTTACGACTAAAATATGATTTCATCTCCAAAACAATTTTGTGCAACGAAGAATAATGTTTTTGACATCTGATTAAATTTTGAGAAAAATCGAATTGACAGTTTTTTTACAAAAAATAATAACCTAAAAAAAAAATAAAAAAAAAGTTGGTAAAAATTGAGTTTTGACTCAAATATCTTTTCAAGACTTTGAGATATTGGGCTTAAACTACTTTTATCTTTCAAAAAATATTGTTTTCAACATTCAGTAAAATTTTGAAAAAAATAGAATTGACAGTTTTTTTACAAAAAATTAAAAACCGAAAAAAAAATTTAACAAAAGTTGGTAAAAATTGATTTTCGACTTAAATATCTTTTCAAAAATTTGAGATTATGGCTTCTAACTAATTTTAACTTATAAGAAATATTGTTTTCAACATTAGGAAAAATTTTGAGAAAAATCGAATTGACAGTTTTTTTACAAAAAATAAAAACCTAAACAAAAAAATTAATAAAAGTTGGTAAAAATTGATTTTCGGCTCAAATAGCTTTTCAAAAATTAAAAATATTGGCTTCAAACTTATTTTATTTCACAGAAAATATTGTTTTTTATATTCAATAATTTTTTTATAAAAATCCAACAGTCCGTTTTTTCATAAAAAAAATAAAATCTACAAAAAATAGAACGCAAATTTGGTAAGAATTGATACATTTAGACAAACTTTTAAGCAAGACACATCGATAGACGGGATGGGAAGTTATCAGTGTGGGTCGCATCCCAGCCTCTTTTTTTCATTGGGATTGGGCTGAACCTGAAGTTGATGGAATCCGAGGTGCTAATGAGATTTGTTCAATTATCAATATGTATTTGTAATTTGCATATCGTTGACGAGAGAGAGCTATTTTTAATGCTTTCTGTTATTGCAGTTGTTATTTCGTATTTAATAGAAATCGTTTAGTCTTTACATTAAATTTACCAGATTCAAAATAATGTAAAACTTCCCCAAAACTATCGAAATCACTTTTTTGAACTTTTGTATTGTTGGCTATTTAAAATACCTGTCCATGTTCCAATGGTAAATCTATATGCTAAATAAATAATAATAAAATCACAAACAATTGTCAATAAATTTTCTTAATAACTTAAATCAATGCTAAAATCATCGATTGTTCGATTGATTCAAAATCAATTCTTAACTTATATTTAAATAATTCAAGTCAGATTTGTAGGTATTACTTGATGTAAGCCATCAGTTCTACTTGCAACTCGCACTGTCTTAAAAACTCTCCACACCACCGTATGGTATGGGTATCCCCTTGATTTTGAAATGATGATTTTGAAAAGGTGTTCTTCAACGCTATCAAACCCACTGTAAAAGCGTTTTCATCTATAATACTCTTCAGGTCTCTTTTCGAGTAGTTGAAGAGGCCGGGGGAGGGGGAATACCCCATCTAATTATCGACCGATTGCACTAACGTCTCTTCTTTCCAACGTCATGTCAAAGTTACTTATCAGCTTACGAAATATCACGAAGAATTTAAGCATCTTACTGTACAATACGAGTTTCGCAAAAATAGGTGCACTGATGGTTTCATGGTTCATCTCGCAGAACGTTTTACATCGTTCTGAAATTTGCCTGATAAACTACATTGTCGATTCCTAAGCCTATCTTATTATTTCTTGAACTTGAAAGCAAATACGACATCTCATATGCTTTGTACATTCTTTTGTCTTATGTCGTTTTCTTGAGACCAAAACTTTGCTTCTGTTATGGTCATTAAGAAGATACATTTCAAGTAATCGAGAGTAGAAAATCATAATAAAATGCACATCGGGTTCGCTTGATGCAGCAAAACTGTGGGTTGAATTTTCTTTACGTTTAAATTAAGACCTTTTTGAATTTTAATTAATTTAATCTCACTCTTCTTGAAGTACCAATGGTAAATCGTATTAAAACGTTTTACATATTTTTAAAATGTGTCAAGGATGCTTTAAAAACAATTATCAAATTTTGAATCACTACCTGTATTTTAAGACTGATTTTTTTTTAATTTCACCTTTGGAGTAAAAGATTTAAAGTGATGAATTCAAAAAGGTATCAATCATCGTTGAACGATTTACCATTGGCCAGATGCACTCCAAATCCTTTTTCGATTTTTTCGTTATGAAGAAAAAACACTTAAGCTTTATTATGATAAGCTTTTAATTATTAAGTCTCGATGTAAATGTCGTTGTTGCAGGGCATGTCACTGAACATTACTTCAACTTTCTTTCGTTGGATTTGGCAATAGCAAAAGTTTGAAGTCACTTTAGCTCATTCGCCGAATTCTGTAAAAGGGGTGATGAAAACCTTTAGAACGATGTTAATAAATCACATTTCAAATAATAAAAATTCCCTTAAAGTAATTTTAAATGATATTTTCCAAAAAAATATCAGGATGACCAGGGCTCTGTTTCACTAAACACTTTTCACTTTGCAAATTACGTTTCACCAAAAGCAAATTTGCAAAGTGCAAAGTCTTTTCTGAAAAGTGATAAGTTTTGTTATTTTGTAATGTATTTGTTTTTTTTGTTTCACCAGTGAATTAACTTTAAAAATTATTTTTAGGATTTTGAAAAGTGGTATGCAAAGAGAAAATTTTATTTACAAATAAGATTTTGTTTTGAAAAGTTGTCGAAGACTGATAAAAAAATAAATGCACTTTTTTGAAACTGAAGAAGTAAATAATAGGCCCTTATTACAAGAAGTGAATCGAACGTTCGACTGAAAGCGAACGTTTTTGAAACCACTCATTTCGTGAATACCATTTTAACATTTACTGCGAAAGATAACTTTCTCAAACGTTCGCTTAAGGTCGAACGTTCGATCCGCTTCTCGTAATAGGGGCCATAGTTAACAAGACAATGGACATATGGTATTCTTTTTTACGAATTTATAAGAACATGAATTTTGAATTTTAGGGTAAACGCGTTAATTCATCTCAATTTCAAAAATGTTTGGTTTTGTACATAATTGTAGATGTTTTTTAATCCATCAAAATCGTAGTATAGCTTCAATGGGATTTGACAGTTTTCAGCAAAAAAAAAAAATGGTTCTTTTGAAAAGCTGTTGAAAATAAAACAAAGAAGTTAAGTTAATAAAGAAAGAGTAATAAAACTAAAAATTAATTTTAATATCGAAAATCATATCTCAACAAACGAGAGTTTTCGATTAATGAAAAGTACTATCAAAAATGTGTTGTCTAAAATTATAAATAAACTAGAATTAAATATATGTATGGAATATGTGTTCAAGTCCATTGCAACCGTTTTTGTGTACAATACATTGGGCTGGGAATGGAGCCCAATATCACGGTGTAATGTGAATAAGCTAAGCAACCGTCTTAAGAGTAGTTCATTGAGTGTCTAATATTATCATTGCGCAGGGAGGATTTCCTTATGTATAGCTGGATGTGCTGACGGTACTATCAGAGATATTGATTCACCAATTTCTTTCAATACTTAATAAACACAATCTAAGATTTTACTTTGCAACTTTTCAAAATACAAAAAAAAAGTCTTTTCACTTTGCAAATTTTGTGAAGCACTTTGCACATTACTTTGCAGGGTATTATTTCTATGCAAAGTAAAAATTGTTTGGTGAAATAGGAACCAGGTGTACTTTTTATGTAAGTCCCTTGTATCGGGGTTTTCAATAAGAGCGCTACAAAAGTTTTTTTTTTAAATAAAACAAAAACGGTTTTGGATATCAATTCTTTTCCTGTGAAAGTACGTTCGATGCCATTATGTATGGAACTCGATTTATTTTGCATGGCCACCACGGGCACGCTTGAAGCAGTCCAGATGCTGAACCCAATTTTCGACGGTTTTTAAGCATACATCGGCCGATACTGCTGTAATTTCATGTTTGATATTCGTACGAAGTTCATCAATCGTCGCTGGCTTATTGGCATAGACCATAGACTTGACGTAGCTCTACAGACAAATAGTCTAACGGCGTCAAATCGCACGATCGAGGCGGCCAAGCGACTGGACCATTTCGTGAGATAACACGATCTCCAAACTTGGTTTCCAATAAATTGCTTGTGACATTTACTCTGTGGCTTGTGGCGCCGCGCCGGCCGTCCTGTTGACACCACATGTCCTCCAAGTCAATATCATCCAATTGGGCCAAAAATATTTGGTTATCATTGAACGGTAGCGATCCCCATTCACAATAACGTGCCGGTCTTGATCATCACGGAAGAAGTACGGCCCAATATCGCCGCCGCTCCGGCCCATAAACCACACTAAACCGTAATTTTTTCGTGATGCAACGATGACGCATGGAGTACGTGGGGATTGCTGCCTGACCAATACCGCATATTTTGTTTATTGACGAAGCCATTCAGCCAGAAATGAGCCTCATCGCTGAAGATGATTTTTCGATCCGAATCATTCTCAAGTTGTTGCTCAGCCCAATTCACGAACATACGACGCTTCTGGTGGTAAACGGTTCGCCACAACGACGTCACAGAGATGCCCAACGCTTGAGAACGACGTGTGAGTGACAGATTTGGGCTTTTTGCAACTGAAGCCTCAGTGGCAGCAATATTCTCGACACTACGGGAATTTCTTTGTCTCACTGGCACGGGAACATTTTGTACTGTGACTGGCGATTCAATTTTTTCTACTAGACGCTCAATTGTTGCTAGGACGATTATGGCGACATAAATTGGACGTAGCGCTCTTAACGTTGAGGCTACTGACTCCAAATTTCGGTAGTAAATTCAAATAATTTCGACTAGTTGTTTGCTCGTATATCATTCCATCATGAAATGGCAAACCTTACTGAAGAGAAATGTAAGAGCGGCAGGAATATCGAGTCGTTTGCTGTCTCTGTCGCTCTACTTTTGTAGCTTTCTTGTTGATAAACTTTCTATTCAAAACTGTTTCTTTTTTATTCAAAACTGATAACGGAGCAACTTTTATCTACTTTATTTAAAAAACAAGATGCTGTTTGTTTAAATTTATGAAATCAAATTTTTGCAGTGCAGCGGACGTTTTACAATTTAAATTTAAATACGCGCCAGTTGCTTTACCAATTCCCAGTGAAATGGTATCCAACTGTACTTTCAAAACAACATATCTTGATTAAACAGAAAAACTGTGCGGCGCCTTCGTGTAAAAACTGTCGGTTACAGTTTTCCTGTAATGGTCTTGATATGTCCAAATAATTAACTACAAGCCTACATTTTGCTTTTGAGGACATTCTTTAACACAATTAGCGCTCAAAAGTAAGTACTTGGGTATATTGGATGTAATTATATAGATAAGTTTGTGGGTTTCTTTGTTAACACCTGACATACATTACATACATCCCGGGCAAAGAAACAAAGCTTCCTGTATAAAATATTGGTTGGACTGAAAAATGTCGGTGTACATACATAGTTCACATAAGGCTCTTTAATTAATTTGTTACATCTTTATTAAAATAAAATTTATAGTTAAAATTAGAATTTTTTTCATTTATTCTCTATATAGAGCGAGTATAATTTTCGTATTTCCGGTCACAATATTCAAATTGCGATGGTTGGCTTTGACCTTTATTGACATAACTATCGGTTGCTGATTCTAAACAAACTAAAATAATATAATGGTTGTTTTGCCTGAAGCTACCAAACTCAATGTTAATGACTTGCAAATGTAGTAACAAAGAGATACTTTTTGGGTGAAATGTAGACCGCTCGTTAGCATTTCAGTTTAAATTAATGATTGCGTTGGTATTTCTAAATACCAAATCAAATCAGTGCGAAACATTTGAAATTACATTAAAAAACCTTCCAACTTTAACAATTATTTTATATGCTTATAGATATCAAAGTCATCCTTCCTAATCCCAAATTGATGTTATACTTAGGTACATAAAGGTGGAAGTGTTGGGCAAAAGTTTTCAACACATTTTATGAGCAATAACTCCACGATTCGGTGTACTGTACACCACAATTGCCACCAAATTGGTCTCTCTTAATCAGACAAATTTCATTCTTATACATCAAACTTAATGTCATCTAATGTGCCAACTGGTATTCTGCTGAAATTCGCGTTGGGCAAATTATAGGTGTTGCAGTTGACATTGTTTTATAGTTTACACTAAGGGTTATTTATGACTGTAATTTATTATTTTTAAATTTAAAGCGCTTACCAGGAAGTTTTATGTGAATCACTGATTCCTTTAAGATTTCATGTTCTTTATTTAAGAATCTCTACATTTGCGGCAAGTTCTAAAAAGTAAAACTGCATTTTTTTACTCTTTTAACTTCTACTTAAAGCTTTAAAATAGGGCAGGTAGCTAGAATAGTTTAGAAAAAATTGCTATATTTTTTCAGGTTTTTATCGCATTACTAGATTAATAAAGATGCTCTTCAAGTGTTTTTAGAAACGAAAACGGCTGCAGCTTTGTTTCTTTGTGGAGGTAGTTTTCAAAGATCGGTTAGGAAACACTGATGTTGCATTGGATCGAAGCAGTTTGGAAAGTTTTGGTTCGTGTCTTTAAGTGTTTTAGGGAGAAATATGTGTCTGCGATGGATTAAATGTCAGTTGTCGAAATTATTAAATCAAAACGACATTTCATTGACAAATTCATTATTCCGGGTGTACAAGGATGTATCGATGGTACGTACATCAAAATCCTGTGCTTTTTTAACAGATCAATGTAATGATTGTAAGTAAATTCTAATTTTAAAAATATGGTAACATAATTTAATCCATGTACATACTAAGATATGCTTCATCAAATGGTTATCAGAGCTTTCGATGCACGGAGCGGTGACGCGGCGGCGCGGCGCGGCGTTCTAGATCAAGTCACGAAGTTGTTATCTGGAGCATGCAGAAAGGCAAGACACTGTCTCCAAAGAATATGTAAAAGTGGTGATCGTTCATCGTGGCTATTATCAGACGTGGATTATGCACAAGAACATGTACTTCTCATGTATCCGGAAGGGTTCAATCAGAAACATTTCACCACTGTTAAGTTAGCACTACATACCCCCTTTTTTAAAAAAATCAAAGTAAAAAAAATTGTTGTAATTTTTTTCTTTCCACAACTAAAAAAAGCTACAATTAGTTGCATCGTTACATTTTCGAATATCCTTGTTTTATGCCTGGACTCACGGTGTCAAGTTAGCACTACATACATACCCCCTTTTTTAAAAAAATCAAAGTAAAAAAATGTTTGGAATTTTTTTCATTCCACAACTAATTTACAACAAATAATTGTCAACTTATTGCGTACTTAGTCTTAACAAAATCAAAAAGTGTAGTGCTAACTTGATATCAACCTAGCACTACATACCACTTTTTTGAAAAATCGTCGAGCTACAATTTTTTTTTTCCACAACTAATTTACAACAAAAAAGCTACAGTTAACTGCATACTCAGTTTTTTAAATTCCAAAAACTGTAGTGCTAACTTGACAGTCGTAAACATTTCTCTGCTTGGAGTATAATGGATAGGAAATTTGGTGTTCCGGTGAACCATCTCAAATGCTTGGCACGTTCTTTTGAATACCAGTCCAGTAAGGTCGTATAATTTATATAGTATACAATAGGTCGTATATATTATATAGTTAATAACGAAGTAGAAAACGAATTAGAAGCTAAAGCTGCAACTACCATCGATACAAGCCTGTTGAGTGACCGTATCGCCTTGAAGCATTCAGAATTCCACTAATTTTGTTTGCAACTCTGTTCCAAACATCATCTTTTCATCGATTTTAAAGCAGCCTATGACAGTGTCCAGGAAAGAACTATACCGTGCCACGTCGAGTTTTGGTATCCATGCCAAACTGATACGATTCATCAGGATGATGTTGGAGAATTCTCGTTGCTGCGTCAAAATTGGTAGAGACTCAACCGAAACCGCCAGATGATTTCGATACGGTGATGCGCTGTCATGTACCTGATTCAATATTGTTCTTTAGAGAGTGGTGTGAAACACCAACGTCAACACCAATGGCACCATCTTTCAAAAATCACACAATATCTTGGATATGTCAAAGATGACTTTGACATCATGGGAAGAACCAAACGATCAGTTATGGGTACCTTTCCGGGTATCGAGTTTGAAGCGAACAAAATAGGTCTTTTGATTAACGTGGAAAAAACGAAGTATTTACTGTCATTGAATAGACTCTATTCCCACGTATGTAGACTCGGTCAGAACTTGACGAGTGATAGTTATGTATATCTTCAAGGCGGTTTGTGTCGACAGGCTGTACAGGGTCTTGCCACTGGTCAAAAAACTACGTGTTAAACGATTAAACCAGAAGCAGAGGCAGACCTCATATCCGGTGGAGTGATCAAGTTGAGGCTGTCTCACGCTGCCGGCTTGGTATTCGAAACTGGAGACAAAAAGCTAGAGATCAAGTAAGCTGGCGGGATCTATTACTTGAGGTACAAATGCTCGATGAGCTGTAGCTCCAATTAAAGTACAGTAATGTAATGTTTGAATGGTTTCAATAACGGGTACTTGGTTCTGTCTTTTTCTGCTATTAACAAGAATCGTTTGTGTCGTGCAAAGCTATCAAAAAGCTTGATAGATTTCCATCATTTTCCTGAGCCAACGTGTTTGAAAACGTAGTTTGAAACATAGTAGATATTACTAATTTGTTGAAAGGACATTCTCCCGGCACTATGTCTTCATCTTTCAGCTGTCCTATAGCGCTTCAGTAGTTTCCTTTAAGGAAACTTTTGGCCAGATCTTGGTGTTTCTCCATGATGCCATTTGGCTAATATCGTTTTTATTGTTAATAGCATACCTTCATCTTTAAAATGAAATAAGGATTGATTTTTCTTAAGAAAACATTGCTTTATTTTGATGTTAAAAAATAAAGCAATGTTTTCTTAAGAAAAATAAATAAAACTTCTTAATAGAGTACACTTCATGTGCTCATTTAATATAAGTATGACCTGCAATTTCTTATTGATACGGATTTCCTATACGAATTATCAGCTTAGAATTATCATTAGACCTTCTGTAAACTCCTGCTCTGATGTTCTTATTTAGAGTCTTAGAAAACTCAAAGTTATTTGATAAGTAAATGTAGGAGAAGTAGTTTCTCTACCGGTATGTATAACGGGACATTAAAAATGATAAAACAATGAACTGGTTTGCAATTCATAGCCGTTTACATTTGTAACCAAAGATCAAATGACCTTTACTCTCAATCAGGCTATTCAAAATAATAGGAGTGTGAGTTATATTGTACGTACGACCCACACAGATAACTTCCCATCATCCCATCTGTCGATTTGTCTTTCATAAAAGTTTGTAGGTTTTCGTGTTTTGTTAAAAAAGTTCTCAGTTGAATTATTCTTAAAAATTTAAAAACTACCAATAATATTTTGCATATAATGAAATAGTTTGATTTCGAAATTATTTTTTTGTCAAAGAGATTTTTTTTCGAAAACCAATTTTTGTAGCATTTCTTAAAAAAAATGATTTCTTATATAAACAAATACAAATTGGAAGAATGAAATTAATTTGAAGTCAATATCTTCTATTGTTCACGAGATATCGAAAACCGAACATCAAGTTTTACCAAATTTTGCGTACTATTTTCTTGTAGATTTTAATTTTTTTATGAAAAAACTGACTGTTGGATTTTTATAAAAAACCTACTGAACGTCAAAAAAAATATTTTCTGTGAGATTAAATAAATTTGAAGCCAATATTTTTAATTTTTGAAAAGGTATTTGAGTCGAAACTAAATCTTGTTTTTTTTAGGTTTTTATTTTTTGTAAAAAAACTGTCAATACGATTTTTCTCAAAATTGTATCGAATATTGAAAACAATACCGCTTATAACAGAAAATTACTTTAAAGCCAATATCTCAAAGTTTTGAAAAAATATTTAAGTCAAAAATCAATTTTTACCAACTTTTGTTTATTTTTTTAGGTTTTTAATTTTTAGAATTTTTTTTACTGAATGTTGAAAACAATATTTTTTAAAATATAAAATTAGTTTAAGACCAATATCTCAAAGTTTTGAAAAGATATTTGAGTCGAAAATACATTTTTACCAACTTTTATTAATATTTTTTTTCGGTTTTTATTTTTTGTAAAAAAAAAACTGTCAATTCGATTTTTCTCAAAATTTTAAAATATAAAATTAGTTGGAAGCCATAATCTTAAATTTTCGAAAAGATATTTAAGTCGAAAATCAATTTTTATCAACTTTGAGTAATGTTTTTTATAGGTTTTTATTTTTTATAAAAACAAAACTGTCAATTCAATTTTTCTCAAAATTTTACCAAATGTTGAAAACATTATTTATCGTTCCACAAAATTGTTTTGGAGATAAAATCGTTTTTTGTTCGTTAATTTTTCGAGGTAAATAATATTTTTTTTTCAGTTTTTTTGATTTGTAAAAAAAACCGTTAATTGGACTTTTTCCCAAAAATATACTTGTTTGGTATCACGTTACAATATATAATATAACACTTAATTCAATTCTCTAGCGTTATTGGTTCGTGAGATAATTAGGGTTAACCAAAATGTTCACCTTTTTTTAAACTGCTATGGTAAAAAAACCACGCAATTTTCTTGAGAGTCTTTTCTGCATCTTTCTGCATTATTATCTGTGTAACAGAATTTATTTGAAGTCGATATCGCTTCTTGTTCTTGAGCTATGGACAACGAAAAAAACGTCGCGAACGTACGGACGTACGGACGTACGAACCTACGTACACACGCACGCACAGACATCTTTCTAAAAATCTTTTATTTCGACTCTAGGGACCTTGAAACGTCGAGAAATGTCTCAATTATTTAATTTGACAAATCGGACCCATTACAATAACTTCCTATGGGAAGTTAATAAACAGTAAGTATCTAAATTATATTAGGAATATTAAACAGTTGGAATATCGAATATCTAGACAAGTTTGGTTATTTAGTGGCCCGAGGAAAGCACTGCACCGACAAAAAACGGGAAATCATAAAAAAGTTGCGAAATGAAGGAGAAACGTATAAGGATATAAAGTTGATGTTGGGGTGTTCTGACCAAATGATCGCCAATGCTGTAAAATATGAAAAAAAAGTCGAAACCCAGGGACGTAAACGAGAAACGAGTGAAAATGATGATCGTCGTATTGTTCGCTTCGAAAGGATCCTTTTGCGTTCTCTAAGATGATCCAGGAAGATCTAGGACTGGCAGTAAGTAGCGTAACAATAAGAAGGCGATTGTTGGAACACAATCTGTCCGCTCGCAGTCCACGAAAAGTGCCGATGGACCAGCGCGTTTATGTAGATATAATGTCCAGTGTGAGCTGCCTTATGCGAGTTCGAATATGCCGGTTAAATGGGTATTTCAACAAGACAACGACCCGAAACACACCAGAAGTCTGCCAAGGAATGGTTTCGGGTCAATGGGGTTGAGGTCATGGACTGGCCAGCTCAGTCGCCTGACCTTAATCCCAAAGAAAATTTATGGGAAGATGTGAAAAAGGGTGTTTCTCGACGAAGACCCTTGAATTCGAGGAAGTTGTGGGACGCAGTCGAGGAAACATGGATCTAAATTCCAGTTGAGCGTTGTCAGGCCCTTGTGAACTCTTTGCCACGCAGATATGCAGCTATTATAAAAAACAAATTGTTTTCCACAAAATACTGAGAAAAAAATCTTAATATTGAATATTTTCTTTAGTTTTTTATACTTTATTTTATGTACTCCTATTATTATGAACAAATCGTTTTTGCTTTATTTTGATAAAATTTATGTTTTTACTACCTTATTTGTTTTAAACAAAGTAGTCTTTAAGCATAATTAATAAGAGACTGGATTTCCTATTTTGTACAAAAGAAAAAATAAATTAAAAACAAATGATACAACTTTTGAGTCACGATTTAATCTAAGAAGAACAGGCACTCCTATTTTTTTTGAACACAACTGTAGGTGGCGCAACAATCCGTAGAGAACCAGGGCCTAGTGACTTACAACTCTCAACCATTCCTGTGTGCGAGTAATTGCAGGGATGGAGGGGACATATAATTTATATGCCGAATCCGAACGGCTAATTTGAGAAAGCATTTTTCATGACAAGAATTACTCTTGGAGAATTTGTCAATTCCTCGCAAGAGGCAGTTCCCCTAAAAAAAAGACTTTAGGTGGCACAGGCAGGGATCGAACCCAAGACCTCTCGCATGACAGTCCAACGCACTAACCATGCCACGGGTCCTACAACAGTTTAACATATTCTGTTAAAATCCAACCAGTTGCATTCTCCATAAAACTCAATTTTATCCCATTTTATATTCATGCGCATTAGGACCTCAACTCATTTTAACTCAATCATCCTTAATATTCACTCGAAAAAGTCCCCAACATTCAACAAGAATTAACAAAATTTTGCTTCGAAATATCCTACCACTCCCGCTCCTTTAAATATCCTGCTCGTGTTCATTCCGAATTCAGTTCACTTCGCGACGTGAAACTGAATTGTTCGACACTAGATTAACGTTTGTGTCAATTTTGAAATCCAAGTCTCCTTCTGTTATGACGTTGTGTCTAGTCTAGTCTAAAGTGCCGGCTTTTTGTTGATGGAAATTCGATAAAATTGTGCCAATCATACAAACAAACTCATATCCAATGTATACAACCACCCACTTTATTCATTATTATACCACCCTTACCGTTATTCCAGCACGAACCCTTACAATTTGTTTGCAGTTTTGTTCGACTTCGTCATCGTCAACCCCGTCGCCGGTTTCGTTGTTGTCGTCATTAAATCGATAAAACATGTGACCAAATTAAATTTAATATTTTCTCTCTATCATCCAGAAAACAGGAAACATCTACATAACAACAATTCTGGTAAACCGTAATAATTGTGTTCTGACCGCAAAAATATATCAAAAAAGAAAAACTTGGTTTAAAAACAAACAAACAAACGGTAGATACTCGTAGGTATACCTGAGTAGAGTATATATGAAGTGGTAACGTGGCATTTGTGGCGCCCTCTATTTTCTAATATTTTTGTTCTCGTCCTCGTGTTCGCTGGGAATTCTTTGTTGATGTTGTTGCTACATTGTCCTCTTCAGGAAAGTTAAAATGTGCGGGTTTGTTGTCTAAGCTCGAAGCGAATGTTTTGTATCTTGTGGATACATAGATAGATAGATAGATACCTATACGAAGGACGAGTACGAATTATGTACGAATATAATAAATAAGTTTTTGCTACGATGTTTTCGAGTTCGAGTTGGAGCTGCTTGTGCTACATTACAAAGGTCCTTGCCCTGTTGTGTAAACAGATCTAATTGGATACGATTTTGTCACCATTCAAGATACAAAATCTTGTTTAAGGTATGTTTTGTGTTAAAGTTTGATGTGTCTGAAGGATAAGAGTATACAATTATGGTGTTCGATTTATTGGTTTTATTTTATCCATCTCCTCATTGCTATGAAATTAAGTTAAGCTTAGGATATGGGAATGAAAAAAAAGGACGAACCACCACTACCATAACCACCCACACGACACGAAACGACAACGAAAAACTCAAATAAGTTTCTTATCTATGTTAGCCGGGGGCAATCTGAGGGATTTATTTAAAGAGTCCTTTGTAAAGCCTTAACCAATATCATCGACGACGGCCAACGTCGACATGGATTGGGTATGGCTGTTAGCTGATGGCTATGACTAATGGGGGTGGAACATTCAGAAAGAACGTGTAAAAATAGGGTTTCGGTTCGGAAGAAGAACCCACAACGTGATTGGGTGCTTAAATTAAAGTTTCAGCCTTTGATAAAAGCGTAGATAATATGCCACTTGTCAATTTAATTAATTCAAATAAAGTGGATGGCTATATATTAAATGTGTTTATTACTATAATTGAGATTTTCGTCAATCGTTTAGCGTTGGAGAAGTAATTATATTTTAGGTGGTGTAGGCGGCGCGGCGCGACATTGGGTTGGCCAGCGGGGTAGGTGCTTGGTTCATAGGTAATGGGAGGAAAATGAAGAGTTTAATGTGTGCCATTATTTCTGTTTTTTCTTTTTTTTTTTTTAATAAGCGAGAGTGAATAATATACAGCTTCAATTAAGATAATGGTGGAAAAAAAGGAAATGCAGTAAAAGATCGAGTTGGCATAAATTAATTTTGTTTCGTTTTTTATTGGTTTTCATTTATTTTTTATTTTCAGCAGTTTGATTAGGTCTATACTTGGGTTACTCTTGCATTAAAACAAAATCCGTCTGGCTTTCTGGGGATTTTGTATTTTTAAATATTCAAATGAGTTTGTCCCTGAATATAAAAAAAACTTTGTGGTTATAGGTACTATGAAAACTCGGTGTAAACGTAGAAAACCCTTATGAAATCTTTACAAGAAAAAAAGAATCTGATTAAACAAGTTTTGCTTAAGTAAATTTTCTATCCACTGGAATTATTCAATGGAAAACTAATAATCCTTGATAAGTCGGTAAAGACAGCCAGGCTTACCAGTCTACCTATCTAGAGATTAATTGAAATGTAATGCTGGTTTTCGTAAAATGGTTTTCTAATGATTTGTTTTTTTTTAATATCACCTTGAATCAATTCTCATTAAATTAAAATTCACAGTCATGTATATTGGTATACCCGCTGTGTTTTGTATACGAAGTGCGACACAAAAAGCTTTAGAATTTAGGTGGGTTGGGTGAAGTCCAGACAAGAAAATAAAATGGTATAAAATAAAATATGATAGAAAACAAACACATGGTGTCTCAAAACAGAGTATAGTATTAAGTCTCAAAAAATAGAAATTCAATATTGTTCAAGGGCTTATTAACTAAGCAATCACATTTATTAAAGAATAAATAATCAATTTTTGAATTCTTGTTTAACAAAATTTCACTGACATTTTCCGAGAATCCGATGAGCCTTACATATTTTTCCTCTAAAATATGAAAGTTTTTCAATTTTACTGACTGTTTTCCGCACTTCTTTTTATCCGTCAAAAATTTATAATTTTCCCTCTTACATGTCATAACTATTCAAACAAAGTTGTTTCCTCATAAAAATGCTAATTTTTTCTGCTAATAAAACCGTGTTAAAATAAAATAAAATTTCAATTGAGGCACCGTGTATCTATAAATGTATTTTGCAACAAGAATTGAAGTCTTGGCAAATTTCTAAAATTTTAAATTTGTTTTAATGGATAATGGTATTGTTAAGGACATTCTCACCTGAAACCATGCACGAAGACGTGAGATAAAAAATATGCAGGTATAAAGATTACAAATTAATGATGGATGCTATAAGCATTTTATTAAAAAAATAATAAAAGAAGCTGTCGCAGACTAACCAATAAAATATAAAAAATAAATATATGCATTAAAGCTGTATAAGCGCCTCCCGCTAAATTACGTATAACTCGCATAAGGACCTTTTATTTTTGATAAGATAGTAAGGATTTTATCATATAAAATACCTTAAGTTTAATTTCCATTTATTTTGTATGCTTCTCATAGATTTTAATTAGAAAGTTGTTATCTAAATCTACTACCAGGGTGGAGACTATTTTTTATAAAACGTTCCCTACATTTTTTTTTTCAAGTGAAGTTTCTTAAAAATTAATCATGTTTTTAATCTTTAGTCTTAGTTTTTCTGGCATTGCAAATCTTGATCAAGAACTGTCGAAAAGGATAGAGAAATATAAATAAGTCAAAACCTTTTTTTATTTCGCCCAATAATAATATTTTTAGAAAGGAAACACTTCCCATTTCCCACTTGTATGCTGTTAAAAAATTGCCGCTCTAGTAGTTTTCCCACAAATCACAAAGAAAGCTTAGCTGGTCCCTAAATGGCTCATAATGAAAGCAAAAACTCGTCAAAAAATTTATGAAATATAGAAAAACACCTCTTTCTAATTAAGAAACTATTTAAAAAACCTATTAAAATAAACAAACCTTTCCTCAGCATTTAATTACAATAAAAAGTAAAGTATTTCGACATTTCAAGAAGTCTACAGAAAATACGGTTTCTTTTGGCAGCTCATTTAATACTACTTCTTCAATAATGCTTTTATCTATCTTCAAAATATTGCTTGAAATTTAATTTAAACAATAATTTGGCCTGATTTAAAAAAAAAAAATATCTCTCAATTTTCCAATGTATCTTATAACGATTGTTCAATTAAGAATTGCTATAAACAAGTGCTTTTTTTCTCTTTGATGTTGATGCGGGCTATGTCCTTGGCCCCATTATATATAATTTTTTCACATATGATTTTCCTACCATCTCCAAATGTGAAAAGCAATTTTCGGCGATAATACTTGTATCTTTCGTTTAGTTTTAGTTTATTTCTGAATCGAAACCAACTTGCAATCTACATTACATGAAGTGCGAAACTACTGCAATGCTTTTAAAATTAAAATGAATGCTTTAAAAACACATACTGATTTTTCACTCGAAAAAGTAAATCCTGTGTTTTCCAAGCAACAATTTAGTTATCTGCGGTAGGTTTAAAGATTGGCATTCGAATATAAAAATATCTGTGGGTAAACCTCGAAAGAACCTTTATTTTTTGCCTACATGTGCAAGAAATAGTGAAAAAAGTTGAAATAACATCAAAGGTTTTATACACTTTGATCAATCTTAATGGAAAATGAAAAATAAGTTGTTGATATTCAAAGTTGTATTTCAAGCAATACGGATCTTCATCGTGAGTAAGTCACGTTTGTAGGTTACAAATAATTCAATATAAAGTCTTGAAAATGATATTTTTCGACAGAAGAATTGCGTCAAATGTTCAATATTGACTTGTATTGACTTGCAAGGCTATAAGACATATAATATTTCATGCATTTCTTGCGATTACACATTTAAAATGAACCTAGCTAGATAAAATTAAAAAAAAAAAACGCATAGGTAAACGTATATTTATATATTAATTGTTCCTAACTTAATTTGATTATTTAATTTAATTATTATTATTATTATATTATTATTAATTATTTAATTAAATTGAATTTCTGAATTAAAATATTTGTTATGTTAATTACTTATGGCATTATCTGATTTTGATTGATGTTCATTATTTGTTAATTAGTTGATTTATTTATTTATTAAAATTTTGTATTTCACTTTATTGCTTTGTTTTTTTTTTTTAATATTTATTAAATAAATTGTTAATCGCATAATCCTTTTTGTTGATGTTAATATTTTGTGAATTTATACATTTTATTTTTGTTTAATTTATTAATTGCTTTAAGTATTTGTATACTATTTAAAATATTTGTTAATTTAACTTTTTATTTGACTATCCATTTTGTTAAGTTTTAATATTTGTTGATTTAGCATTTATTTTTATTTGTTTATGTATAACTTATTCGTTTATATTTTTTTTATTCATTCGTTATCGTTGTACATTTATAAATTGTAAAGCGTGTTTCTATCAAGTTCTTCACAGCCTCCCATTAGACTATTTATTGAAGATTCTTAACAGTTTTTCCTTCACTGTAATTGTTTCAAATAACCATTTGCTTAAAAATACTTGTTCTTATTGTCAATAGCAAGGTATTTACATTTATACCATAGTTCTATAAATTTATTTTATTCTCTGCTACAGTAATTATATCCATTTATTCATTCAGAGTGAAAGCGAGATAAAGAACCTATCTGATAGTTAAAAAATGATATATCTTATACCACACGTTTTGAAAAAACACACGTTTTATAGTAAGTGCTATAGAAGCACGTATGGTTTTTTCTATATATTGACCTTTCGTTAAATGGCAGATCTTTTAAGTGAAAAATGGAAATTTTCGATTTAAAATCGTCAGATAATTGTTAATCACAAATGAACTTTGTATTATAATAAAAACAAACTCATAATACTCCTTCCAAAGGGAATGCATTCAGTTAATTGAGATAAGCGCGTTGAAAGTTTTGAATAGGAGAAAACCGTGAATAATTTTACAGTATCATTAATAATATAATTCGAAAACCAAGTACTCAAAGGTTTTTCTCGGTCATGATCTTTTAGGACTTCGTTTCAAATATTCTATAAAGGATCATTTCAAATAAAAAAGTTTTAGGAAACTCCGAGGCAGTTAAGGCTTTAAGTGATTTTGCATTTTGTACTTTAGAAATTATGTAATGAACAAACCCAAACATTTTTAAACTGCGGGGTCAAATTAGATTTTAACAAATTAGAAAATAACAAATTAGAATCAAGTTGTTTTATCTTTTCTATTTCTTTATTTATTTCTGATTTTGTTATTAAGTCAGCTTAGATTTCTAATTGATTTGATAATTTATTAAAAGCCTTCTTCTTTTTTCCACTACTGTTGTTGACATGTTGAAATTGTTCCTTTTTTCAATTCTATTCATTTTATTTTCACGATTCTTTAATACTCCCACAGAGTTCGATACATTATCCTTATGAACCATAAATTCTAAATTTAAAGGTTAAAATAAAAAAAATAAAACGGTTGAACAATTTTAATTTATTAATTATTGTTTTTTATGCTTCTTGAGAATTCAAGTATTTAAAGAAGAAAAACGTGTTCTTATTTCTACTCTTCCCCAGTTTTAATTCTTCTATTATTCTGATGTCGCGTGGGAGGTAAATTATAAGGCGAACTCTTTTAACGAATAATTATTTTCGTTACTTCAAGTCAAGGATAAATAAATTGTCTGATACAGATAGTGTCTGTGCGATTCACGTGTTAAAAATATTATTCTTATGATAAAAGTTGTTTATGAGTTTGATACACGTTTCTGGGATAAACGATTTGAAGGCCATCAGAGAACTTTAAGCATCATAGCTTTTTCTACGAAATGAATTTATATGGCAAACCCAGGTAAGGCTGTGGTTAAAGGCTTTGCATACTGTTTCAAAATATTTAAACGAAATTGGGTTTTAAGTGATACAGAAGGAAGGTTGTAATAACTTTAGAGTTTTGATTTATTATCAAATTTTCATAAAGGGTATATTTTAGGTAGTATATGAGAAGTTTCGATGGTTGTATATGTTTTGACATTTGACAATGTCAAACAGTTATAATAAAGCAATTCACCATAACTGGTTTAACGCAAGAAAAACGCTTCGAAATTCATAAAATTTACTTTAAAAAAATAATAAATCTGTTAACTAAGTTTGTAAAGCACTTCGTCCATTTAACAGAAATAAGTTATCTACCACATTATATTAATACATAATTAAAACAAAAATATTTCTGTCTTGTATTATTATTTGAAGTTCTCAAAAACAGCCGAATTAATAATGACACACATTTGTCAAATAATCATAAATTCAGAACCATGGACTTTGTGTTATAAGGGTTCTGCAATTTGGAAAAAAGGAAACAATTTTTACAATGTTAAAGTATACTTTTTTGTATACAAAAATATTAAGCAATAAAGATTATTTTTATGAAACGAACAATAACGTTTTTGGCATCTCGTATAAATTGTAGAGAAATCAAATGGTAATTAATGGTAGTATTACTATCAAAAATTAGTAAGGAATAATTTTCAACTTAAATATCTTGAAAAAAATTAAAGTATTGATTTCAATAATATTTTTAAAAATAAGCGAACTTGGTGACGCAACAGCTAGTTGAGAGCCATGACCTAGTGACTTATAATTCTCAGCCATTCCTGTGATCGAGTAATGTCAGTAATGGAGGAGGCCAACAGTTTTAATGCCGAATGCGAACTGATAATTTGAGATATCACTTTTCATGAAACGAATTTTTACTTTTAAAGAATTTATCAATTCCTCCCAAGAAGCAGTATCACGGAAAAGAACTTTAGGTGGTACAGGCAAGGATTAAATCGCCAGGGCAGAATTGTCAAATTTATATCGCCATTACAACTAGATGCCTAAAATGTGAAGTTAATATTGAAAGTTTCGCATTTTCCATAACAGGGTTAGTAGTGTTAAGTTTACTATATTAATTATAAACATACAAATGTTCATCAATATTTCCGTATAAAATATTTCTATTTAGTTTAGCTAAAATTCTTCAAAAACATAATAAGCATTCTTTATGTCTAAAACACCCAAATTACTCGTATATAAATTCTAAGGAAAAACTGAAAAAGAAAGAATTTGAAAAAGTATTTTTATATGAACTTGGATTCAAGGAAAGTTGGTTAGAAGTAAGTTTTCCTGAATATTTCGGAAATTCAAACAAATATTTGTGTACCTTCATATGTGAGTGTTTATGACTAAAATCATATCCATTTAAAGGTTAGATTACAAATTCTGTGAAGTTACCCTTTCCGCTATCGATTTTTCAGTATCCAAGACAAACAAAATACTATTTTAGGGTTATTAAATAAATTGTTTGTATCTAAAACTATGCACATATTCGTACTACCTATATTTCTTATTGGTGTAAGCTTCAAATTCATATTAGATCTCGGCTTCATTTATAACAATTAAATAATCTTAAGGAATACATCCCATCCGTTACCTTTTTCCATTCAGATTCAAGTAATTGGTATATCCCTTTCTGTCTATATACTATATAAATTCTATAGTTTACATCAAATATCCATTTATTTGCTTGTCACCTATCATTCGGCTTTTATTATATGAAATATACGTACGAACCGAACATACCTTGTTGAAAGGTGTCCTTGTTAGTATAAAAGGATATGAGCTTGAGTAGGTATGTAGAATGAAAGGTATGTACATTTACTTTTGCTTCAAAAGACCATTGTTTGGCTTAGTAAGTGATATATCCTTCCGTGTGCCTTACTTTTGTTATACTTTCAACCAAAAACTGATGTAGGTTTAGAAAGAATGCAAACAATGTAGGATAACATATACATTCGTATGCTTACTCTTCTAACTTTTGATAGGAGCTACATATATAGTAATGTGTTCATTTTTATTTTTATCAACATGGGTTTTTGTAGTTTAGGAAACAAACATACATATATACTTATATACCTACATAGCTGCATTTTCAAATTAAAATCTAAAATGTTTATCTTCAAAGTTTTGCCATTATGAAAACAATAAAATGTTTAACAATATTTAGGAGAATCATGGTCAAATTATTTAAAGAAGGAGGTAGGTATCTGTCTTCTAACTTAGGTTAAATATAAATAAAGTAAAATATAAATAGAACTATGTGTGTTAAATGCATACGTGTATAATGAAATATGTGAACATTACAACATAATTTCTTGAAGCAAAATAAGTGAAAAATATAAGATATGAAAGGACCTACTATCTGTCCAGACCAAACGTTGCTCTGCTAGCAAATTTTGACTTTTCATGAATACAGATTTGTATCACATTGAAAACTACTAAGCCTTTAAAAATTATATTAAAAAATTAAATTTTATTACCAAGGTTGTGTATGAAATTTTATAACCAAGATTTTGAACATAATTTTATGGTATACTTCACTAAAATAATGTTATTATTCAGTTATTCAGAGCTTAGTACTCGTAATATACGTTCTACATTTAATTCTGGCAAATCAAATTATGACCCATTTACGAGATATAGAATTTTGAAAAACGACTTTAATAAATTTAAATAAAAACATTCTGACATTTTTAAACATCAAATATTATTAAAGTATTTAGTAAAAGAGCTTGTGCAGAAAGAAATTATTATAATTATTAAAATCGGTTTATTAGTTCTTGAGAAAACTTACAACAACTAAACGGTTCAATTGGGGTTATCCTTCTGGAGCAATACAAACATATTTTTTTTTGAAAGCAGCCGAACTAATATAACAAATTGTAGAAAACTCAATACAAATCCATCGGTTCGTTTTTGAGAAATTTTCGAATTTTTGTTGTGTGACCAAAAATTTGTATATGCACTACTTTTATTTTTAATCTTAAATAAATGAAAAAAAAACCTACCGCGAATCTGCTTTAAACCTTAATTTCCAATTTTGAACTCATTTGACCCAACCCACGGCATCGGGGAACCCACTTTTTTCGACTTCGACCACCGTAATGTCATGTTTAATTAAAATCTCGAGTTCGACATTTTTATAAATGCAAGGCTCGCATATAGTTCATATAATTTCGAAAGTAAATATAGGCTTTTTTAAACAACCTTCAAAATTAAATGCAATCTTTTGGATTGAATAAATAATTTTATATTTTTAATGTTTATGTCTTATCTATGGTGCATTAATTGATTTACTATTCGGGTAGATATTGTAGAAACATGATTTTTTGCGTTCCATCTTTTTTTGTCGACCATATCTCAAGAACCAGCACAAATATCGACTTCAAATCATTATCAAAGGATTATCAAATTATTATCAACAATTTAAGAAAAGTGAACAATTTAGTTGATAAAAAAAATAAAATATTAAAAAATTGATAAAAATAAGTTTCAATCGGATTTTGAGAAACATTAATATTTACATTAAACTTATTTTATCTTATACAAAATATAGTTGTTGACACTACGGAAAAACTTAAACAAAATCCTATTGTCCTACGAAAACTCAAAATATTACTTAATTAATTTAAGGTCTCTCATATCTGGTTAGAACAGCAAAAACTTTAGTTTTTGAAGTTATTTTAATAAAAATAAACTTATAAAAATTGTCATTTGAAAATTTGTATAAGGGCAAAAATCGAAAGTTAGAAATGGTGCCCCTATCCCATCATTATTGGTACATCACTTTAACGATTATCTCATACGTTTTAACAACTTTTGTCTGATATTTTTAATCTAAGAAAAAAAAAATAAAATGACACAAAGTGAAATTACTATTTACCTTTGTATTACATAAATATTTTAGATCCCTGGACCACTAAGCGATCCGGGCTCAGCAGAATTCTACGCTTGATTTCACTATATTAGACTACAATTTTAGATGTTGGTATCCTTTCGTCAAATCCATTGTCTAAATTTAACCATTAAACCACGCAACATTAATTTGTAATGTTAGTAGTAATGGTCCTGTTCGTATCCTGTGTATACCTTAAAGCTTAAATTTACAAAAATACTTCAACATCGAAGCGACCGTTAAAGTATTTTTTTGTTATAAATATTTTCTTTAAACAAAATTTCTAAGATGAATCAAGGTTTTTAACACACCATTGTATAACAATTTAATGTTTTCCTTATTACAGACATTTAAACTAGAATAAAAACTATTCAAATTTTATTAATGATAATTACTAAAATTTGTAATGTTTTCGAAAATTTAAAAACTTATTTCCTTTAATTGGATTCTAACTATTTTGTTTAAACCTCCATTTTAAACTGTATAAAGTTAAAACAAAGAAAACACCACCCAATTTCTTTGAAATCGTTTGCGTGGTTTCAGAGATATGCGCGTGGAACCACCAACATTACAAGTGATTTGCATACAATGCTCGTGAACAAATCATAGTTATGTTTAGTGGTCATTTTTATATTACATTCGACTAAGATTTTTGTTTGAAAAAAAAAAAAAAAAAATCTGAGAAGTAATCCTACAAACAAAGCGCAAATAAGCTTTTTATGCTAGTTAAAAAAGGAACTGTAGAATAAATAAAACAATGTATTATTTTCCCTCAATTAAAGTACAGCGATAATGTTTTAAATAAAAAAGCACTCGAGTGGCTATTCACCTAAAAAGTAGGCTAAGCTTTTGAGTCCTCCTAAATTCTCTAAGAAATGAAGTGGTTTTAAGTAAAATGAAATAGTGAGAAAGAAGTTGGTATTATTACTAAATATGTACATAAATGGCAAGCTTTGCATTCGTAAAAAAATTCGACCTCAAGATTTTAATCAAACATGATATTACGATGGTAAAGAAGCCAAAAAGAGTGAGTCCTCGGATTTCGTCCGTCTGTATTTCATTCTGTAGCCCCTATAGTCCATTGGGTCGATTCTCGTTAGGGTTTTTTTAAAGACTAACAATAGCAATAACCTCCAAATTTTTTCAAAAACAAATCGATTGTTTTTTTTTAAATTTTCTCTAAAAAACTTTTCTTTATTTGGCTTCGTTCAATGAAAAAAAAAAGTATTTTTGTATTGCTCCAGAAGGGTACCCCCTATAGAAACGTTATTTTATTTTTAAGTAGTGTATGCATAAATTGAACTCTTTCCAAAAATATTACTTACTTAATTTAAGGTCTCACATATCTCTTATATATAAATAGAAACGTTATTTTATTTTTAAGTATTCTCAAGAACTGTTTCTACTGAAAAAATCATTTCCAATTCTGATTACATAAATGTAGTGTATATTCGTACATCACTTAATTTTTTTTTAAAAACGACAATTTCGCAATATTTATTGAAATACACGTCCGTACAAAATTTTCCGTAGCCGCACTGATGCAAATGAAATCGCAGCTGTTTCAAACAAACACAGATGAATTTTATGATTTTATAAGTTTGTGTATTATTTTTACAAGGAATTTTGTTAAGACAAAATAGCTGTAAATTAAGGGCTGGAATGCAGAATCAAAAGGAGAGTAGTTTCAAAAATCAAGGCAGCATTTTTGAAAAGTTGCACTTTTAGAGTAATGACGTGCGTAAAGGCTGTGTAAATCTAGTTCATACTACATCCAACATATCTATATTCCTGATTATTTCATGAATGTTGTCAATTTGTTTATTGCATTTTCAAAAAAATAAACAAATATGCCGATTTTATGAGTAATCCTATACATGGTTATACCCTATACCTACTATTCAGTGGAAGGGGGTAATAGAAAATCATCTAAATTTGCACATGTTGTGAAATGTGAAATATAACATAATTATTATGTACCCAACCTACAAAAGTATGCATGTTATGATTGTTTTGAAAATGATTGCATAAAATTCTGCATCATCAATTCTAAGCATTTTTAAATTAAAATCCTGAAAAAATTTAATTTAACAACCATAGGTTTTTTGTTTTCAACAAAAATTCTATTCCATTTGAACTCAATTAAAAACATAAACAAAAATTGAAAGAATGCAAAAATGAATAAGGAATGTCCCATCAGTTATTTTATCCAAATGGTTTGGTCGGTCGGCTCCCTAACTATAAATATTCACAACAAAAGTATTTTCAACGAGTATCATTTACATACCTATACAAAAAAGTTAAAATAAGAAAACTCTAAATAGATAATAATAAACTATACTTCTACTGTATAGTTGGAAATTACAGGGTGCCCCAAAAACCTTGCTAGAAGAAAAATATATTTTCCAGCGGTCAATTTTAGTCAAATTACTTAAGAGATACATTTTCCGTTAGCGCATCCTTTTTGAAGTAATAAGATTTTTTTAAGATTTTGGAACAAGATATCTTGAACAACCTGTAACTCTGCCAAATTTAAACTGATCAATTGGATTATTTCATTGTTTTATGGCAACCCAATTAACTTTTTTAGAAGTACCTACATAGCATTTGTATGCAACAAAAAGAAACATTTTAACAATGTTTACTCACGACACACGATGTGTCGATTAACTTTTTAGCAAGTTTTCGGATTTTGGAACAATTTTGAATGCTTGTAAGCCGTATTTTGGCCCGCTTAGCGATTGTAGACGGTATACTTTTAGAAATTATCTGGTGATATTAAACAATACCAAATATCATTGGCGAACAAATATTTCTATAGTGTTGTTGCCTCGATACTTGGTTAAAAGTGGTTTCTTTTCGAGATGGGCACTTCCAAATTGCAGCCTATATGTTTAATTTTTTAGTTAAAAAAAAAACGAGTATTTTTAAGTGAATTCAAAGATTATTTATTTTATTTTTAAGAATAAGGTAAGCCATTAACATTCAAAAACAATGTCAGTTCAATTCCCTCCACGGCTAAGGTTGCAGCACTATATCGAAAAAAAAAGTCAAGATACCCTGGTGGCCAATTTTAATAACTTCTTCAAGAAAAAACGCACATAACTCCATTTTTCTTGTGAATTTTAATAATTTCCATTTGAGAACTGTCAAAAAAGCAGTCTGTTTAAAATAAAACATCTTATTAGAAAAATCAATAGTTTTAATTCTAATTTCTAATAAGAAATTAAAAAATTAAAAACTGTCTTAAGACTATTAATAAAAACTAAAAAGAGTTCAAGTTAGAAATAAACGGTTAATTTCGCAAGCTCTCACTAAAATCATTAGTGATGTAAGGAATACCAGCTAATCAAAGTAACCGATTACTTACTCGAGTAACGATTACCAGTCGACACAATTACTTCTAGTTACTTTTGGATTTGATTACTTTTAGTTACTTTTTGATTTGCATTTTAAAGATATTTTTGGAGTTAATTATTTTTCTTTTTGTTACGAAATACATCTTAATGATGCTGAAACTGATTGGAAAAGAGAGTGGTTTAGGAAGAGTTTCTAGATTTGTTGATATTGTTAATATTTTTTGTATTTATTTATACAGAGATTCAAATTTGTACAAGCAAAGATGTCGCCTTTCGTCTTTGGCTACATGACAATTCACAATAAATAGTTATAATTTACTTGTGGTCTGGACTACAATTTTGGATCAAAGTGATAAATATTCACAACGAAGGTTACTTATGTATCAAAAAACAGAACAGCAAAATCTAAATCGAATTGGTGGTGCTGTAGTCCAACATCTACATTTTAAGCTTAAATTGATCAATTTTCACAACAAAGGCTACTTATTTACCAAAAAAAAAAAGTGGAGAAATCTAAGTCCGTGTGTAGGGCATTATAGATGGGCAACAAAGTTTATAGTAAAAATTGTGAGTAAAGTAGTTGTATAATTAATTGAAATTGAGAGTTTAATTATAAACTACTAGCTCGGTTAATCAAGAAATCATTAAAACAACAACCTCTTTTTAAGTAATCACAAATTAATCATCCAAAAGTACCGATTACTTCGGAAAAAGTATCTAAAGTAACGATTACCTAGAAGTATCTACTGTTCAAAGTTCAAAGTTCGTCTACAATGCTTAAACGTGTTTTAAGCTTACCCAATTTAGAAATTTGAGCGAAAACATCGAAATAGAGCCTCAACTACTCCTTCGCACAACCGTGTGCAGTTTCCACCTTCAGTCATTCTTCAATCTTGACAATTCCTCCTTTAATGTTCTTCTCCAGTCACCCGACTGTTCTGCCTTCTGCCGTAGCTTTGTCTTCAAGCTGAAAGAGGTGTTCATTAACATATTGGATGCATCAAAAAATACTTCCAACTTTCTAATTTTTTCCTCTGGTTGTTGAGCAATGATTATTATTATTAAAGAGGAGAGGTTCTATGGCTGGGCAACTTAGTTTTTCCAGTGCTCATTTTCAAAGCCACGATTTCTGTGTGTCTCTCCTCCTTTGTTGCAAGCATACATACATCGTCTGCGTAGTCTTGATGGTTCAGGTTTGTTTTTATAATCCATCTTTTTCCTCCGTTTCCTTGTCAAGGCCCCGATCAAGCACAACACTGATCACTTATAAGAACGGAACTGGTGACAGTATGCAGCCCTGTATGACTCCAATTTGGACTTCAAAATATTCTGACAACCTACCTCTATACAAGACGTGACATTTAGAGCCATCATAAGTCACCTTTACAGTAGAAATTGGTTAACTTCTCCTTCGCAAATCGCAAAGCAAGCCTGATAAACTCCCTGTTGACACTTTCAAAATCGATTAATTTGAACACCAGGTGAATATAGATATTCAACGCACTGCTTGATGACGGAATTTTGATTGTGCATTGTCATAAGTTGCGTCTGTAAACAAAATGCAAAAATGCCTTTCCAATTTTTGTTCTTCATCAGGTCTCCTTTTTTGAGAGCTTGACAACTTAAGCAACTTTAGCGATTTGTGTTGTTTTTTTTTTTTTTTTTTGTGTATTCAATCTTCGACAGTGCTACAAATGACTGCTAGAGCCCAATTTAGTATAAAAAAAAATCAACTCTCCTTGAACTCCTCACAAGATTGTGTCAACATGCGAATAGGCTCTCTAGGTATCCTTCTAACGGGGTTTGTTCTTAACTCCCAGAGGTTATCATGATGAAATTGGATGAATTCAATAGATTTTAAAATTCGTTTGCTGTTTTGAAAGTGTTGCACTGAAACAATTTCATTTTAAGACTAAATTGCATGTTTTTAGGGAAAACGATATTATTCTGTTTTTGTTTTAGTATTTTCAAATTTATTTTCTCTATAAAAACAAGAAAAATATAAGACAGACCATAAATTCTGTTTTCTTTTAAAATATGTACATACGTAAGCAAACAATTTTAAAAAAGATCACAATTTCACAACAGAATTGTGTTCTTTATATCTGAACTACGATTTTAAACGGTCGCAGGAAGTGGGTTGGGAATTTTTTGTTTTTTTTTGTTTCACCCAGGACGACGGAAGAGGCAACGCTACGGTACGGTAAAGTTGGTAATCAAACACCAGGTTACAACAGAAAAAAAAAATGGTGGTAAACATAAGTTGACGAAACATTAAGAACTCCGCAAACATGACAAAATTCCACAGAAGGCCATCAATTTAGCTGCAACATGAATCCTTCGTTCGACGCATTTACCAAAGCTGAGTGTGAGTTTATATTCGGTCGATGAAAACTGAGTCCTTGTTTCATGGTCCATGGTCGATGGTCGTTTCGTCGTAAGCCTTCCTGATGCCCAGAGTTGCACGAAGGATGATAAAAGAATCCTGTCAGTTAAATCTACCCTCCTCTATCTCCTTATTCCTCTGGAACTGGGACTGCAACGTAGGTATGTAGGTACTAGGTATGCTATGCTATGAATTCATGCATTCACTATACATATATAGATACATGGAGTTCCTGTAAATTGAGTAGATTTAAAACATTTTCCTTATGATTCCTACGGTGCAAGCATAGTCCATAGCGTAGCACTCGTTTTAACTCCTACAACAGGGTATTTCAATGTTAAAGTTTTTGTTTGGATTCATGGAACAATTTAAGCTAAAATCAAATATTTTTTTGCTCAACATTCCAACCATGTTCTGGAAATTTCTTTGATGCTAACTTTTAATCAAGTTATAACAATTAATTTAACTTAAAGAACTGGAAAAACGGAACAATAAATGTGCAAACAGTTTGGGAAAATATTGTTTGCTGTCTTTACAGGATTCTATCTAAAAATTCTGAAAATGAAGTCAAGCTTAATGTTCCGTGTGGAAAACATAGCTAAACACCAAATAAATTCATAAAGCAGCGAGTATGGAATGGATTCAAACATTTTTGCTGAAAAATTATTTAAAAAAATCAACCCAAGCGTAATGAGAAATGAATTAATTTAACTTAGGAACCTCTGGATTTGTTAAAGATACCAAAGCGAGGATAATTACCAATTTATTTAATAAATCCAAAGGATAAAGAAAAGATATATATGTACCTACTTATAGTACACGTTTCTTAAATGAAATCGTTCGTTTGAGAGCACAGATATGACCCAGAAAACAAATAGTTTTATAATAGCTGTAATTTGATCCTTAATTGATGTTTGGATGGTGTAGCAGTTGCAATCAATTAAAAGTGTAGATGTGTTGATATAGATTTTATAGAAAGATTTTAAAATCGTTTGAGCGTAAGATTTTATTGTCATTTAAAGAGCTTGTGCTGCGCATCAATGCGCTTGCGCTTAAAGTCTAGTTTGTAAAAGGAAAAAACAACATGTTTATGAAATAATACCAGAGACTGGTGTGTGAACCTTATCCTACGCACCACATAAATGAGTAAATCTAGTGTCACTCCTCGTTATGATAAATTAATAAAAATGGAACCTGGAAATGGCATATTTTAATGGAAGGTAAACAAAATTGATGAAAATCATTGTTCAAAAAACTTAGTAAGTTTAAATGTTTAAGTGTACAACTGGTCCATAATTCATTGAGACTTTTTTAATATATGTAAATAAAACATGAAATCAAGTAATTTCTTGATAAGCATATTTACGTCTTTAAAGAAGTTTAACACGGTGTTCTATTCACAGCAGTCCTGTTAGTACTAATATACTAAGGTAAGGTACATTTCAAGTACAACTGCTTGGTACTTGAATATTTTAAATAACCCATCAAAAATATTACTTTGTTCTTGTACTTGATTTTGCAATTCTTTCTGTAATTGAATTACTATTGTGTTGAATTCTTATCAATCACTTTTATATTTTAAAATGAAACTAACTAACGCATTGCGAGTAATTAAAGTACAGAAAAAGTTAAAAAGGAATTGAAATCATACTACGTACAAGTCCAAGTAATGATTCTTAAAATTTGTATGTACTTAAAAAAATTAAGTAACAATAAATCTTATTAGTACTTTCACTTTTACAGACTGTTTTAGACACTTATTTTGTTTGTAAAAACGTGCGCACCAAAAATTAAATGTTTATGTCGTAAAAATTAAGTTAATTCGTACCAAAATACTTCACTTTTAATTTTTCTATCTCTGGTAATAAGAACTTTAAAATAAATATTCCAAACATTTTTCCAGATTTTAGTACCAAAAAAATAGAAAGCTGCTCTTGAAAATTTACTGACAACAGGTCAGGTCATCATTATTAACGATTATTAAAAATTTGAAATGTTTTAAAATTTAGCTTATATTGCTGTTAATATCGAGGTTTTCAATAAGAGCGCTACAAAAGTTTTTTTTTTAATAAAAATGGTTTTGGATATCAATGAAATTCTTTATTCCTGTGAAAGTACGTTCGATGCCATTATGTATGGAACTCGATTTCTTTTGCATGGCCACCACGGGCACGCTTGCAGAAGTCCAGACGCTGAACCCAATTTTCGACGGTTTTCAAGCATGAATCCGCAATACTGCTGCAATTTAAAGTTCGATGTTCATACGAAGTTCCATAGACCATAGAATAGAATTCCAAAGAAAAAGGCACGAGGCGGCCAAGCGACTGGACCATTTCGTGAGATAACACGTTCTCCAAACTTGGTTTCCAATAAATTGATTCTGACATTCGCTGTGTGGCTTGTGGTGCATGCCGTCCTGTTGGAAACACATGTCCTCCAAGTTCATATCATCCAATTGGAGACAAAAATATTCGGTTATCATTGAACGGTAGCGATCCCCATTCACAGTAACGTGCCGGTCTTGATCATCATGGAAGAAGTACGGCCCAATGACACCGCCGCGCGCCGCCGACCCATAAACCACACTAAACCGTAATTTTTTCGTGATGCAATGATGACTCATGGAGTACGTGGAGATTGCTGCCTGACCAATACCGCATATTTTATTTATTGACGAAGCCATTCAGCCAGAAATGAGCTTCATCGCTGAAGATGATTTTTCGATGAAAATCCGAATCATTTTCACATTTTCAAGTTAATGCTCAACCCAATTCACAAACATACGACGCTTCTGGTGGTCAAGCGGCTTCAGTTTTTGCGTCAATTTAATCTTGTAAGGATGTATGCCAAGATCTTTTCGTAAAATTCGCCACAACGACGTCACAGAGATGCCCAACGCTTGAGAACGACGTGTGAGTGACAGATTTGGGCTTTTTGCAACTGAAGCCTCAGTGGCAGCAATATTCTGGACACTACGGGCACTTATTTGTCTTATTGACACGGGGACATTTTGTACTGTGATTGTAGATTCAAATTTTTCCACTAGACGCTTAATTGTTGTAAATTTTAATAATTTCGACTCGTTGTTGGCTCGCATATCTTTCCATCATAAAATGGCAAACCTTACTGAAGAGAAATGTCAAAAAAACGGCAAGAAATATGGCGTCGTTTGATGTCCCTGTCGCTCTACTTTTGTAGCGTCCTTGTTGAAAAACCCTGTACTTTAACCAAATATTGATAATAATATTTTGTGTGAGATAAATAGATACAAAATTTTAAGTTAATATCTTTTTATTATTTTGTTCAGGGGGGTCATTCCGTAAAACGATTATCGTCAGACGATATCGTTTCGACGATAGTCTCACTTCACGTAAAATGATTATCGTGAGACGATATCGTTTCGACAATAGTCTCACTTCACGTAAGACGATAATCGTCAAAGTGATATCGTCAAAACGATAGCGTTTGCACGATAGCTAAGTAGGTATCGTCTGCTATTAATTTCCATTGATAACCAAAACAATTTGAAGCAAAAATGTTTCAGCGAAGTTTAGTTTTGTTACAAAATGAAAATAAAAACTCAAAAAAATAAAAATAATACGGTTACGAAGAAAATTAAGACATTTATCGGACATTCTATCTATTCTAACCAATATGTAAGCATTTTATTTATATATACAAAACATAAATATGTACATAAGTAATCTTTCTTAATTGTTGTTGAATATATAAAACAATTGTAGTTTTGTTCAAAGTCTTGGAATTGCAAAAGAGGATAATGATGATAATGATGATATTGGAAACAATACATTTGTCAGACGGTTGTCGTTCTACATACATACTGTATACCTTCCATATTAATATTTGCTGTAACCATTGAAACTTTGGGGCGGAGGAACATTGGTGTGTTCGAAAGGCAACGCTTTTAGTATCGCTCGTGCACAAAGCACTAATCCAAAGTAGTTTTGGAAACAACAAATATTTGTGTCCCCTGTATATAAAATGGAGTCTTATCTTCCTTCCTTTGGACAGAATTGGGTTTAATATTGCAGCTGATTTTCTGTTACTGACTTTTGTATACTCTAAATTATAATTAGAATTATTAATTTACAAAATATCAGACATAAACAAAACATTTTGATATTATAGTTTTATCGTCGACGGCAACAAATGAAAACACAAAAAGTAACAATAACAATAAACATCACAAAATAGTTGGCATGTTTACTAACAATACATTTTTTGCAAATTTTCAAAATTTTCCATATAAAAAAACCAAGTTTAATAACATTTTCAAGTTATTGAACAAGCATTTTCTTTGGTTCAGTTCTTTTTGACATTTCAGTTATGGTATAATAGTATTTGAAGTATACTGAACGATCTACTACTAAAAACGATTGACGAGACGATAGCGATAAAGTTACGTGAAGCAAATTATTGACGATATCGTTAATGATAATCGTTTTGACGATTATCGTTTTGAAAATTACGGAATGACTCCCCAGCTTTTTTGATTCATAAAAAACCGTTAATTGATTTTTTTCGAAATTAGATTAGTTTTGTATCACGTCACATACACATTATTAAATACACAATTGGTTCGTGAGATATTTTGGGTAAAACAAAATGTTCACTATTTTTAACTTCCCATAGGAAGTTATTGTAATGGGTCCGATTTGTCAAATTAAAAATTTTGACATTTCTCGACGTTTCAAGGTCCCTAGAGTCAAAATAAAAGATTTTTAGAAAGATGTATGTGCGTGCGTGTGTACGTACGTCCGTATGTCCGTACGTTCGCGACGTGGGTGGTTTTTTTTACCATAGCAGTTTAAAAAAAAGGGACATTTTGGTTAACCCTAAATATCTCATGAACTAATGATGCTTGAATTAAATTTCATGTTATATATTGTTACGTGATACAAAACAAGTATATTTTTGGAAAAAAATCCAATTAACGGTTTTTTATAAATAAAAAAAAAAACTGAAAAAAAAAATTGTCACCTCGAAAATTTTACGACTAAAATATGATTTCATCTCCAAAAGAATTTTGTGCAACGAAGAATAATGTTTTTGAAAACTGATAAAATTTTGAGAAAAATCGAATTCACAGTTTTTTTTTATAAAAAATAAAAACCTAAAAAAAAACATTACTCAAAGTTGGTAAAAATTAAATTTCGACTCAAATATCTTTTCAAAAAAGTGAGATTTAGGCTTCAAACTTATTTTATCTCATAAAAAATATTGTTTTCAACATTCTGCAAAAATTTGGAGAAAAATCGAATTGACAGTTTTTTTACAAAAAATTAAAAACCGAAAAAAAAATTTAACAGAGGTGGTAAAAAATGATTTTCGACTCAAATATCTTTTAAAAAATTTGAGATATTGGCTTTAAACTACTTTTATCTTTCAAAAAATATTGTTGTCAACATTCAGTAAAATTTTGAGAAAAATTGAATTGACAGTTTTTTAACAAAAAATTAAAAACAAAAAATTAACAAAAGTTGGTAAAAATTGATTTTCGACTCAAATATCTTTTCTAGACTTTGAGATATTGGCTTAAGTCTACTTTTAGCTTTCAAAAAATATTGTTGTCAACATTCAGTAAAATTTTGAAAAAAATCGAATTGACAGTTTTTGTACATAAAATTAAAATAAATTTAAGACAAGTTGGTAAAAATTGTTTTTCGACGTAAATATCTTTTCAAAACTTTGAGACATTGGCTTCAAACTAATTTTATCTTTTAAGAAATATTGTTTTCAACATTCGATAAAATTTTGAGAAAAATCGAATTGACATTTTTTTTTACAAAAAATAAAAACCTAAAAAAACAATACTAAAAATTGGTAATTGGTAACCTTCGACTCAAATAGCTTTTCAAAAATTAAAAATATTGGCTTCAAACTTATTTAATTTCACAGAAAATATTGTTTTCGATATTCAGTATTTTTTTTATAAAAATCCAACAGTCCGTTTTTTCATAAAAAAAATAAAATCTTCAAAAAATAGAACGCAACTTTAGTAAAAATTGATACATATAGACAAACTTTTAAGCAAGACAAATCGACAGACGGGATGGAAAGTTATCAGTGTGGGTCGCATCCCAGCCTCTTTTTTAAATTACTACGAGTATAATAAAAAAAACCACCCACTCAATATTTTTAAGAGTTCCTTCTGCATCTTTCTGGATTATTATCTATTTAACTGAGTTTATTTAAAGTCGATTTCTCTACTCGTTCTTGAGCTATGGACAACGAAAAAATCTTCCCTTCACTCTTAGACATCTTTCATATCCATTCCTGTACCCTCTAAAACTGGGTCTAAAAATGTGTCATGTCCTTTCACAGGCAAATAAAAAAAAAAATAGAACAAAGTACCATCATACTTCACTAAAAAAATCTTTGGCTCCTCGCCAAAGTCAAAGTCAATGTTATTGAATATTGATGCTTTTAATTAGGAGTATTTTTAGAATTCTTTCGATGTTGCTTAGTTGCTTAACCTTCAACTTTCTCGTGGAAAATTATTTTAATTTTGCACTTTTGCTTTTAAAATAATGATGGATTATGGTTTAATAAAAAAAAAAATATTGCGCTGATTTTAGTTTTCATCATACTAGATTCAACATTCCCGCATCTTATAGCGTTGAGGTAAATTATTGATTTTAAAATGTTTTAAAATGAAAAAATAGATACTTTAAAACTTTCACAAACATCAAGTATAAAGTAAGAAACGCATGAGAATGAATCTCTCGTATCCGGTGCACTTTTTGATTTCATTTAAAAAGAAACGAGGAAGTTAAAAGGCATAAATCAATAGAAAACCAATCCAAGGACATTTTTGCAAGACACGACATAAATTAATTAGAAAAGTTCAAGTCACTCTACAAAACAAAAACCCTTAGTTGTTTGAAATCTAGTGTAACAATTTAACGGTACGCTTGAGAACAAATATAATGAATAATTTAATAGTCTAAACATTCTTCATCTGGTTGAAAATGCTTTTAGGGTTCAGGACCTAAATAAATAAAAACTTATTTCTAAATGTAAAAATTCCTCAGCATTTGTTGACATAATTTAACAGTTGCTAACTTTTAGGTTGTAAGGTAAGTAATTTAAATAACGATATCTTTAACTAATTTAATAATAACAAAACCTATTTGTATTGGTAGTGTACTTCAGTACAGCTTTGTTCTTTATATTTTTCAATTTAAATCGACCTAGTTTCTTTTTATGTGATTTTATTTATCGTAGGTAATCGAAGATTGTCAATAGTGGCAATATAAGACAAGAAAGCTTATTATAGTATGAAATGAAAGAATTTAAATCTTAAGGTAATTGTGTACAGAGACATTTTTCTTTCAATTTATTTACGTGCTACAAAGAAACACTCACCGCGACTAGTTGGACTTCAGAGCAAGAGATACGTTTTGGAGTTCGAATTTAACTATCTGCTCAAATTTTAGAAGTGTCCGTATTTTTATATTTCAGTAACTAATTTTAAGCCTTGTCAATAGGATAGATCAGGTACAAAAACAAAATATGTTTTTAAATCATTTTGCCTTTCTCTTTAAAAACTGTTTTAGCGAAACTGCTTAAGCGCTTCTTCAATATTCATGAGAGAAAGGCGGAGATGTTTCGAAAATTGTATAAAACATTATAAATATTTCATATTAGTAGAGTAGTACCCGTAGCAGGATGGTTAATGCGTTGGACTATAGTGCTAGAGTTCTTGGGCTCAAACCCTGCCTGTACCATCCAAGTTTTTTTTAAGGTTACTGCCTCTTGCAAGAAATTGACAAATCTTCCAAGAGTCATTGTTGCCATTCTTTTCCCAAACTAGCCGTTCGGAATCGGATTAAAACTGTAGGTCCCCTCTATCCCTGACAACATTATTCGCAAACCGGAATGATTGAGAGTTGTAAGTCAATAGACCTTAGTTCTCAAAAGACTGTTGCGCGACCTAATTTATTTTGTTTATAAATATTTCAACTGAGTATTGAAGATAGGATTATAGATTTGGTAACCCATCATGCATAGCCTCAAAAGACTTACATATACGTATACATATGTGTTTTTTCGAATTTCAAAAAGTAATATCTCAAAAACTCGAGGTGATAGAGTAATTTTGGAGTTAGATTTGAATTAAAGTGATCAAAATCCATCAGAAAAGTGCAATTTGTTAGCCAGAAACAAAATTTTACCGACCAGTGATAGCATTTAGCTAAAAACCGAGTTTATTCGAATACAGGAATATCTCAAGAACGTACTGTTTTTTAATTGTTGTATTTGTCTCGGTCCCGATAAACAGATTATCGTACAAAAAATTGGAAAATTGACAAAAACAAAAACTTAGGAAAATTCTGACGGTTATTCGGAAGTTTGAAAGAGAAAGCTAAGAATGGTTTTGAGAATTGAATTTATTGTGATTTTACATTTTTCGAAAATCAGCTTATTCGTGTTTTTAAACTTTTGACGGCAAGTGTACAATATGTACGATAGCAACCTTATGCTTATCGTATCATAATAAGATTTTGCATTATCCAACCTACCTCATTAAACCTTTGCCTCCCTCTATGATTACAATTCATTACACGCTTTTCTTCTCATCTTTACAACATCAATGTTGTAATTATATTCGCAGATATAGATACAGATACAACACATAATGTATACGTAACATAACGCGAGTAGGTATTTTTATAGGGAAAGAAGGGAGAACGATTTCTGGAATGTTTTCATAACAGAGCTGTTATTTAACGAGCTCGAAAAGATATAATGTAGGCAAGGTATTGATGTGGAAATACAGTGGTTCTTTTTTCTGTGAGAGAATGAACTTTTTCTACTATTTTTATTAACTGTGGGCTATGATACTCATGGCCCGATTAATACTTGATTCAAAACAAAAAATTCACTTCTTCCTTTAGGTTACAATGGACTTTTGACTTAGATTCTTTTAACCCTGAAACGCCGAGAAATGTCAAAAGTTTCAATTCAACAAATCGGACCGATTATAATAAAAGCTAGGAAATTCATTCCAAAAGCCAAAAGGACATCTCTCCTGTATTACTATCCAAAGTTCTAAGACTCTTAAAAAACACCCGATGTAAAGTCATTCTCAAGGCAATATAATTTGTTGTTCGTAAATAAAGCAAACTATTTTCTTTTTTTAGCTGTTAAGACCTTAACTGATAATTTCAATTACTTTCCAGTCATTCAGAGGTTGAAACTGATGTGTTGTGGCTCTCCTTGCCATGAAGGAAACCAGTAAATCCACATTGCATGATATTGCAGTGTCATCGCGTATGAAAAGAGAACCGTCATTTTCAGATTCCCTTAACTCAACATATACCTAAGTCTATGTCCTGCCCATGACATTAACAAGCAATATAAGTAGTTTTCTTGCTTATACGAGTAAATTTAGCTTTTTGTTGTTAGGAAAAGCTTCAACTTTGTCCTGTAGCTTCCAGTAGTTTGGTGAAAAACCACGGTGACATATTTTTTGATGAAAATGGATATGAATAACATATACATAACAGACGTTGAAAACATTGCCTCTCATATGCATTTGAAAAGCATATTTCTGGGTGAACACATCACACAAAATAACCCAATATACTCGTAGGCATAAGTTCCATCAGATATACAATTTAAAGGACTTAAGTCCTTCCTAAAGTATGCATGTATCTCATGAATTGCTAACAAATAAATTATTCAATAGCTTATTTCATTCAATCAGTTAAAGTAGGTTCCGATAAGCTTTTTTGGCATTTCGTTTTATGTGGGAAAAATTGAAAACCTTCTTGAATATAAATCCTTCAGAAAAAAAACGAAATAAAGGATATAATCGACAGTTTCGTCCCATATGTTGCTTTACACTTTAAGAGACGAATAGGAATATTTATGAGTGTGTGATGTATTTTCATATCATAAAAGGTCTTAGTGAATGTTTTTTTTATGGGCATTAGTGTGAATACCGTAAAGGGAAGGTGCTATACTGTTTTCATTAATCCTTTTTACCACTTTTTGTTGCCATAAATGTGTAAATTTTATTATTGTATGAGTGTTATATTTTTATTTTATGGGGTAAATACAACCGTATATTGTAGATTGAACCTTGACCTCAATCCTCCAAGTCATTCCACAGTGACACGTTTACAAATGGATGCGCCAAAGGAGATACTATACTCGTAATAACTCGAAAACAGCACCACCTTAATAACTCATAACACCTAACACTTTGAATAAAGTCGAAACTCCAAAGGAAGGTAACCCTAATTCCCTCGAAGTTTCAACAAAACAATAACATACTCATGTTGTGGGTAGGTAAGTTAGGTACCCAACACATGTACTCCTATGTTTATGCCTAAAACCTCAAATCCTGCATTAACACAATACCACAGTCATTCCTAGATTTAGCCTTTGACCACAGTGATGATCCCTTTGTGAGGGCCAAGTCCGAAGTTTTTATTATATGAATTGTTACGTGATAATTTTTATAATGTTGAATGAATGAATGAATTTCATAACAAATGTGAATGCCTCGTAAATAATTTGAGCTTGAGCCAACCCTCGTCATATTGTACAAGTATAGAAGGTACATAAATAGTAGCTAAGGGAAACATCTGTTTTAACAATGAATTCAATGATATCAAGAGGGAAAATAATAATTTAACGAGGATATATATGTGTAAAATATGTACAATGCTTAATATTGCTGGTATATGTAGATATGTACAGGGTGGGCCGTAAATAAGTGCACTTAAAAAAAAATTATATTTATACAACTGTAGCGCTTTTAAATGAAATATTTATTTTAAATTATACAAAACGAAATGAATTTTTATTTTTTAAAAATTAAATCATCCAAATATTGTCCATTTCGCCTACAGCACTCTTCCAATCTGACTCTGAGATTTTGGAACACTTTTGTCAAAAGTTGCGGAGTGATTAAGCGGATTTCTTCTTCAATGTTCGCTTTTAATTCAGCCGTCGTTGAAGGATTATTAGAGTACACCTTACTCTTGAGGTAGCCCCATAAAAAGAAATCCGGTGGCGTTAAGTCAGGGCTCCTGGGTGGCCAAGCAATATCACCCCTCCTCGATATCAACCTTCGAGGAAACATTTCTCTAACGACCTCCAGAGAGTCGTTACTTGTATGGCAGGTAGCGCCATCTTGCTGGAACCAGGTGTGAATAACCACTCGATTCTTGCAGTTTTGGAGCTAAAAAATCTCTAAGCATCGAAACATAACGCTCTGAATTAACAGTAACATTACGCCCGTATCGATCTTCATAAAAATACGGCCCTATGATCCCCCACTTGGCTATTCCGGCCCAAACGGTCACTTTCGGAGAGTGTAACGGTCGTCCATGTTTTAAGCGTGGATTTTCTGTTCCCCAGTATCGACAATTTTGTCGATTAACAAATCCGTTGACATGAAAATGAGCTTTGTCTGAGAAGATAATGTTATTGAAGTGAGGGAATCTCCGTAACATTTCTGTCGCGAAATTGAACCGTGAAACAAAATCGGATTCTTTCAAATCTTAGACAATCTGAATTTTGTAAGGGTATAACTTCAAATCATCCCGTAAAATGCGACGTAAAGTCGTTCTGGGTACTCCCAGGGCCGCAGTGCGTTTCCGTGTAGAGCTTCTTGGATCCTCGCGCACAGAAGCTTCTACGCGTTCAATTGTTTCTGCAGTCCGCCTGGAACGTGGGCGTCCTGTAGGTCGAAGTTTTTGCGTTGATCCCGTTGCCTCGAATGTTACGATCCATTTTTTGATTACATTACTTGGACACTCGGTGATGTTGCGTAATCCAAACTTTACCCAAAAAAGCCGACGAACAGTCACGTATGAGCGATTGTTTTCATAAAAGGCGCGAACGCAGAAAGCGCGCTGCTCTCCCGTGAACGGACTCATTGCGACTAAAAATTTAGATCTCGAGCTGCAAGGAGATACCATCCCCGCGCGTCTCGGTTATTTCGTTCGGAAGTTAGAGCGAGACAAAAAGTGCACTTATTAACGGCCCACCCTGTATAATGACATTATGGAAAACCTTCATAAAATAAAACCCATCGAAAAAAATATGATTTTTCTTTAACGTCTGTCTGACGTTTTGCTGAACAAGGTTATTTTTTTGTTTGTGTGTTGATTGAATGAAAATGAGTTCAAGTGAATTCATTTTAACAATCCTATGTTCTTCTTTTACTTCAATAATAATTGGGAGTTCTGCTAAGTGAATTTGATGATTAAATTTTTATACTCAAAAATCTCTGTTATCATATTTTCAAGGAAACCCAAGGGGTGTGGGTAAGAAAACGCAATTAACAGCTAAAGATGCATTCGTGAAACTTATGTGGGAAGCTAAAATTAGCTAAAATATTAAAATCAAAGCTACAAAAAAACCAGGACGTATTCAACCCTTGGCAACGGCCTAGTCACTGATAAAGCATCGGTTCCCATCGATCAGCGAAATCAAGCATCAGTGAGCGTGGTTAGTACTCAGATGGGGGACCGTCTCGAAACCTACCGCGTGCTGTTGTCATGTGTTCTTTCTTTCTGTTGTTCTTTCTCTTCTGTCCTTCTGTCTTGTATTAATGTCTTGTGTTGTTATCACCTTATATAGTCTAGTCGCTCAAGGTGCTGTGTTCTCTACTCTGTACATTTATGTGCTGAGTAGGGTGTAATGTAATGTAATGTAATGTATTCAACCCTAAGACATTTTGGACTACAATCCTTTTTAATGTTATATTTTGTCGAATTAGTATGAGCAAAGACAGTTAAATTTTCCAAACAACAATTAAGACCGCCGCGACGCCACGCTCATAACCGTTTCTTTATTTTTAAGGGTGAATATTATTGTCCCTTAAGTAGGACAAATTTTAGTTTAAAAAAAAAATCAGTTTTACTCTAAACTACCTAAAAGTTACTTACTCCTGAGACCTATTACGACCTTAAAGTTCAAGTTGGGGGGCATAGGGCCTCCATTACTCCTACGCGCCATCGTGTACTATTTCTTGGGATCTTCAGATCTCTCCAATTCTTCCCAGTCTTGCTGATTCTTATTAGAGCATTCCTCTTGTCTGCCTTTCTGTGAGAGCAAATTTCATTCAATCACTTTTCCCACAATGCACCCGTTGCCTTTTCGAAGCGTATGACCAATCCAGTGCCTATTTAGTCTTTACATGAAGCTCAGAGTTTATAGACACCTTTTTGTCACACAATCCTTATAATATTGAAGAAATTTATTAACAAATGTTTGCACCTCTCTCTTTGGATGTCCAAAAATATCGACTTGGATTGATGAGGAAGTTCCAAGACTAATGATTTTGTCATTAGATGGAGATCCGCACAAACCAAATGTTTGAGGCAAGATTGCAGAGTCTATTGAATTCATCCATTTCCATTCGATAAATCTGATTGCAGTCCTTCACTTATCACCAACAGGAACAGTATTGGTGAGAGTATACAGCCTTGCATAGATCCATTAATTCCTCTGACAACCTTCCTATATCCATAACGTGACATTTGGATTCATTATTTGTTGCCTTGATAATTGCCATGAATTTATCCGGCATGACGCTCCTGCGCAAAGCAAGCCAAAGAAATTCGCTATTGACACTGTGATCTGTAAGTTGATGATCTGTAAGTTGCTAATGTGGTCCAAATGGAAAGATAGTGTGCAGAATCCTGCTTGCTCAGCATCGAGTTCATATTCAAGGTGTACTTTTATTCGCTAAAACTTCGATTAAAAAGCGAAAGGCTGGTTTTCGGTGAATAAAATAAAATTTAACGAGCTATCAAGAAAAAAGTCTTCTTGTAATAGCTTTATCAAAACAGACTGAACTTATGTAAACAAAAACTTAAAAACTGGAATGTTGTAGTAAATCCAACAAAACTATTAAAATTCTTTTACCACTGTCTAAAAGGCTGGAACAAGTCCTTATTTTTAAATTATGTTAACTTATAGTGCAACCTGGATTTCAATTCAGTTAAGGTAAAGATTTTGCAGTAGAACGTCCAACAGTGGGCAAAAACTATTAAGCACGTGAAGAACAAGATTTGAGTCGTACTAATAGAAAAGAAAAATTTAAATATTTCCTGAGTCCTTAAGAGTTATCGTCTACACACAATTGCTACTTTCAAATCCCCGGCTTTTTGACACTGTCATCATTTTCGTTGACTTTTTTATGCCATAATATCAATCAATTGGACTTTCAAGAAGTAAGTTAAGTGGACAGGAGTAAATACAAATTTGTCAAAAGCTGGATTAGTAAATCCAATTCGCTTGTACCTCATTTTGCTGCTAATTCCACATTTCTGCTACCAAGTTTATCTCACCGAATACTTTAACTAATCTTGAATTTAAGATTATTTCACCTTCACAAAGTCATCTGATAGAGCTTGGTATCATGCTCTTTTATGTAAAATGCGTGAATCTAGTTTCGTCGAATCTTTTCTTCGTTGGGTTAGAATTAACATTTTCTTCTGCTCAGTACAAGTAGTATTGTACAGGTTAAAATCTGATATCCAAAAAATAAACGCTGGTGTGTCCCAGGTCTCCATTTATCAATCATCTTTTTTCTGAAACTTGGATTATTATGGATGTAAAATATCAATGAAAACGTATAAAAAGATTATTGGATTCTGATTTCGACAGCATTGGAAAATAGGTCATCGTCGCCGTCCTGCTGGAACCAGGAGGATTTTGAGGATGCATTATCACCTGGTGAACTTTGCGTGATTTGGTGTCGTCCTATTTACAGTAATTTGCTTGTTATGTTAGCCATTCATCCAAAAATGCGCCTCGTCACTAAAGATGATTTTTCGGTCAAAAGGCCGAGTTCTTGTGCACGGCGAGGAATAGACTGCCTTGTTTACTGAACCTGTCGTCTCAAATTTGGCCACCAAACGTTGAAGAGTCAACTGTGAAGGGCCGTCACGTCTACCGTAAAATGGGCGTTAAGTCCAAATATGTTAATAAGTACACATGAAGCTTAAGAAACTTTGACAAGATAAACTTTAATTGTTTTTTATTTATAAGACCAATTGAATAAAGACAACAGGTAGGTACAAAAATTTGCTTGAACTAATTTTCTAGATTAAATCATCTCTCCATAACCATAAAATAAAAACCTAACGATTTCCAACTTAAGCTAATAGTCTAAGCTATGACTTCAAGCTTGTTCATATCACTTGTTCCATGTCACTTTATTTCATACGCTCGGTTCAAAGCCACCATCTGCAAATCTATTTGAATCCATGGCTTAAGATGGATCATTCTTCAAACCTGGGATAGGAGTACAAAATTCTATGAGTCACTTTTTGAAAACCTTAAAGCTATGAATATACCAAAATAGACCGTTTTTCCAGGGTAATTCATTTTATTTTATCCCCCCATCAGTGTTTATTTCATCTATAAAAGTCTAACATTGCCAAGAAAGGAAATTAGTAGCACTATTGAACTCCCTTTTGACCTTTGGTCGTTATTCTGTATAGATCTATAGAAATGATTTTATCTTGGAACACGTCATAAGCTTCCATCTTAAGTGAGTAATTATATTTAAATTATTTTAATCAAGTATCCTACTTATCAAGCAGGCTGTCATTCATATAATAATGTATATAGATTAGGGTGGTTCTTACGTTCTACTTTTTCTTACATGGAAATTATTGAAATAGTGTTTTCCCAAATTTGTGTCTGTTTTTGGAAGCTGAATTTTTAGCTTAAGAAATATAACAGTTACTGTTAGATTTTCATGAAAAATACTGATTATGCAAAAACCTGCTCATATAAGCTCATATTAAGTTTTTTTTAAATATACATTTTCAATCCAAAAACATTATATTTTCTATCAAAAATTGTGTAATATGAAATTTCAAAAGTGATACAAACTTCCGAATAATTTCTTTACGTTACGATGTCTTAAAAACGAGTGTTTTCCTTTTTTTCGGATATTCATTTTTAAGATGTAATTTTGTTATACTTTTTTAAAGTGAAATTTTTGCGAAACTGATTTCAGAATTTATGGACCATCTTATTAAAAGTAGAAGTTCCTTACTTTAGAATATTCACACTAAACTTTGATCTCAAAGGAGCTGAGAACATCGTCGTCGTTGGAAAAGTTTAAACTTTTATCTAGATACAGACAAGACATGTTATAAATTATGTATGTGTCCTATATGTACGTCATTCCTCCCCCTTTCTATATTATATTCTAAAGTATAAGTACCTACATATGTGCGATAAACGTGTTAAAACCATAAAGTTTTGGGGATATGTGAGCCAACATAATTTAGTATAGTTGTTAATATTTCAAGAAGAAAAATCATTTTTCGGATATGCAGCTCTTATATGTATATACGAGGAACGTCCATAGTTGGTAAACCTTGTAGAACCTTATAGTTTTAACTGTGAAGTTAAAGTTTAGTATGGAAAACTGAGTACCGATTAGTTTTTAAAATATTAGTTTCTAAAGTTGACTTGAAAGTTTTACAGAAGTTTTATTTAAGTTGATATACTCGTACATATATTCTACTGATGATAAACTTAACAAATAGTAGTAATTGAAGTTAAGATTTTAAATTATATTGTAAAATTAAATTCACATGTAAACTTTTGCCTAATACTGTGTACACAGTTTCTTGAAGTTTGTTTCTTAAGAATATCTAATTCAAAGACTAATTTTTCAGATTTAAGATTCTTCTTACTTTTGAATAAAACACACACTATGAAAACAAAATATCTGAATATGCTAAAGCGCTTAAAAGGGTAGTGAAATATTCGTCCTGTGCGTCCTTCAGCCCATTGTATCTTCAAGCTAGAATCTAAGAGGGTTAAACAATTTTAATAAAAGCAAATAAAGATGTCCATGATAGCATGTAAAGGTTTTTAAGATCACAACAAAATAGCTGAGGTACATTAAATTGTTTTAAGAATCATCAATTGTATGAAAACGTTTTACAAATTTTTGTTCGATAGCAATTCCCTAAACTACAACGGGTGTTTCATTGTAGGGTTGGATCTTTTAAAGCCTTTTTTTTAAAAGATTAGTATCGTTTGGTAGGTCATAATGTGACTTGAAATTTCATCGTGCTTAGAGTGAATAAGCTCTGGAAAAACTCAATGAACATTTAAAGTGAATTTTTGTTAAATGATGAATCCCACTTCTGGCTCATTGGATACGTTAATAAGCGAAATTGCCTTGTTTGATACCAAGAGCTACCATTAAATATAAATAAGTTGCAGGTGCCGCAAAAGATCGTAGATATACTGGGCCTAGTGACTCACAACTCTCAAACATTCCTGTGTGCGAGGAATGTCATGAACGGCTAATTTGAGAAAACACTTTTCCTGACAATAATTACTCTTGGAGGATTTTTTGATACCTCGCAAGAGGAGGTACCCGTAGAGACAAACACTTAAAGTGGTATAGGCAGGGATTGAACCTAAGACATCTGGCATAAAATTTTTACGCACTTATCGTTACGCCACCAGAAAACACTGTTTTTTTCAATACCAAAACTACATTTTATTTTTTACAATAGCTCCTATAAACTTGATTGGTCCACTTTAAACTAATGGACTTACTTCGTGTAATGGTATTGTGTATTTATTCAAATAACAATCTAGACATGAAACAATTCTTTACTGTATCTAAGGTGCATGCAATATTAAATTTTTCTTGGAAATACATACCATCACCTAGGTTGTGTACTTCACACGTACGTGTACTAGTACAGAGCTGTTAAATCCAATTATATCACTTAATCCACCTATTCCAAGAAGAAATTAATGCGGAAGAGCTTTATATGCAAAAGTTAAATTTAAAGCGAAAAAATAAATTTAAGGTTACTGTTATTTTTACGATATTGACCCCACTCAAATTCTTCTCGTAGTACTGTGCATATATTTGTCTTTAATTTAAAATTGCGTGGAAAATGTAATGTTTTTTCCTAAGACTTTTGAATTTAATCTGTAAACTGTGATGATGAATTTTAAAGCAATTCTCACTTTTTGTCACTAAATGAAATGAATTTTTAAATATTGTAAATATATGTTTTAAAAATATTAAGAACTCGAGCATTTATTCACTTTTCATAATTTTAGAACCCAGGTCTCGGTTTAATAATAAGAAGTTCTAACGAATAATAAACTATATACTTTTATAGCTTCCGGTAAAATTTTTTGACATACATTTCTGACATTCTATAATATTGAATGTTTGTCAGTTTTGATTTAGCGGTAAGCAATTTTGTTATTGATTTCTGTTTACTAAATAAATTGTCGATTTAACGTTTTCATTTTTATTTTTGTGTGAACCAATGTAATTTTGAATTTTGTTGACAAACTGTCCATGGTTTTTATGTTCTCTTGTGTAGAAGCTTAGCATTAAAACCTACACTCATTATTATATACATACATATGTACATATGTATATAAATTATGTGTATTTTTTTTAGTCTGAAAGTTGTTGTGTGACTCGTAGGCGTCCATAACTGCATTTTCTAACAAAAATTCGAAGACTTCAAATTTAATTAAACAATATTACCTGATCACTAAATCAATCAAAGAGTTAAAAACATTCCTAAATCGAGGACTAATATCTAAAATTTAAGCTTTGTTTCAGACTGAGATCTAAATCAGGGTTCTGACGCTCTAGAATTTCATGATGGAATTAGTTAAAACTCAACCGTGTTACAATTTTTTTAATAAACCGAGTTTTAGAGACCAGAACTTGGTCAAGGAATTGGGGGTTAGAAAATTGACAGTTTTTTTTACAAGAAATACAAATTTAGAAACAATTACATATACTAAGAATAGCTTAAAATTGATTTCAACTTAAATATCTTGAGAACAAAAAACGATATTGAATTCAAACTTAATTTTCCGTGCCTGCACAAACATGTTTGTGTGGTGTGTATTGAATTTTGCTCAAACCGATGCCAATTCTCATAGAGTTAACATGAATAAACAAGAGGAACAAATTGTTTGGACTGAATTGATTGAACTTTATAAAAGTTTACCGGTATTGTGGTGTGTAAAAATTGTTTTTTTTTGTTTGTTCTTACTAATATCTCTCAAACATGTTTGTATAGTGTGTGGCGAAACTATGTTTGCTCAAACACACGTTTGAACAAACGTGTTTGCGTAGTACATGGGCCCTATAACCTTATACAAAATGTTTATATTATAAAAAAATCCTTTCAGTGTTTTTTTACAAAAAATGAAAACCTTCTTATTAAGTTCTTTAGTGTTCTACTTTTTACAAAAAATAAAAACCTTCTCATTAAGTTCTTTAAATGAAAATTTGAAAGTTATCAGTGTGAGCCATATCTCAGCCTCTTTTATTTTGAGAAGAACATTCTAAAGAGCAATTGAAATAATTTAACCAATATTTTCAACAATTTTTGTATTGTTTTGTGTTTCACTTTTTCTGCCCGTTTATTATCTATCAAATCAAAGTTAATTAAGATTTACGTTTGTAGGAAACAAAATGTATGACACCAATAATCTCAGTTTTATTTTTTTTTTATCAATTGTAGCAAGTGTTACAAACATCACGTTTGTGATGTACATATATTGATTATTATTCTGCGTACTAAATAAATGAATTAGGTGACGCAACAGTCCATGAAGAACCAGGGCCTAGTGACTAACAACTCTCAACCATTCCTGTGTGTGAGTAATGTTATCAGAGATGGAAGGGACCTACAGTTTATATGCCGAATCCAAACAGCTAATTTGAGAAAGCACTTTTCATGACAAGAATTACTCTTGGAGGATTTGTCAATTCCTCGCAAGAGGCAGTACCCGTGAAAAAAGTTAGGTGACACAGGCAGGGATTGAACCCAAGACCCCTTGCATGACAGTCCAACGCACTTTTTTTTTTTTTTTTACCAATTCATTTTTATTAATTCATTCTTAAGACTATCTTAAAGCTAGACGGAAATTCATAAAATTAGCCTAATTATCCATATTATCCATAACTTACAACTAATTTACTGGTCCCATACGATTACTCTAAGTTAAACAATAATACTTAATGCTAATGCCTTTCGGCCCTAAGATCTATTTAACTTCAATTCATTTTATTTATTTTTGTATTCATTAGAAAATTTAGAAAAAACTAATGTCCATATCCTTTTTTATTTTTACTTAAAAAACTACTTAAAATAAGGTCCTTAATATAAAACTTAAAGCTAACTAAAACTACCTATTCTACCTATAAACTACTTAAAACTAGAACAACCACAGCAGCAAATCTAACTAACATTTTTTGTTTTTCATATTTTGGTCTTTTTTTTTTTTATTCCATGTTTTTTTTTATTTTTTTTATTATTTTTTTTGTGTTTTTTTTTGTGTGTTTTTTTTTTTTTTTGTATTTTTTTTTTGTGCCACCATGCCTATTCTACTTAAAACTAAACCCTAATAAAACAAGTATGTAAGCCGGCCAAGGCTTTAAACCCCATCCCGACTACCCACTATCAAGTGCCGATTGAAGCCACCAAAACTGGTTCTCCTGCTTCACCCTATCAGTTCGGTCCCGTTCGGACACAGCCCTACTGAACCGAAGGAGCTCTGCTCCGCCTTGTGCCATGACGTCCCGATTGTACAGGAGTCGCCTATTCACGGTTCGTCGTCTGACGTGGTAGATTAGCGGAACTGCCAATCTATCCTGTAACAGAACGCATCTATCTAAAAAGAGGAATGCCTCTGGTGGAATGAAGCCGCTCAAGCGTGCACTCTCAAAATACTCGTTGTTCAGATAGAACGCCCCGAAAATTAAATTGTTGGTCGAAGACATAGCTCTTGCAATGTGACCTCGAACGAGTTTTATCACGAAATTGTCAATTCTGTTGATTCGAGCCCCGTTGTATAGGACCTCGTTGGAATAGTAATGCACGTAAGAAGATTCGGCTGTTCGATATAAGCCGGTACAGCGTCGTTAACACTGCCGCTCGAACACCCGAAACTTCTCCATCTGGGAAGGGACAACGTTGAATCACACAGGACAACCATAAACGATCATCGGCCGTATGAGGGCCATGTAGCAAATTACCTTCACTCTGGAGTCAAGCCGACTGCTGTAAAACAGCCGTTTCGTCAGAGCGAGGGCTCCTCTGGCCCTGGTCAGAGCAGCATTTATATGTCTATCGAAATATAAATACTGATCTAACCAGGTACCGAGGTACTTCACTACAATTTTGCTCGCTAATCGCTGCCCGTGAAGATCAACGATAACCATCTTGCGCCAATTCTTGCACGTATCCCTCGTGGCCCCAGCCAACGGAGTCCGGAACAGAATTGTCTCCGACTTCTGGACATTTATTTTCAGTTTCCAGTCATCGCAATATCGCTGAATCTTGTCGAAATCACGCTGCAAGAGAATTCTAATAACCTCAACCTTTCGGGCAAGTCCAACAGTCCAACGCACTAACCATTACGCTACGGGTACTACTGCGTACTATGAGTGTTAATTTATAAATTCTTACATTGAAAAAAAGCGATTTATTTCGTTTTTGGTATTCCAAGTTCAAACTCAAATGCCTAAGAATCTTCATTACTGATTTTGAAAAAAATTTGACATCTTGAAATATTATTTAACTTAAAATAAGGGCTTTCATTTGGTATCTTCCTTCTAGGCGTTTGCGATATCTATAGAAACTGTATCACTTGCTTTTGTTTAAAATTTATTTGGATATAAATTCAAACGAACTTATAATACTCCTTCTCGAGAAAATTAATTTATTTATTAATAATTCATTTTTTCTGAAAGACCTTTTGTTTTCTATAAACACCCTAGAATACCAAAATTAACTCACATTTATTACAAAGAAATCAAAGTCAACATATTACGCACTCTTGCTTAGTTAAATTATATTGATGCAACATTATGTAAAAGGCAGAATTAATATAATTCTAGGTTTTTTATACAAAATCCAAGGAACTTTAACATTCAAAATTCAGAAAATTTTACCAGAATTTTAAAATTATATTCTTGAGTGATTTATAGAATAATGATTTTTAATCCCTAATTTATCCATTTGCTCTCTGGGTTCAACTTGTTTTTCTTTTTTAAATACTTGAATTCTCAATTATTCAAGTGAAATATGCCGAATCCCTCATTATTTTCATTCATTATTGATGAGATAAGATACAAATCGGCAAATCTCTTTTTGCATACTTATCATTGAACAGCTTAACACTAAATAACATTTTACCTAAAAGCACTTGTTTGTTCATTATAATAAAACAAAAAAAGCAGATTGAAAACAAAATAAAATTTCCAAGTAAACTTATTTGTCTGCAAACAAAACCTACAATCAAAACAAACAGCTACTGAATACAAATCGATTCCAGAGGGGCAGATGCCAGAAAAATACTGCCAACCTACGATGGATACCATTTATTTAATCCACGAGTTACTCTTAACACAAACTCCAAATCCACCTGAGAAATCCACCCAGAGGCTAAGGATTGATTCATATTATAATTAAAAAGAACCACAACAATTTTTCACAAGCTATCCACCTGACGTTTATTTTTACCCAATTGATAGATAGATTTCGATTTAGGTACCTATGGACCTATGCTACATATGTATATTTATATCGCTGTGGTCCAGAAAATTAAGTTAAAGGCTTTTTTTATTATATCGTATTTTCCTATCCACAAGAGATAGGAGATTCCAATTCGAAATAATCGAAAAGGCATTTTGAATGACAAGTTAATGGCTTTTGTGAACGAAATCCTCTTACATATATTAGAAATAATATAAAGAAAATACAATGATTCTTTTTCTTCACTCAATATTGATGAAGGAACAAATTGAAAAAATTATATGGTCTTTAATTTAGTTGTCTCTCAGAGTAATTGAAATGTCAAGTGTAAAAAGATTGATAGACAAAAAAAGGTGAATATTTTTGTGAAAGGTATACCTTACCCGTTTATATTTATTTTTAAAAAGAAAAAGAAGGTGACACGATAAAAATAGATAAGTGGATATATTTGAAGACAGAAATAATTCTTCCATTTTTCACTTCTGTACATATTCATATTATTTATTTGACTAACTTTTGTTCATACCATCACCACGGGGAGTGGAATCGGTCCAAGCGATAAGTGGAGTGTCACAGTTTTGATGGTCAAATGTGATTTATCATCGAGCTATCTGTCTGTGTTTTTGATTAAATAATTTCTTATAGAAATTGTCCTAATAATGGTTGAATGGTAAACTTTTTACATTTTCTTATTTTTGTCTTAAGCTTTTTCGGTCACAAAAGTATTTTTTGAAAGAAAAAGAAATAAAAATGATTAACAAATTAACTTGTGAATATAACTTAACAAAAATCAAAAACAGGTTGCCTTATATCAAAGATCGCTTTAGCCGAATTCACCCTTTTTGTTTATCTCTTAGGTCTTTTGGATTAAGTAAATTGGTGTTAAAAAATGTACAGTTGGTTAAGACTACATTGAGAAAGTTTCCTCTGGTTTTTAAGGATCAAGTTATATCAGTTGACATCGAAAATCACATAGATAGTTTTCTAAATACCTCAAAAACTAATAACTTAGTGGCATTTTAACGTAAGATAATAATTCAAAGATTTTTTAAACTTATTTTATTTTAAACAAAATATGTGAAGAAAGTATTCCATCGACAATAGAAAACCATATCATCCAAATAGCCCACACGACTACGTTTGCAGCTTAATATCATTTTTTTTTTGAAAACGAGAAATTCAAGAATTTCATCTTGAATAGATTGTGCAATATATTGACATCGCCCTTTTTTTATAAAGAGAAAGAAATTTATAGGTGTTAAATCACAAGATTTCTTCTTTTATTACAAAGCTGGCAACTGCAAACAGCCACTGTAAAATTTTTACCATTTTGTAGTGATTTTTAACAATTTAACTGCTTTTTTGAAGTACATATTGGATGTTCGTGGTTTGGTGAACTTCATTGATGATATCGTTATTAACTTCCCATAGGAAGTTATTGTAATGGGTCCGATTTGTCGAATTGAAAATTTTGTCAATTCTCGACGTTTCAAGGTCCCTAAAGTCGAAATTAAAGATTTTTAGAAAGATGTCTGTGCGTGCGTGTGTACGTACGTTCGTACGTCCGTACGTTCGCGACGTTTTTTTCGTCGTTCATAGCTCAAGAACCAGAAGAGATATCGACTTCAAATAAATTTTGTTATACATATAATAATGCAGAAAGATGCAGAAAGGGCTCTTTAGAAAATTGCGTGGATGTTTTTTTTACCCATAGCAGTTTAAAAAAAAGGTGAAAATTTTGGCTAACCCTAAATATCTCATGAACCAATGACGCTAGAGACTTGAATTAAATTTTATATTATATATTGTAACGTGATACCAAACAAGTATATTTTTGGAATAAATCCAATTAACGGTTTTTTTATAATTCAAAAAAACTGAAAAAAAAATTTGTCACCTCGAAAATTTTACGACTAAAATATGATTTTATCTCCAAAACAATTTTGTGCAACGAAGAATAATGTTTTTGATATCTGATAAAATTTTGAAAAAAATCGAATTGACTGTTTTTTTTTATAAAAAATAAAAACCTAAAAAAAACATTACTCAAAGTTGGTAAAAATTGAATTTCGACTCAAATATCTTTTCAAAAACTTGAGATTAAGGCTTCCAACTTATTTTATCTTATAAGAAATAATTTTTTCAACATTCTGAAAAATGTTGAGAAAAATCGAATTAACCTTTTTTTTTACAAACAATAAAAACCTACAAAAAGAAATTAATAAAAGTTTGTAAAAATTGGTTTTGGACTCAAATATCTTTTCAAAACTTTGAGATATTGGCTTTAAACTACTTTTATCTTTTAAAAAATATTGTTGTCAACATTTAGTAAAATTTTGAGAAAAATCTAATTTAAAAGTTTTTTTTACAAAAAATAAAAACCTTAAAAAAAACAATACTAAAACTTGGTAAAAATTTAATTTCGAATCAAAAAGCTTTTCAAAATTTAAAAATATTGGCTTCAAATTTCTTTTATTTCATAGAAAATATTGTTTTCGATACTCAGTTGTTTTTTTTATAAAAATCCAACAGTCCGTTGTTTTATAAAAAAAATAAAATTTACAAGAAATAGTAGGCAAATTTGGTAAAAATTGATGATCGGTTCTTGATATCTCTCAAATTAATTTCATTCATCCAATTTGTAAAAATTTAAGAAATGCTACTAAAATTGGTAAAAATTTGTTTTCGACTAAAAATCTATTTAACAAAACTAGATTTTCAAACTACACTATTTCTTTATATGAAAAATATTGTTGGTAATTTTAATTTTTTTAAGAATAATTCAACTGACAACTTTCTTAACCCAACACGAAAACCTACAAACTTTTAAGCAAGATAAATCGACAGACGGGATGGGAAGTTATCAGTGTGGATCGCATACCAGCATCTTTTTGGTTACTATTTTTGGCTGCCCTTCATCGTCTCCTAACCTGAAATGGCCACGTTTAATTTCAGCATGCCAAAATGTCAATTTTATAAATAAAAAAGAAGCTGCGATCCACACTGGTATAATAATAACAATATTTTGTGTGAGATATAAAATAGTAAGTAAATAAGTAACTTTTATTAATTTAATTAATAAATCAGTACATTTTTTTGCTTATAAAATAGATTTAACAGTTCGGTCAACTTAAAGATATGTCAGATTTAAGGGACTATGTTATTTTAAATGTTTACAACATTTAAACAATTAAATTCATTGATTAAATTAAATCATTATTGTGCACTTGCTCCCGGTGCTTTGCCTTTTCAGCTTTTTTTTACTTATATCTAAGACTTAAAATTAAAACTTAAAACTAAATGAAAACTAAAAGAATACTCTTATCTATTTACAAATGAAATATATAATCCATAAACACCAGCTTTAAATACTCTCAAAGAAAATTAAAGTTTTTATACTAAACAAGGAGTAATTAAAACTTATGCGTTGTAAACAAAGGATTATGTGCTTGTACATTTTTAAACAGTATCATACGCATAGCCTAAAATTAAGTGGATATGTTTTGTCATAAAAGGGTACGGAGAGGGTGAGAGCTGACTCGTTTCATTATTTTTAAAGAGGATATCTATCGGGTGATTTTTTTGAGGTTAGGGTTTTCATGCATTAGTATTTGACAGATCACGCGGGATTTCAGACATGGTGTCAAAGAGAAAGATGCTCAGTATGCTTTGACATTTCATCATGAATAGACTTACTAACGAGCAACGCTTGCAAATCATTGAATTTTATTACCAAAATCAGTGTTCGGTTCGAAATGTGTTTCGTGCTTTACGCAAATTTTATGCGTTTTTTTTTTTTTTAAAGTTCTCAAGCTCTTAAAAAATCCCACACATCATATTAAACAATGTCCTCTTTTCAATGGAGGACAATAAATACTTAATTTCATATATATATATGGTATATTTCATATACCATCAGGGGTGTTATTAACTTCCCATAGGAAGTTATTGTAATGGGTCCGATTTGTCAAATTGAAAATTTTGACATTTCTCGACGTTTCAAGGTCCCTAGAGTCAAAATAAAAGATTTTTAGAAAGATGTCTGTGCGTGCGTGTGTACGTACGTCCGTACGTCCGTACGTTCGCGACGTTTTTTTCGTTGTCCATAGCTCAAGAACCAGAAGAGGTATCGACTTTAAATAAATTTTGTTATACAGATAATAAGGCAGAAAGATGCAGAAAGGGCTCTCAAGAAAATTGCGTGGGTGGTTTTTTTACCATAGCAGTTTAAAAAAAGGTGAAAATTTTGGTTAACCCTAAATATCTCATGAACCAATGACGCTAGAGACTTGAATTAAATTTTATGTTATATATTGTAACGTGATACAAAACAATTATATTTTTGGAAAAAAATTCAATTAACGGTTTTTTTTATAAATCAAAAAAACTGAAAAAAAAAATTTGTCACTTCGAAAATTTTACGACTAAAATATGATTTCATCTCCAAAACAATTTTGTGCAACGAAGAATAATTTTTTTGACATCTGATAAAATTTTGAGAAAAATCGAATTGACAGTTTTTTTACAAAAAATAATAACCTAAAAAAAAATAAAAAAAAAGTTGGTAAAAATGGAGTTTTGACTCAAATATCTTTTCAAGACTTTGAGATATTGGCTTTAAACTACTTTTATCTTTCAAAAAATATTGTTTTCAACATTCAGTAAAATTTTGAAAAAAATAGAATGGACAGTTTTTTTACAAAAAATTAAAAACCGAAAAAAAAATTTAACAAAAGTTGGTAAAAATTGATTTTCGACTTAAATATCTTTTCAAAAATTTGAGATTATGGCTTCTAACTAATTTTAACTTATAAGAAATATTGTTTTCAACATTAGGAAAAATTTTGAGAAAAATCGAATTGACAGTTTTTTTACAAAAAATAAAAACCTAAACAAAAAAATTAATAAAAGTTGGTAAAAATTGATTTTCGGCTCAAATAGCTTTTCAAAAATTAAAAATATTGGCTTCAAACTTATTTTATTTCACAGAAAATATTGTTTTTGATATTCAATAATTTTTTTATAAAAATCCAACAGTCCGTTTTTTCATAAAAAAAATAAAATCTACAAAAAATAGAACGCAAATTTGGTAAGAATTGATACATTTAGACAAACTTTTAAGCAAGACAAATCGATAGACGGGATGGGAAGTTATCAGTGTGGGTCGCATCCCAGCCTCTTTTTTTTATTGTTTTTACCTATGACTTTACTACAGTAGTATTTTTTTGTCAAGCTTTATAAATGTTCCACAACAAAATAGTTTTCTTTCGAAAGTTTCCATTTCCTTGGCAGAAAGCTTTTTCAAGATCAATATCTAAGCTAACTGTACATTTTTTGTTAATTAATTTTTCAATGACCTTATTTTGAATCACTAGTAGTGCATGCTCAGTTGAAAATCATTTTTTGAAACCAAGTTGGTTATTTTTAATAATATTTGCTTCTCCAGTAAAGTTATTCACATGATCTCCCAATATTCTTTCAAACAAATTTCCAATATTAGAAAGTAATGCAATTAGACGAAATTTTAAAATTTCTCTTGTAGTCTTGGTTTTTGCCATCGGCTGAATTTTTTTATTGTTCAGAGCTATTTTAAATGCTCTTACTTTTTCAGGTGTTGTAAATACAGATAAACTAGGACTTGTTTCTTTATTTGAAAGTCAATATCTTTCATTGTTCTCTTAATACTTGAGTCGGAAACCATTTCTCTTCAATTTGTTATTGTTTTTGTAGATTTTCGTTTATTGTTAATACATTTTTCAGTTGAATTTGTCTAAACAAAATGTTAACGAGCTCTTTGCGAAATTTACCAATTTTAGTAGCATTTTTTGAAAATTTGTATTTCTTATATACATAAATAAATACAGATTGGATTTGCCTAAGGACAATATCTTACGTTAAAAACAAAATTCAGCACAGAATGAAATCCTTTTGAAGTCAATAGCTTCATTTATTCACGAGATATCTTATTTTATATTTTGGAAAAAATATAAATCAAGTCGCTAACATTATTGCATCGTGAGATATGTTGGGCTAACCAAAATGTTCACCTTTTTTTTTAAATTGCTATGGTAAAAAAACACTCACTGACTTTTTTTGAGAGTCCTATCTGCATTATTGTCTGTATAACAAAATTTATTTGAAGTTGATATCTTTATTGGCTCTTGAGATATCACAAAATTTTTAATTCGAAAAATCGGACCGATTACAATAACTTACTATGGGAAGTCCCAATATACCCGCCGCCGCCGTGAAGGCAAATTTCCTTAAAAAAAAATGTTTGTGAAAAGTATTATATACTCAATTTCTTTGTCACACAAATATTTTTTGAGTGCATCCTTACAAAAATTAAGCTCTGGTACAACAGCTAGTTGCACCTACAAGCATTTAAATAATCGCACCTCCACGAATGATCATCTGTATACCCTCGGTAGCAAATTCTGTCGTTTATTGAAATACAGAGAATTGTTCTATAGCCGTACTTCGTGAATGTCGAATGCTATATTACACTGCATTTTCCAGACATCAAAATATTCATAAATTTTCAATTCAAATGTGCAGCTACCTAAAGCTACCTAACCTAAGAACCAAAAACACATTGAGTGTACACTTAGCAAAACAAAACATAAATACCTATCTTAAAAATTTTTTTATCACATTAGAAGTAAATTGTTTCTTTCGATTTTGATGCTTTATTACACATGCTTACAAATAAATCATAATGGTACACTCGTGTGTATACGTACCTTTTTTTTATTGATTTTAGTTATTGTATACTTTCATTTTAAACATTTATTTCACACTTCAAGCTAGAAAACAATCATGTCCGCACATCATGAAAAAGCGCCAATGGCGTATGGAACAAAATATTTATTAGCCGTCATAATTTTTAATTTTTTGAACCTAATTCATATGCAATATTAATATTAATTGTCTCATCTGTTTGAATTTCTCTTTCATAGAGTAGTGAAATAAGCTCCTCATAGGAGCTATACCTATTCTTAGTTTGAAATCTAATTTAACCATCCATCGCGTCGCACAACAGCACAAAACTATATTACCTTATGCATATTAAATAAGGTTATGGATGCATTCTCTTGCTCTAGGATTAAATTTGAAATTGAATAATAAAAACAGTTGTGATGAAGTCATTTTCTTTTATTATTTTTGTATTTTTTGACTATTTTTCTTCTCGGTTCTTCTTGTATTTTTTTCGATCATAACGAGAAAAACAGTATGATTCCGTGTCATTGCTTTTCCGTTTGCTTGTTAAAAATTCATTCGTGTCGTGACATTTGTTTTATGCTTTAAGCCTTGTCATTTGGTAAGACCAACTTTTTCTACTCGTATCGTTCGTTGCAGATTCATTTTTTGTTTTCACTCAAACAAACAATTCGATTTGAGCAAACATTTTTTTTTTTTTTTTATTTTTCAAATAAAAATAATTTTTCTTACATTTTTTTCTATGTCAATTTCTGACTGCAACTTTAGGAAATATTGGAAAATGTATTCATTATCTCATCTAGTTACTTTTGTCTTTATTATCTTTTTTGTTTACATAAGATAAAGGAAGGTAGTCTTGTTTTGGCTTTGATTTTATAAAGAATGAAATGCTTTAGGTATACACTTTTCAATTATAATTTAACTTTTAACATACAAAGACAAAAGAAATATTAAACTCTAAACTTTGGGACTAAGTGAAATTAAGTATTTTTCAATTACTCACGGTCTGCTGGATAAAAGATACTTGGCTTTATTACATTTGTCTATATTTTTAAAATGAAAAACAAAAAAAATCGCTATAGAAATTTATTCGCGTGCTTATATACATACATATTTCCAAACAACTTGCAAAAGGGATATATTTTAGGGAACTCAAATAATGATTTATATTTCCTTTATTTTTGTCTACTCCTACATAGCCAACATCCTTCGTATAGTAGGTATATACTTTCATCCTGATACTTGAAATCTAGGTCCTATTTTATAATCTAAATCTAATAATTCATTTTGACTGACCACTTAACCCAAATTTAATGTGTTTTCATCCTTAAATTATTCAAATTTTGAAGATTTATCATACACATTTATATCGTACATTTGATTAAAGTAGATAAAGGATCAAAAATAATTCTTGTTTAAAAATTAATGGGCTTAGTAGTGCAGCAATTGGAACTGGAAACTAGCCCACACTACATCCTTGGTCCTTGTATTGATATGCAGGACAGTTAGGAAGTGATTCAAACCAAAATTGTTAGGTAAAATTAAATATTCCTTATGGGTAAACCAAATCATGAATTTTTATCGGTCTATAGTCTGTTCAGCATAAACCCTTCACAATTGAGGTACTTTGGTACTTTATAAAATGAATTATTTCTGATACAAAGTTAAGACTATAGAAGTTCAATTATGTTATAAATATTTAATAGCTGTTTTTGTTTTATATATTTTTTCATTTCCACCTTTAGGCATATTTTTGCTGAACAAAAATTCTTTAGGGAACATTTTGTGTAAAGTAAGCCGATTTGGAATACTTGGTTGGTTTCATTGGTTGTGCAACTTTTTGGGTTATACTTAGGTACATACATATCATATATTAAAAATATGATGTTTTTCTTTTTTTTTATAAGAATATGTATTTTTGTTTTGCTGAATATGTGTAGGGATTATTTTTGAGTTTTTTTAATTTCTCCTATAAGAGTATTATATTGTTCTTAAAAAAAAGCCATACACAACATCAAAAAGACCACTAATACGCATAACGAAGTGAAACATGTTGTTTGTGATTTCAATTTTTTGGCATACATATGATAGCAAAATTCATTAAAAGAAAATCTTACGAAGTAGATGAATTTTAATCTTCAATAGGTAACAGAGATAATTAGTAGAGTTTTTGTAAGGGCTTTCATTTTGACACAGAAAGTATTTTTTGCGGCTGTTTATTTTCAACTTTTGTTCAAATTAAACCACACAAAGAAAAAGACTTGAATCGATTTCCGTAATGTTTTTAGAAGTCTTGTATTCTGTTAAAATGCATAAGGTTTTGAAGCTACGTAAAATGTGAATATCTCCAGATTTTTTTTGTCCAGAGGCTAGGATGCGACCCACACTGATAACTTCCCATTCCGTCTGTCGATTAGTCTTGCTTAAAAGGTTTGTAGGTCTTCGTGTTTTGTTAAAAAAGTTGTCGGTTAAATTATTCTTAAAAATTAAATACAAATTAACAACAATATATTTTTTTTTTATACAGATGGATCTAAGACAAATGAGGGAGTTGGTAGTGGTGTGTACTCAGAAAAGCTTAATCTAATCATCTCATTCCGCCTCCCTAATCATTGTAGCGTCTTCCAAGCGGAAATTTTAGCGATTAAACGTGATATCAACTTCTGATATCCGCATCTTCTCTGACAGTCAGGGTGCTATTAAATATCTTGACGGTGCCTCAACCAAATCTCAAACGGCCCTCGATTGTCGATCGTCTCTGATGGAGATGGTGCAGCAATTTAACATTCACCTCTGTTGAGTGCCGGGCCACAGAGACATCACAGGAAATTGTAGAGCCGATGAACTCGCTAAAAATGGAACCGTCATACCTATTTTACCTGAAAGGGGGAAGATAGGTATACCGATAGCTAGCTAAAAACAGCTTTTGCGATAGCAAACTCTAGGTGGCACAATTTACCAACATGCGCAGCCACAAAACTCATATGGCCTTCACTGGACCTAAAGCGCTCTAAAGACTTGTTTTCTCAAAGCAGACTTCATATTAGCTCCCTAATAGGTGTCTTTACGGGACACTGTCTTATAGGCAGACACGAAATACGACTTGGTGAAGCCTCAAATGACTCCTGCAGGAGCTGTTTGGACGAGGAAGAAGAGGAAACAATCTCTCACCATCTCTGCACTTGCCCTGCTCTTTCACTAAGACGCAAACTTCATCTGGGAGGCTACTCTTTTGATAATCCCAGTGAACTAGCTAAAAAGGATATCAAATATCTTCTTCGCTTTATAAAAAGCTTAAAATGGTTCGACTAGTAAGAAGTAATTCTCTAGATTCATGTGGTATCACAATGGGCCTTTTCTTTTGGCCTAAGTGCGTGGATTCTGAATTCGCAGCCACTTTAACCTAACCTAACCTAACAACAATATTTTGCATATGATAAAATAGTTTGATTTTAAAATCTTTTTTTGTAACGAGATTTTTAGTCGAAAAACAATTTTTAGCAATTTTAGTAGCATTTTTTGACAGTTTTTATTCCTTTTATAAACAAATGCAGATCGAATTTTTCTAAGAAAATTTAGCACAGAATGAAATCGTTTTAAAGTCAATATCTTCATTTACTCACGATATAACGAGAACCGAACATCAATTTTTACCAATTTTGCGTACTATTTTTTATAGATTTTAATTTTTATAATAAAAATTGACTGTCAAATTTTTATAAAATTTTTACTGAATGTTGAAAACAATATTTTCTATAAGATAAAATAAGATTGACGACAAAACCTTAAATTTTAAAAAAGATATTTGAGCCGAAAGTAAATTTTTACCAAGTTTTTTTTTAGGTTTTTATTTTTTGTAAAAAAAACTCAATTCGATTTTTCTTAAATTGTTACTGAATGTTAAAAACAATATTTCATATGAGATTAAATTAGCTTGAAGATGTAATCTTAAATTTTTAAAAAGATATTTGAGAAAAATCAATTTTTACGAACTTTTAGTAAATATTGTTTAGATTTTTATTTTTTATAAAAAAAACTGTCGATTTTTCTCAAAATTTTACCAGATGTCAAAAACGTTATTTTTCGTTCTAAAAAATTCTTTTGGAGATAAAATCATTTTTTGTTCGTAAAATATATTGGAGAAATGTCAAAATTTTCAATTTGACAAATCGGGTCGATTACAATGACTTCCTATGGGAAGATTTTAATGTTAATAAATTCGTTTAATTTGAACATATTTAATGATTATTTAGTTTCCTGTTTTGTTTATAAATAATTTAAATTATTAGCAAACACAATATTCACTGCAATTGCTTTAGTATCATTGGACGCAAAACTCTAAAACCAAGAAAGCAGAATTGTTAATACTTATTTTGCACCTTCTAACAAGAACAAGAATCAATATGAACTTGAAATTTTCCAACTAAAAATATTTAAGAAATGAAAGATAATAAAAAATATCAAAATTGACATTTTATTTCCTCTGCAACTGACTCATAGTGTTCGCTTTAATTGTGGATTTTCTTGGTAACAAAAATAATTTCATTTAAAAGAACGTGTGTATATGTTTTTTTTGCAGTACACTAATCAAAAATTTTAGGGAAAGGGTATTTTTCCCTTATAACTCTTTTAATTTAATTAATTAATGCAAACACAGATTCAATTATTAATCAATTTGAAACAGATGTCAGCATTACCAAGACAACAATGTAAACAAATAGGTTTTGTAGAGTAAAATGCTAGAACGATTCTTTTAAATTTAGTATTTTTGGTTTTTGTGAATAGTATAGCGTTGAATTTTGGATTCAAATGCTTCAAGAATAGGTTATTTGTTGGCATAAACTAATAACTTAACATAGCCCCAGTTTACAGGAACAGTACTAAAAAAAATTATTTCCAATTTGATTTTGCAATTGGTGGTTAATCACTAGTTTCGCCGTTTTGTTAAAATCAAATGTTGTCGATGTTTAGTTGTTTAGTTTTTGGAAATAAAAACATCAGTCAGCATAGCTCGATAGCCGCACCAAGCAGTGAATTTTGCTAATCGACGATGCTATTTAACCATCAAAAATTTATTTTTTTTTTATTTATTTAATTTCATCCAAAAGTATTTTTACAGCTAACAGATATATGTGGCATTCCAATAAAAAGTTTAAATTTTAATAAATATAATATTGATTTGAATTTTTCAAGAGTAAGACATACAAAATAAATACCTAACGACACTACATTGAGATAAACAATATCTATTATTATGTGCTCTTTTAAATATACAAAATCTAACTCCCAGTGCTCTAGCGGGAACATAAATATGAACTAGTAGAAGAAGTGATAGACACTTTATGTTATAACAGAGTAAATCTCTAATGAGCATTACACTATGCTCCGAGGTGGCCAAACGACATCAGCTCTGCGGCTGATAATGCGATCTTCAAAAACAGGGCGCAAAACATCGAATGTAGCTTCGGCTGTGTGGCAAGTAGCGCCGTCCTGTTGAAACCAAATGTTGCTAATATCCTCCTCTTCAATTTTTGTGAACACAAATTCGTTCAATGGCCCGATAACGATCGCCATTGACTGTAACGGCAATTCCTTGCTCATTTTCTAAGAAAAAATGGGCCTATTATGCCTCTGGTCCAAAATCCGCACCAAACAGTGACTCATTTTGGGTGTATCGGATTTTCAATGTATGCGTGAGGGTTTTCTGTGCCCCAAATGCGACAGTTTTGCCGCCAAGATCAAAATGAGCTTCATCCGAAAAGATGATTTTTTTAGCAAAATCGGCATCTTCTCCAAGTCCATCGCAGGCCCACTTAGCGAAGCGAAAACGCATTGGATGGTCAGTTGGCTTCAACTCCTGAACCAATTGGACTTTGTATGGCGTCGTACCGAGGTCCTTATGAACAATTCGTCTCAATGATGTCTCCGAAATGTTTAATTGAGAACGACACGGTGAATTGATGTTAATGGCGTTTCAAGCACACTTTCTGCGTGTACGAACATTTTTAGCTTTTCACGCTTTGGTTTATCGATGAGGAGGTTTCCTTCACTTTTTTCACAAGATAACGAACATACGGAGCTGACGGTGCTTCTCTTCTTCCAAAATCCGTACGCAATTTTCGCACACATTCTGCAACATTGCCATGATTTGATGGCGTATAAACAACCATATTCGTTCAGCGGAAGGATAAAACTAAGTGTTACCATTTACGAAATAAGCACTAATTGAAAAAAGAAACGTTAGATGGCGGACCCTTTATATATTTATACTTTAACTTTATATGCGGGGCTTCAAATAATACTGCATCTTAAAGAATCGGTCTAACAAGAGATATATGTATATATAATGATAAAAGAATGTATAGACCTCTAAAATCTTTAGTATTTCGCTTAATGAAGACTTTATAGATCAAGTAATCGGAATGGTATTTAAAAAAAGGGCAGAGTCAAGTATTACACCTTAATCGTTAATACTTGAAACTCAGTTAATAGGTTTAGATTCAATTGTATAGTGATATAAACATGACATGACATGACAACGAAGCATTTCTGAATCAAATCCAAATATTTCAAACTTTTTTATTTGAGCTCCATCACTACACAACGTTTGGACGAAGTGGTCTATGAATTTCACAAACAGATTTATTTATCAAATAAATAGCCTAACCTTACTGAATAGAAATGTCAACACAGTTTGACATTTTAAAATGTCAATCCATAAACACTTCCCATGCAGCTTAAAAAACACCCTATAGAAAAAAGTCAAATGTTAAGTATTTTAAACAAATATACTTTTAAGAAAAGTTAAAATTTAAGATCACATTAAAAACAAATCTTATGTGCAATAATTAAACTCACCTAGAAATGTAAAACAAAATCATCATAACCAATCGCTATGTGCATATTGCACTTCATCTTTCGATGATTAATGAAAGAAAATACGAACATGTTTACAAAGTAAATAATTCAAAGTGATTAAAATTCAAACTTCCTGCGTCCCCTGTACTAAAAAGTTTTGTTACCCAGAGTATTTACATCATACAGGACTATTCTACAACAGACCATAACAACATTATTTCAAAATCTCATATAAATCTATTACAATTACAGTCTAATTGAATCAACATACATGAATTGAATTGAATTTAATTTATGTACTTGTTTTCAAAATTACGTTTATTTTCTTTTTTGTTTTGTTTTTTTTTTTACATTGCAAAGAGCAAAACAGAAACACTGAATTAAAATTATATTCATTTGATTCATAACCCACAGGAAACAAAAAATATGTTAATTTATATTTGATTTGCATATTTTACACGAACCAATTAGGATGATTAAATATTTCTATGGCTTACACCATTACTACGTATATAGCTGACATACAAATAAAAAATGAAAATTATGAATTGATAAGTTATGAATGTTCTCATTAAGAAGCCGGTGGAATATAGCGCGAGAAGTCAGGAGTGCGAGGAAATGAAATATAATGATGCCTTGATTCAGGGTCTTTTGGATATTTAATTCATATTTTTTTTTCATTGAAATACCATACAAATTAATAAAAGGCCGGTGTAAGGCTCAGCTTGGCTTGGCTTGGCCCGGTCCTCGGTGCCGTGATGTAATATAAAAATACAAATTTATGTATGATGGTTGAAAACATTTTTTTTTCTATCTGAGTTGTGAACTATATTTAAAATATTTCTTTTTTTTTTGTTCACTAAGGCAAAATATTTTACGTTGTTGGTCGTGTCGAAACATTAGTTGTGAAGGGAAAACAAAAACTAAAGCTTTTCAGGTTTGGTTCGCGGTTTCACTTTGGAATCTGGGCATTGAAATGACCGGGATTAGCTACTGATTTTATTTTTAATAAAAACGATTTAAAATCATGAAAATAAATATGTATATAAACCAGCAAGTGTTCAGATATGCTTTTCGCCCCGGTGTAATGGTTGGGCTCATCAGAAGATGACCATTACACCTTCTCTTGACGCATTTTTTTCTCGAATTAATCGAGATACCATATAATCCGAGCTACATAGAGCAACTGCAAATTATATGGTTGCTACAAGTCTTCAGAGTAGATAGATTGTAGCTATATTTATTGCCGTGCTATATGGCTTTTTTGAAAAAGAAATATTTGACTTTTAACAGTCAAATAGTTTTTTCCTGAACACTGTTTATTTTTAATAAAAATGATTTAAAATCATGAAAATTATATATGAACACTTGCTGGTTTATATTTATTTTCATGATTTTAAATCATTTTTATTAAAAATAAACAGTGTTCAGGAAAAAACTATTTGACTGTTAACAGTCAAATATTTCTTTTTCACTGATTTTATGTTAAATATTTAAATAAGTTTTTATTTCCAAAAATTATCATTTTTATTTGCACAAAATAAATACAAAGTGTTATGCATATGAGGAATTAACAAAATTGTGTGTGAGAGTTAAACTTGATTTTGTGTATTTAATAAAAATTTAATAAATCGTTTACAAATACATGTACTCACCTGTTACTTCAATTGATAAGAAATAATATCAAATGCCCGTGAAAAAGTTTAATGACATGGAATTAAAAAAAATCAATTCTTTTTTCTTTACTTAATGAAAATAAATTATGAATGGATTTTCATTTTATTCCCTTGCATGGAATTAAAAAAAAATCAACTATTTTTTGTTTACTCAATGAAAATAAATTATGAATGTGTTTTCATTTTATTCTCTTATGAGCCTGCATTCTCATCAAATCTAGTAGGAGCATTTATATTTTATATCAAACGCAGTTCTGGTGAAAGTACTGCTTAGTATTATTATGTTTTTCTTGTCTACTTTTGTAATCTCACTTTCAAAAGCTTTGTCCGTCGGAAATCGTAGATAACCGTAGAGAAAATTTTCCTATTTTAAACTTTTAATTAGTCCGATTTGATAAACTGAAAATGTTTGCATTTGTCAACATTTTAAGTTCGCTAAGGTCTTAATAAATTATTATTTCTTTAAACAATGTAATAACTCGCATTTGCTGATGAGACTACCATAATCGAAAGAGCTAAATGTCAAGGGGGCTTTCGTAAGCTTTAAGGCAGAGCGCATTCAGACTTTTAGTCAGGGGGGTCACACGTATAACATATAGGCGAGTTTTACTAACCGTTTAAAAATGTTCATTAATGTTCTGTAAAGGAGGGTAACAAACTTTAAAGATCATATTAAAAAATAATATATACTTTTCTTGTTTCCATTTCTATTAATGCGAAAAACGCTACAAAAATTCAAAAACCCAGAAAATGAGAAAGAATCTGATATGAAGAATTTTCTGGCTTTTTTTGACGTAGTTTTTTCGGACTCAATTTTCGAGAGTCTATTATTACTATCGCTATCAGTCTGCTTCCTCATAGATTGGAGCTGATGCCTGAAAATACTTTGATCTTAGGAGTCTACAAAACTTAAAAAATTTAGAGAGAAGACTGTTTAGTTTTTGAATTTAAGAAAATAGGTGCATTTAAGTACATAATTTCTCTGAATATAAAATAAAAACAAATTAAGGTAAAGAAATAAGTTGGGAAGAAACTTTTGTGAGCAGTCACAAATTTCACGTTTCAAAATCCCTTTTCACTTCAGTTCTCACGAGATTCAAAGCTTTTATATTAATAGATACGAAACGTGCCATGTGTTTTTCACTTAGCCATTAGTTTAACAAAAGTGCCACTTTTGCTGTTTTTGGGACATTTATATTTTTGAAATTCGTGTTTACTCGTAAATCTCAGTTCTAGTACATCTAAAGCAAATTCACTTCAAAAAGTAGATTTGTTTAATTTTTTAAGATGTTAAAAATTTTATTCAACAGAATATCAATTTTGAAAGAAATATAATACACGACTGGGTCGGTAGAACTTGCTAATTTCTTCAAAAAGCTCAGTTTAAAAATATTTCCTATATTTTAAGATTTTAAAATGTACCTGCAACTTAATTTTTTCTTAAAAAATTAAATGCCATTTTATTTCTCAAAAATCTAGATTAGCTTAATTTTTTTGTTTCGAAAATCATTAGAGCGGGATTTTTTTAAATTAATTTTTATTTTTGTAAAAAAAAATATTAATTTTAAAAAAATCAAAAAAAACATAATGACATTTTTGATCACCAAAAATCATCATAAATTTGAAAATTTGATCGTCGACAAGAGCTTGCACTGAAAGAGAAGATTATTGAAATCGGTCGATTAGTTCTTGAGAAAACTTAAAAACAAAATAACGGTTTTATGAGCGGTACCCTTCTGGCACAATACTAAAATATGTTTTTTCTGTTCATTTTTGAAAAAAATTATTTTTATTTTTGTTATTTTTTGTTATTTTTCGTATTAAAAAAATGAAAAATAAACGCCTAAAGCTAATCGGCTGAAAACCTTAATTTCAATCGGTACAATGGCTTAGGCTGTAGGAGTGTTGGGGCCAGGACAGACAGACAGACGGACGGAATCTGGGGACCAAATTTGTTCGGCTTTTCTACAATCGTATTGCCATGTGTGATTCGAAATTATAAATTAGGTGGTGCAACAGTCCGTTGAGAACTAAGGCCTAGTGACTTACAACTCTCAACCATTCCTGTGTGCGAGTACTGTTGACAGGGATGGAGGGGACCTACAGTTTTAAGCCGAATCCGAACGGCTAATTTGAGAAAGCACTTTTCATGACAAAAATTACTCTTGGAGAATTTGTCAATTCCTCGCAAGAGGCAGTACCCGTGAAAAAAGCTTTAGATGACACAGGCAGGGATTGAACCCAAGACCTCTAGCATGACAGTCCAACGCACTAATCATCATGACACGGGTACTTGCAGTTACTAATAATTGGCTCTTGTTACTCTAAGGTCTAAGAATATTGAAACATCAGTAGTTTTTTAATTTAAACCAACACTGTTAGCTCTTTAACTAAGAAGATACTTTATTGATTACGATCAAAGAATATTCCGAAAACCGCAAATATTAAAACAGTTCGTATTTTAATCCTTCCTTAAATCAAACGTTATTCATATATGAACACAGTTACAAGTTCTACTACTACTCTTATTTTCTGCTACATCGTAAATTGATAAATTTATAACCAAAAACGCACACACAAATATCCCTTTAATATGAATTGAAAATCCTTAATAAATAGAACCAAGAATTTATATCAATTTTCGTGTAAATTTAGTAATTATGTAGCATATAGAGTATTCCAATAGTTTCATTATACTCCCTAAGCGGATTTTAAACAACCTCTCTTAAAATATTTAAAGGGGAAAAAGTAATTTATGGTATTTGTGGTTCTGGTTTCTGTTTATTGTTTTCCCTCAGGTCACATCGCATAGTAACTCAAGAAGAACAATGTTCAGCCACAATTATAGAAAGTTTATACTCATTTATGTATTTTCAATCTTCTTTAACACGAGTTCATAAACTTTTTGGAGCAAACACTTTTAGTGTTATTTTGGAAATAAGTTTTAGGAAAGTTTAATTTTAAAATATGGAACTAAAATTAGAGGCGAATTCCATTTCGTAATTAATGTTTCATCTCGAGGAAAAATATGTATTGTGCCTGTGTAAATGTCAGGGTTGCCAACCATTTTCAGAGAAGCGGACTGATAGCCGATAAAGTCAAAAGCTTTAATTCCCCAATATTTACTTAGCTTTATGTAATGACTTTCAATGATTACAAAAATGTTGACATAGTTTATTTAAATTTACGAATATCCCAAAAATTTGAGGTTAAGAATTACTAATTATCATCTTAAAAAAGTCAAGAGTTAATGGACGTCAATAAACAAAACTGCCGTATTTGGAGTGGTGATAATTCTGTATGGTGAGACACAGGTACATCCTCAAAAACTGGATGTTTGATGGTGTTGATCCGTTCTTCTTTGAAAACCAAGCTGGCCAGAATGTTACGGTCAATGGAGACTGCTATAGAGAATTGATTAAAAGAAGGGGTCGAAATAATGTTCTTCAGAAGAATACTCTTTGATTATAATGCTGTAAGTGTTTAATTAATTTAATTAGTCTAAACAATGCAAATCTACAATACTGTATATCAAATTCTATATAAGAAAACATTGTATGTCATAATATCATTTATTTATTTACATTTTTTATCAAAAATACTGTTATACCTTAAAAAGTTTATTTTTGCACATTTTTGTATTTTAACTAATAGGTTATTTTTTTGCTGCATTCTTTTTGGCAACACTGGTTTCGAAATCAGAAAAATAGCCTAAACGATTTCGATTTCGCTGCGGGTCAAAACGTCATAGTACCCAGTACGCGTTTTCCACACCTCAACATCCACAAAGGAACTTGGAGTTCTTCCAGCATCATGGATATCCGAACTTTCCAAGGAGCTAATATTGGACTCATTGCAGCCAATGTAGTACTGCGGGTTTCAGACCCAAGGCAAAACAGATAGATGCTGGGAGAAGATACAACGTCAAACGGCTACAATCACAAGTGATCGCCAAATCCTTCTCCAACCCAGTCAGAACCTCTTATGAAGTTCTCTTCCGCCAACATAATGTATCGAGAACCAGTGGCAACATTGTAAAGATGCAATCAGAGAAGTCGCCTCTGACGTGCTGGATTTCAAATAGCCACCAACAAGAAACCCCTGGTTTGATGAGTAATGTCAGCAACCAAATGCAGCCAAACAAACAGGCACGCAAAGCGCGGCTGTATAGAAGGACAAGAGCAAAGGAAGGAAGATGAACACAGAAGGAAAAAGAGAGATCATGAGAAGCGAGCGCGCGGTCGAAGATGTTGAGCAGGTGAAACGAAATTCACGAGTACATAAACCTCATACCGTTAGACTGCAAAGACGAAAGTGGAAACATCATAGTGGAACCATATTCAATGATGAGGATATTTAAGGACCACTTTTGCAGAGTGTATAACGGCGACGACGAACCAAATTCCGCTGTCAAGCAGTCGATGAAAACAGAAATCTAACAATCCCGTCTTCCCGACTTAGACGAAGTTAAGATTTCCATATCTAAGCTGAAGCCTAACAAAGCCACCACATGACTTGAATTCTGAGGTCTTCAAAGCAGCTGGAGATTATTTGGTAAGAAGCATGCAACAACTTATCTGTAGAATATAGTCGGAAGAAAGCTTGCCCGATGAACGGTATTAGAATTGTTTGCCCTATACTGAAAAAGGAGACTGCACCAACTGTAGGGGTATCAGTCTGCTTAACATCGCTTACAAAATCTTCTCTGCCGTTATATGTGAACGTTTAAAACCAATCGTCAACAATCTGATATGTTCCTATCAGTGTGGTTTTAGCCCAGGAAACACAGTCTATCAAATATTCACATTAAGGCATATTCTGAAAAAAAAAAACAAGAACATCAAATCGACGCCCACCATCCATTAATGTATCTCAAAACCGCATTTATGACAACATCTACATGGAAAAATTGTATATAGCAATGTCTAGTTTTGGCATACCTGACAAACTCATCAGTTTGTGCAGAATGACCATGGAAAATACGAGCTGCTCCATTAATATTGGGAAAAACTTAACCGAACCTTTCGATGTCAAAAGAGGATTGAGACAAGGTGAGATTTCTTCAAAATCTTTCTTCAAAGAATAGTACAGAGCTCTAACGTCAAAACTAGAAGCACAACATATCGTTTAAAATTTTGTACGATTACTGGCATATTCGGATAGTATTGACATAATCGGAAGGGCTCAGCGTGATGTCAATGGGGCTTTTATGAGTATTGAGGCAGAAGCGGCAAAATGGGTTAAGCGGTTAATGAGAGCAAAACAAACTGCATGCTGTCATCAAGAAAGGACCTACAACACCAACGTCTCGGTCAAAACGTTAGCATCAACAAACGTAACTTTGAGGTAGTTAAAGACTTTGTCTACCTAGGCTCATTTATGAACACAGAAATCAAGCGCTGAGATCAAACGAAGAATTATTCTCGCTAAACGCTGTTTCTTGGGCTAAGAAGTAACTTAGTATCGTTTTATAAGACCCTCATCATCCCCATTCTGCTATATACGGTAGAGAAGCATTGACTATGACAAAAACGGATGGGTCGTTTCTTAAGAAAAGTTCATCGCTTAATCTATACGGTCCCGTATGCATAGAAGGTAATTGAAGGAGAAGATGGAACGACGACTGTACGGGCTGATCAGCGGCATAGACTTAGCCAGAAGGATAAAAGTTCAACGACTGAGATGGCTGGGTCACGTAAAGCGCATGGAAACCAATGTCCCGGCCTAGAAAGTTGATCGAAGATTCACTTTTTTATAGAAAAATTGTATTCAGTGACGAAGCTCATTTCTGGTTGAATGGGGATACGGGCACAAACAACACTGCCGTATTTTGGGTGAAAAGCAGCAAAAAGTATTACAAGAGCTACCAATGCATACAGAAAAATCCACTGTTTGGTGCAAATTATGGGCTGGTGGAATCGTTGGGCCGTTTTCCTCGAATGCGATGCGAATCGCAACCCTACTGAGCTCTACTCTGCGATAATAAAAAACAACTTTTTTGGCGTAAAATTGAACGTGTAACAATATATTAATTTAGGCTCATTCCTAAAGCGACGCACTGCAAGCCAATATTGGAGTATTTGCTCGTGAGATACTGGCCAAAATGTTAGAAAGAATATGTCAACAAAAACATTTAATTATATCAACCATGCTAAATAATAAAGATTTCAACCCTTTTTTTTAATTGTGTGTTTCTTCGTTTAATTTAAATTTAAAAAAATTTAAATTCTTAAAAAATCACTCGTTTTATGAAGAAAAGCTATTTTTTTAAACAAATTTCATACCAGAATTTGATCATATTTGTTTTTTTTTTCCAAGGAGCTAACGAAGTACGCTGCTTAAAGCTTGTATATAAGGATTTTAATATTTTAAACAAATAGTGTTAACATCAAATTTTGTTGTTCAAGTTAAAATTGTATCTATGTTAAATTTATGAATGTTCGTAACTTCGTATTACAAACCTCACACGCGTACCTCCAATTCTCAGGCAATTAAAATCTATTCACATAAATTGCATTTCACGTTCTATTGAATAAACTTTGCTAAGATGTGAAGCAAATCAAATGAAATTGAAAGGCTTGTCAGTGTCACAGTCATAGTCGTTTCTCATTTCGCAGGTATCTTTTTTTCTTTACATGCTCCCTATAGGTATGTGAAATTGTGAAGTAAGAATATTGAACCTATAGATGTACAAAACATACGAACCTAATCGAATAAAAAAAAAATAGGGAAATAAGACCTACATACTATCCTCCATTCATATAGTCAAACAATCGGAACCGAAACAAAAAATTGAAAATTCCTTTCAACTTTTGGGTTTTTTCCAATTGTCTATGTAATTTTATATCGCCACGGAAAATCCGTGTACCTTGCCTACCTACCGACAACTTTTCACTTGAATTTTTGGCGGTTTACTCTCATTTGACAAAAAATAAAAATTGAAATCAAAACTGTTCAAAGGGATACAAAACAAAAATAAAACTTTATTGTTTCATCTCATCACAATCAACATGAACATCCTTTTTTAAGATGAAACAAGAAAAACAGAAAAAACAACACGATAAAGGATTGAATCCTTTCATTTTATCCATAATCAAGAATAAATCAGAAATAAATCTGTATTTACATCAAAAAAAATCGATTCACTTAAGGATGATAAAACAATATAGAAACTGAAACCTTCATCTATCCATACTGTAAGTACGTAGTATGAATGTTTATGCCATAAGTTCATATCAACTTAATTTTCTATCATGGTTTTATGGATTTTGAAAATTTTGTGATTTGAGAAAGTAATATATTTATTACTTTATTTGAAAAACAAAAAATACAAAATACAAAATACGAAATAAGAAATAAGAAAAGCGAAGAAAATTGTCAGAACCATTTATGTTGACGTTGTTGAATTTATGACAGTTACGTTTTTGCTAGTCGTATATTTGAAAAACGATTTCCACATGAGTGAGTGAGTTGAATGTTAATTTAACACCCAAGAGAGGGTTTCCATTCATATTTTATGATAAGATGTACTTTTTTATTCGAAGCTTCTGTGATGGAGGTACCAACCAATGTATGAAAAATGTGAATTCAACATTGACTGACAAGACGTATTGATATGAAAAATGAAAAGCTACATGATGCATAGGATAAATCAATCGATATAATATTATGTATTTATGTATGTATGTATGTCGGTAGGTAAGGTATGAAAACGAAAACGAAACGAATATATACTTTACGTTCAAGGATTACATTTTCAATTCCGAATTCAATAACGATGAATCGGAATTGAATGGCATACTTACAAGTTGTGGTATATTTTTTAAGGAAATATTATTTATCCAGTTGATGATGATGATGATGATAATGATGGTTACTATTACTATATCTATACAGTACTTACATACATACATTCATACATACATACATATATATCGCAATGAAGATTTTAAAATCTAGAGAATTCAACAAATAACATGCAGCGGGATATTAAATGCATGAGCATGAAATTGGTTTTCTGGAAATGCATTTTTTCAACATCTATCTTCTTATAACTACTTCTATAGGGTGTGGCGAAAAGATTTTGTTTGGCTTTGAGAAAAGACCTTGTTTGTCAGGATTTCAATCCAAATGAATGTTCAAGGATGGAGAACTCTTAACATTTATGTTTTTTTGCTTTTAATTTAATTTAATTAATGAAATTAAAGGACCAGAAATTGTCAAACGTATTTTTATGAACTTTTTAAAGCAATTATGAAAAAATTCATTTACACTTTTTGATAACATATGAATTATTATTCTTCAATGTGATGAAAATCTATTCACTGAGTTTTCAATAATATTAACTCAGTATAGGAAGCTATTGTAATCGATACGATTATTCGAACTAAAGTAACGGTAATTCTCGGTTTATTTTGAACTAGAGCATTTCTTTACATCTAATCATATTATGTATGTACATATGTAGAGCTCGGTTTTAAGTCATTTTTGAGATCGAGGAACTAAATTCTAACGTGTTTTTTCTATTTTTGCAGTATCCTGTAACTAGTTTTGACTCGAAATTCTGACGTTTTATGAACACAATTAAAAATATCTGTCAGTTTTCGTTGGAGCGGACATTTATTTTAGGATTTAGTTTTGATATTCTCACTTTTTTCTAAATGCTTTCGTTTTCGTGTTTTAATGGATATTCGTGTTAGAGCCCGTTCACACGATCCCGAATCGGCGGTTTTGCCGTATCGGCGATTTTACCGTATAAGCCAGTGACAATATAATTTAAATGAGTATATTCAGGAGATACGGCATTTAACCGTATACGGTAAAATCACCGATTAGGTCGATTTTGTCATTCGGTTTTGTCTCTGCAAATCGTTTTCGGTCGTACGGCAAAAAAACCGATTCGGTTTATAGTGGCAATGTATTTATATACAGTGCGTTCAGACGACTCGGTATTTTGACAGCAAGTGCGTCATTTTTCGTCTGGGCTACTGTGGAATAATGTATTGCTAGTATATAGTCGTTTTTGTGTTTTACACCGAGTACGGTGTAGGGTTGAGTACGGTGTACGGTTAAATTACCGTACCGTCTGAACACTCCAACCGAAAGACACCGAATCGAGAAAATATCCGATACGGTGAAAATACCGAATCGTGTGAACGGGCTCTTACACTGAACATCTTTGTTTCAATAAAGATCAAAAGAAATTAGTTTTGTTTTAATTTTTTTCTCTGTTTCTTGAAAACGCAAACCATTAATTCAGATATCAAATCCCTGGAATGTATGTATGTATCGGGTTTTTCAATAAGAGCGTTACAAAAGTTTTTTTTTTAAATAAAACAAAAACGGTTTTGGATATCAATGAAATTCTTTATTCCTGTGAAAGTACGTTTGATGCCATTATGTATGGAACTCGATTTCTTTTGCTGCATGGCCAGCATGGGTACGCTTGCAGAAGTCCAGACGCTGAACACAATTTTTGACGGTTTTCAAGCATAAATCGGCCGATACTGCTGCAATTTCACGTTCGATATTCGTACGAAGTTCACCAATCGTCGCTGGCTTGTTGGTATGGACCATTGACTGGTCGTAGCCCCACATGAAATAGTCTAACGACGTCAAATCGCACGATCGAGGTGGCCAAGCGACTGGATCATTTCGGGAGATAACACGTTTTCCAAACTTGGTTTGCAATAAACTGATTGTGACGTTCGCTGTGTGGCTTGTCGCGCGCGCCGTCCTGTTGGAACCACATGTCCTCCAAGTCCATATCATCCAATTGAGGCCAAAAATATTCGGTTTTTAAACGGTAGCGATACCCATTCACAATAACGTGTCGGTCTTGATCATCACGGAAGAAGCACGGCCCAATGACACCGCGCGCCGCCGCCGGCCCATAAACCACACCAAATCGTAATTTGATGACTCATGGAGTACGTGTGGATTGCTGCCTGACCAATACCGCATATTTGTTTTATTGACGAAGCCATTCAGCCAGAAATGAGCCTCATCGCTTAAGATGATTTTTCGATGAAATTCGAATCATTTTCAAGTTGTTGCTCCATCCAACTCATGAACATACGACGCTTCTGATGGTCAAGCGGCTTCAGTTCTTGCGTCAATTTAATCTTGTAAGGATGTAGGCCAAGATCTTTTCGCAAAATTCGCCACAAGGACGTCACAGAGATGCCCAACGCTTGAGAACAACGTGTGAGAGACACATTTGGGCTTTCTGCAACTTAAGCCTCAGCAATATTCTCGACACTACAAGCAATTCTTTGTCTCACTGGCACGGGCATATTTTGTACTGTTCCTGTGGATTCAAATTTTTCCACTAGACTTTCAATTGTTGATCTGCGAAGAAGATTATGACGACCATAAATTGGACGTAACGCTCTTAACGTTGAGGCCACTGACTCCGAATTTCGGTAGTAAATTTTAATAATTTCGACTAGTACTTGGCTCATCATAAAATAGCAAACCTTACTGAAGAGAAATGTTAAAAGAGCGGCAAGAAATATGGCGTCGTTTGCTGTTCCTGTCGCTATCCTTTGTAGCGTCCCTGTTGAAAAACGCTTTACATATGTATGTACATAGAAAAAATTCAAGAAATCTTGTGCTAAATAGATTCAGCCAAAAGATTATTGTCGAGCTGAAAAATGTAAAAATTGTTGATAAAAGTTTGCACATAATGTCAAAACAGGCTTGTCTTTTATTAACAGATTTGACTACACTTTTATCTGGTCATATTGTATTAAGGAATATTGACATTTTTAGATTATTAACATCCCATAGGAAGTTACTGTAATGGTCCGATTTGTCGAATTGAAAATTTTGACATTTCTCGACGTTTCAAGGTCCCTATAGTCGAAATAAAAGATTTTTAGAAAGTCGTCTGGCGTGAGTGTGTATGTACGTTCGTTCATTCGTACGTCCGTACGTTCGCGACGTTTTTTTCGTCGTCCATAGCTCAAGAGCCAAAAGAGATATCGATGGGAGGGTGGTTTTTTTTACCATAGCAGTTTAAAAAAAAGGTGAAAATGTTGTTGTAAATATCTCACGAACCAATAAAGCTAGAGACTTGAATAAAATTTTATATTATATATTGTAACGTGATACCAAGCAAATATATTTTTGGAAAAAATTCCAATTAACGAATTTTTTATAAATCAAAAAATCCGACAAAAAAATATTATTTACCTCGAAAAATTTACGAACAAAAAACGATTTTATCTCCAAAACAATTTTGTGCAACAAAGAATAATGTTTTTAACATCTGGTAAAATTTTGAGAAAAATCGAATTGACAGTTTTTTTTATAAAAAAATAAAAACCTATACAAAACATTACTCTAAGTTGGTAAAAATTGATTTTCGACTTAAATATCTTTTCGAAAATGTAAGATTATGGCTTCCAACTAATTTTATCTTATAAAAAATATTATTTTCAACATTCTGTTAAATTTTAAGAAAAAACCGAATTGACAGTTTTATTTACAAAAAAAAAATAAAAACTAAACATAATAAAAGTTGGTAAAAATTGATTTTCGACTCAAATATATTTTCATGACATTAAGATATTAGCTTTAAAATAATTGTTTGTTATAAGCAATATTGCTTTCAATATTCGGTACAATTTTGAGAAAATCGAATTGACAGTTATTTTTACAAAAAATAAAAACCTAAAAAAAACAAGACTAAAACTTAGTAAAAATTTACTTTCGACTCAAATATTTTTCAAAAATTAAAAATATTGGCTTCAATCTTATTTTATCTCACAGAAAATATTGTTTTCGACGTTCAGTACATTTTTATAAAAATCCAACAGACATTTTTTTTATAAAAAATTAAAATCTACAAAAAATAGTACGCAAAATTGGTAAAACTTGATGTTCGGTTTTCGATATCTCGTGAACAATAGAAGATATTGACTTCAAATTAATTTCATTCTTCCAATTTGTATTTGTTTATATCAGAAATCATTTTTTTTTTAAGAAATGCTACTAAAATTGGTAAAAATTGGTTTTCGACTTAAAATCTCGTTAACAAAAATAGATTTTGAAATCAAACTAATATATTTTTCATTATATTATATATATTATTTCATTATATGCAAAATATTATTGGTAGTTTTTAAATTTTTAAGAATAATTCAACTGGGAACTTTTTTAACAAAACACGAAAACCTACAAACTTTTAAGCAAGACAAATCGACAGACGCCATGGTAAGTTATCAGTGGGGGTCGCATCAGAGCCTCTTTTTTTTTAGTTATTTCTCAACTGTTTAAACTAAGCTCGCACATATATATCTATTTGCGCTCGTGGTCATTATGAACGCTAATATGTATAATGTCCTTCCACCCTTTGTGCGTAAGATAAAACGCACGAAAAGTAAATAGTTTAATGGGTTTAAATAATGAAACTATGAAATTATGAAACTGTCAATGATAATAATAATGAATTCAATACCTTCATCTTTTCTCTAGATATTTGAGGCGAACATCAGTTTTTTTTCCAATTTTGCATAGTATTTTTTGTAGATGCTTATTTTTGTATATATAAAACTGACAGTTGGATTTTTCCAAAAAAAATTAATAAATGTAAAAAATAGCATTTTCCATAAGATAAATTTAGTTTAAAGGCAATGTCTTTAATTGTTTCCAAGATATTCGTGTGAAAATGTTTAGGGTAGTGTTTTTGAGGTTTTTATTAAAAAAAAAAAATCGTTACTTCAATTTTTCTCAAAATTTGATTTGATTTCGTTGTTCTTTGTTGCATACAATTATTCTATAGGTAATATCATTTTTTGTCCATACAATAATCGACAAATATCTTATTTCAGTTTTTTTATTTAGAAAAAAAACCGTTAATTGTTTTTTTTTTACAAAATTATACTTGTTTGGTATTCAGTCACATTATGAGATATATAAAGAGGCTGGAATGCGACCCACACTAATAACTTAACATCTCGTCTGTCAGTTTGTTTTGCTTAAAACTTTAAGAAAATATTTGTAACAATATTTTGGATGAGATAAATAATTTGATGTCAATATCTTTATTTGTTTTCATAATACTTGAGTCAAAAGCATTTTTTTTGTTGCATTTGTAGGTTTTCGAGTTTTTTTTTTAAAGTTGTCAGTTGAATTTTTTTAAAAGATTAATTAAAAATTACCACAAATATTTTGCATATGATGAAATAGTTTCATTTCAAAACTGGTTTAGTCGAAAACCAATTTTTAACAATTTTAGCAGAATTTCTTGAAAGTAGTTTTTATTTCTTATATATATAAACAAATACAGATTGGATTTTACTAATACCATTATCTTCCGTTAAAAACAAAACTTAGCACAGGAAGAAATCGTTTTGAAGTCAATACCTTCATTCATTCACGAGATATCGAGAATCGAATATCAATTTTTACCAATTTTGGGATTTTAATTTTTATGGAAAAACTGGCAGTGGTATTTTTATAAAAATTTGACCGAGTCTAGAAAACAATATTTTCTGTAAGATTTAATTACTTTGAAGCCAATATTTTTAATTTTTGAAAAGATATTTGAGTCGAAAATCAATTTTTACCACCGTAAATGTTTACACATATATTTTCTCTTTTTTTTTAAATTTTATCGAAAACCACAATGAATCTAAAAATTAGGCGCTTGGAAGAAGTAAACAATTTCTTAACCGAGTTCTAATATCCTAAACCTGCTAACTTGGGGGTTTTATTTGAATTTTATTTTATTTTATAAATCTTATCGATTAATTATCGAACAATTAATAATTGATAAAAAATAGTTGTTGATTCAAGTATCTTGAGAACAAAGAAATATATTGTTGACTTCTTTTATCTTTTATTTTACTTTTTATCTTAAAGAAAATGTTGTTGTTAATATTTTATAGAACCTTTAGGAATATTAACAGGCGGGCACGAAAAGAAAGTTATCGGTGTGGTCACATCTCAGCCTCTTGTTTCATAAATGTAATGCTCTTGATAAATAAGTTTCGTAATTTATTAGAATATGTCATACATTTGAAGAAACAATTTATGGCTTCAGTTTTTTGTCATCCTATTTAAGCGTTTTTCCTCGTAATGCTGGATGGGTTTATGATGTGCTTTGGCATTAATATCAAGTGGAATGTAAGTTGATATAAGCAATAATGTTATAAATAGATGAACTGAATCATCATGCCGATGAGGATATGATTTAATTATATTATTGATAAACAGAATCACTATAATTTGATAATTATGCAAAGCGTGATGAATTAATTCATTAAATTGATATTCAATATTTATTGAAACGTTTATCAGTATTGCGAATTAATCCACAAAATTATTTATATAATATATATATATCAGGAGAAAGTTCAGTCCATGGTACTGAATATGATAATGAACTTAATACTGATGAACATTGAACAATGGTCAATATTCAAACAATTGGGTTTAGTGGAGAAGCTCATTTCTATTTAAATAGGTTCATCAATAAACAAAATGTCAGTATATGGACTAAAGACCATCCTCAAACTGTTTAGGATTTACTGAATTACGGCTTATACGCTATTAGGATTATCGGTCCTTATGTTTTCAGAATGAGGAAGCAGCTATTATTGCGGTAAATAGCGAGGGTTGACGGATCTTTTGTTTCGAAAAATTAAACGACAAAACGTCGTCGCCGACTTTAAATTCTAATAGGACGTCGATATATAGGGTTATCCATTTTGCGGTTTCAAAAATAAACGTAAGTAAAACACATATAAAACATTCTTTTTCATGATATTTCATTTTTATTATAAAGCTCAAACGTTGAAATTATGTGTGAAATACTACATCATTTTAATGATTACCATACAAATTGTTGCAAACATCGATTCTTTTGAGGTAAATTTCGACCACTTTTTCATACATATTGGGCATTACCACTTATTCTCCAAGTCGTATTCTTCAATAACAGGTAAAAAAAGGCTGTTATCATATGACTATAACGTTCCGATTTGACGGTGACAGTCGTTCCATCGTCGTTTTTGAAGAAGTAAGGCCCAACTACACCTCCGGACCAAAGAACGCACCAGTCCCTTTTTGTGGATGTAATGGCCTCTCTTTAATTACTTGAGGATTCTCGGAACCCCAAATGCGACAATTTTGTTTATTAACATAAGCACTGAGTGAGAAAAGTGCTTTGTCGCTGTAGAACATTTTAGTTTATTTTAGTTTAGTTTAGTTTAGGCTTCAGTTGTTGTGTGAGCTATACTTTATATGGATTTCGGTGTTAATCTAATTGCAAAATACACCATAATGTGCCGTAAGACAGTCCAAATTAATGAGAACTACGAGCAATCGACACATTCGGGTCTTCGGTAACACTTTCACTTACAGCAGCAATATTTTCAGTGGTACGAGCGAAACGATGATGGACAGGCCCCTTATAATATCTGTAACCAATTCAGTCTCTTAAAATTTCTTCACAACTTCGCCAATTGCTTGAGTAGTTAGACGATAACCATAATCTCCTCTTAAAGCACGATATGTATAGCTGTGGCAGAATCAATTTTTGTAGTAGGTTTTAACAAGTTTTATGCGTTGTGGGATAGTTAAGCGATCCATTTTTGTAAATTCCAGACTTTCAACTGAAAAAAAAATTGGGTTAACAACTTAGTTTTACAGATGTTGAATTCCAAACCTATATTTTTTTTCTCCCAAAATAGTATTTTAGTTGTAAGATATAAATTATCAAATCTCTGAATTGTAAAATGAGCGGTCATAGACTTTTTTGAAAATATTTTTTTTTACGAAATAAAGAAACTACACTCCAACCCTATCCTTTTGAAACCGCAAAATGGATAACCCGTTACAAAGCGACAAATTTATGTCGATAATTGGTTCTGTTAAGTGGCTCTCTGCTTTTTCCACTGAACGCGTCTCGATTATTTTGTGTGAGTCTCTATCAAGTCATTGGCTCATGCTTACTATCTAAAAACTGTTGAAGCATTGGATGTCAATTTTCAAGCTACCATTGAAACCATGCGGTCAAACATACAGATGAAGGTAATGAGTAATTAGGCTTATCAAATGGACTAAAGGTATTACATTCGCTCCAATTTATCAAATTGAAACTTTGTACATTTCTCGAAATTTCAAGAGACCCAAGAATATAAGGCAAAGGTTTTTGGAAATATGTGTGTGTACAACTAAAAAAAATGGTTTTACACTCAAGTACAAATGGCTCAAAATCACCAAGGTGCAGAATTGGCTTTGATAGCAATTAAATGTCTTAAATCTTGACTTAATTGGAAAAAAATGAATAAAATACTAAAACTAACCTGTTTTGTGTGTCCATCAAACAATATAATTTATTAATAAAGTGAATTTTAAATGAAATCAATATACACGCATAGAAAATCATTTCGGGAACGCGTCCTAATTTACAATCTTCAACAACAAGTCCAAAATATAATTGAAATACTTAAGGTATTTAACCCCGGTCATTACTCAATACACCGTATTTTTATACAAAATGTAGTTTTAGAAAAGATACTAAAAGATTATTTATTTTTAACTATAAAAATGCAAAAATAATTTGTCCGATACCGCACAAGTCATTTCAGTGAACATATCGATAATCGATCAAAAATAATTTTAAGTGTCATTCGGTGTCAAATGTCAGTCGAGGAAGAGAACAATAATAAAGCCGGCTGTCAGAGTATTTTTCCTCAAATAAATTAAATCTAAATTTTAACTGCCTTCCTAATCATTATTCGTAAAGCGTACATCAATAGTCTGTCAATTCGTGAACTTATTTATTATATTTAATTATTGATGCAATTCTTTCTTAAAAAAAAAAAATAAATTAGGTGGCGCAACAGTCCATGAAGAACTAGGGCCTAGTGACTTACAACTCTCAACCATTCCTGTGTGCGAGTAATGTTGTCAGAGATGGAAGGGACCTACAGTTTATATGCCGAATCCGAACGGCTAATTTGAGAAAGCACTTTTCATGACAAGAATTACTCTTGGAGGATTTGTCAATTCCTCGCAAGAGGCAGTACCCGTGAAAAAAGTTAGGTGGCACAGGCAGGGATTGAACCCAAGACCCCTTGCATGACAGTCCAACGCACTAACCATCACGCTACGGGTACTACTACCTTCTTTCTTACGACTCGAAATAACAAAGAAACCTCAAATATGTTCCTATTGACAAAGTCAGATCGCATTTAAGATGGCCGCAGTGCGTCGTATAATCAAAGGGCGCTCTTATTTGAAATCGTCATTTCGTGAACGGTCATTTCGGGAACGTTCCCGGACATGATTTGACGTATTTTCCTTGTAGAAGATTTTGTATGTATTGTTTTCAATACATACAAAATTTTGAGCCAAATAAAGATATTGACTTTAACATCTTACACAAAATGTTGTTATTAATATTTTGTAGAAGTTTTAGAAGATTCGGCCGGTTTGGGAAGTTATCAGAATGTGGGTCGCATTTCACACTTTTTTTCATTTAGAGTCCTCAAGTATTTCGATTTAAAAAAAATTGTATATGTATTCTGGAGACCTAACTGCAAGTAAAAATAAACGAACTACGTATGGTATTTTAAAAGAAATACAATGTTTTTTTAAATGTAAGGCCGCAATAACATTGCAAAAGTTCAAGAGAAACGACAAATATTTACTTTGTAAAACTTTACTGCATTTGATGTAAAAGTCCTGAAGAACAAAAATGTACATACATACATACATACATATGTAGTATTTATTATTTTTAATATGTTCTTCTATCGAACTGTCACGACACAACCTAAAAGGTATTCAAATATTTTGCTAAGCACGAAATTTTATTCCCGAATTCCATAACGTTGTTCATCCCTTTTATGTTTACAAAATGTGACTTCACAGGTTTTTCGCATACGGCATATTTATCATCGACGTCGGCATCATCCGTAGACTTTGAAATATCACAAATTGAAAATTACACAGAAAAAAGGGTTCCTAGTAAAGGGGCTCAGTTTTATTATTTTTGAATTCTTGGAGTTGTACGAAATTTGTTTATCAATATTTTCTCCGACGAATATTGAGTTATGCCACAGAATAGAATTATGCAATGGAGTGACATTACTATAGAAAATGTTTTAAAAAATTTAATTCTCGTTTAGAAGTAGACTTGACTTAGAGTTCAAAGAATATCAGATCTCTGACGTCATAAGGTGCTTTATGTATAGATAATACTGCAGAAATGAGATTCACAACTAAGCTCGTGTTCACATTTTCCACAAAACACAATTTTGTTTATAGATTATTACGTTGGATTGGGTTGTGCATATTCTGGAATTTTTCGATCAAAAGGTATAAAGTCGCATAAATTCTTATGAATTCTTTCTGTCATTCCGAAAAGTTCTTAAGCGTGTCGTTGGAAAATATAAATAAAAATACTTTTTTTTCACCTTCTATCTTCATATAATGAAGTCTGAGAAATTTAAGGCCGATTCATTCATTCATTTATTAAGCATTATTTTGATTATTCCATTTCACAGCACACACTCTATTAAATTTCTATGTCGACTACGAGTATGTAGAATATAATATTTAATTTTGTATAAATAAAACGAGTGACATTCTTGATGGATTTCCCAAATATCTCGAGGCAAAAGAATTTAATGACCCATATGTCATTCTGTCAAACACAAAAATAAATGTATTGTTTTGTTAAGAACACCATTTGTGATACCTCAAAGGCATGGCATAGTAATACCTTTGTAAGAAATTAATAAAAGTAGTGTTAAGTAAATAAAGGGTGTTACATAATTCATGTAAAATAAAATTATAATGATTATACGATTTTCTTTCCTTTAGAAAATTCACTGCAAAGAATTGCAATGGTACACAGGGCGTATACGTACTTTTTAAATTAATTTATTTCAGACTTCACGTTAATTGTGTAAGTTTTGTAATTGAAAAGAAGTTATTGCAAGAATTTAAATGGTACACTGAGTGTATACACACTAATTTACTTTATTTATTTCAGGTTTCACCTTTTTACTTGTGATTTCTAGAAACTATATGACAAGTTTTGCATTCGTAAAACATTTCTAATTCGAGATTTTGATCAAAAATAACATTTCGAGAAGTCGAAATTAGGTGGTCCCACGATTCCATCTGTCTTACAGTCTCAACCAGTGTGTCGATTTGGTTTTTTTTTTAACTAAGAAATTAAGGTTTAAGCTGATTCACGTAAGGTAACAAATTTGATAAAAAAATAATCTTAGTTCAAAAGTAATTCCATAAGTAAAATCCAGAATTGAAGCAAAAGCTAATCTTTTTCGATGAACATGTCGTGAATGTTTTTAAGCCAATCGCAGAAAACACAACTACAGACACCTTGCAGTTTATTGATATCAGGTGGGTTGGTGTCAAAATACTGTATGTACAAAATAGTGTAATTCAAAATTCTGTTTAAAATTTTGAAAAAATTGTAAATAGGTTGAAAAATAAAAATCGTTTTGATAATGTAACAAAATGCACACTTTAAATTTACAGTATTTTGAAATACAATATATTAACCATATAGTATTATGCCGAATTTTGACAATACAGTACTTTAAAATACAGCAATTAAAACCGCTCCCATATCAGACTTGTAACAAAATGCAATCTTTAGAGAATCCAATCTCTTACAACTTCAATGTAAAGATTGCATTCATTAAATTCATCAAGAGATTGGAACTTGAAATTTTTACCTTGAAAGGATTGCAATAATTTGTTCTCCAAATATTTGAATGCGATATGCATAATGCGTTCTTAAGTGAAATTTCATTACACATTTCGAAATACCGCTTATACCAATAATTAGAAAAAATGGTTTAAAGTTAATATCTACAATTGTTGCCAAGATATTGGAGTTGAGAATCAATTTTCACCAACTTTTATTCGTTTAATTTTTAGAATTGTATTTAAAAAAATGGCCATTTGATCCTTAATTCGTTGATGCATAAGATTAATTTCGAGGCAATATAATATTTGTTTGTAAAATATTCGAGTAGACATATGTACACTTCGTGTCACATGAATAAGGACAAGCTTTTTTCGTTTTTTGTTTGCCGATATTTCTTAAACTGTTAGGTTTTTTGGAAACACCCAAATGTGGAATGAATGATGTATGTACGAGTATTAAGTTTATAATGCAAGGAAACATTTTGGATTAAGTTAATAAAAACAAGTTTTTTGGCGGTTTTTCCGAAGAAGGTCATAGAAGTACCTGTTTCTTTGTATCAAATGCATAGGGGCAAGAACTAAATTTACATATTAAAAATAAAATTAGGTGGCGCAACAGTCCGTAGAGAACCAGGGCCTAGTGACTTACAACTCTCAACCATTCCTGTGTGAGAGTAATGTTATCAGGGATGGAGGGGACCTACAATTTATATGCCGAATCCGAACGGCTAATTTGAGAATGCACTTTTTCATGACTAGAATTACTCTTGGAAAATTTGTCAATTCCTCGCAAGAGGCAGTACCCGTGAAAACTCTTTTTTTTATTTAAGGTGGCACAGGCAGAGATTGAACCCAAGACCTCTCGCATGACAGTCCAACGCACTAACCATCATGCCACGGGCACTACAAATTTACATATTAGCGTGTTTTAAATCACATAAAATGATACTCTGATTGTTTGGGAGCTTAGTACGAGTATTAATTCGATCGAAACAAGAAGTATGGATAAAGACGAGGATCTAAACGAGAAGGAAATAGCCCAAATTCGAGAAAAGTTATAAGAAGTTCAAATATTATATACAACTACTTCAAGGACCCAGGGAGGTATGAAAAAAACCACAAGGGAAGAGTCAATAAATTTAGAAAAAGTGGGCGATAGTGAGAGCTGCTTCAAATTCAAGGCTTTCTATTAGTAAGTTCAAGGCAGAAACTGGAGTAAATGCTAGTAGATCGATTGTTGCTCGAGTGATACAGAAGGCAAACCATACACGACACTAAAAACTACCTTAGAATGCTGCACGCAAGAGCCAACGCCTTAATTTTGCAACAAATCACAGTAGCTGAAATCAAGCTTGACATACCGTCATCTTTTCCCTTGAAACAAAACATTGCTTTGGACTGACCTGATGAATATAGCTGATATTTTCTTGATTTAAGAAAGGAAGAAATCTATCTTGAAAAACGGTTCAGCAAAGGAGACAGTGTAATGGTATGGGGAGCAATCACCTATTACGTGACAGTGGAGCTGGATTTTCAATGCTTTAAAATGACGGCAATCACTTTAAAATCTATTCTGGAACAAGCTTTTCCACAGTTTTCTGAAATATTTGGTTCACAACGATAGACTTTCCAACAAGATAATGCACCAATACATACCGCACGGACAACAAAAACCTGGATTCAGGGGCAAAATGTGAACTTTTTACCATGACCCCCATATTCTACTGACCTGAACATCACGGAAAACGTGTGTGGATGGCTTTCAAGAGAGAAGTCTACAAAGGAAGACGGTAATATAAAAAAAACGAAGAGGTTATTGAAGTCATAAAACGGTCCAGGGCCCAATTATCTGACAGCACTCTATGAATCCTTACACCACGGGTTACTTGAAGTTTTTCAGAAATCCATTCAATAAAACCAGTATTTACCTAAACCATTCGTTTTTTTGTTATTTTCTTTACGTTAAAGGGTCTTACAGGTATATCTAGATCTTGTCCCTATTCATTTGACACAAAAAAAGACAGGTACTTTTTATGACCTTCTTTGGAAAAATCGCCAAAGGTTTAAGAAATATCGGCAAATACAAAACGAAAAAATCTTGTCCCTATCCATGTGACACGAAGTGTATATGATGTTAGCTGACATTTTTTAGATATCACATCAAATGGTTATTACGTCCACAATGAAAATTAAAATGTTATCGCCAGCAATATTGTTTCGAGATATATATTTGGGTCAACCAAATTTTTCACTTTTTTATTTTTATATGTAGTAAAAAAGAGGCTGGGATGTGACCCATTTTGATAACTTCCCACGGTGTCATTTGTCGATTTTTCTAAAACAAAGTATTAATAACAATATCTGGTGTAAGACAACAAAATTTGAAGTCAAAATCTTTCTTTGTTTTCGTAATAATTGAGTCAAAAACGATTTTTTATCAGTTTTTTTGTTGATTTTGTAGGTTCTCGTTTTTTCTAAAAAATGTTGTCAACTAAATGTTTCTAAAACACCAACTTAAAGTTAGCAACAATATTTTCATTTCAATAAAATAAATTTGATTTCAATATTTGTTTTGTTCCCAACATTTTAAGTCGAAAATAAATGTTCAACTTTTTTTCAAAAGACAAAATAATTTTGAAAGCAATATTTTAATTTTGTGAAAAGATATTTAAATCATAATTCAATTTTTACAAAACTCAAGTAGTGTTTTTTTGGTAGGTTCTTTTTTTTGTAAATGAAACCATCATTGTCATTTTTCTCAATTTTACCAGATGTTTTAAAATGTATAAAGTCACTTAAATGTGTAAAATTTAATAATTTTAAATTATACATTTCAAGAAGATATGTATTTTTTGTTCCATATAAACACACGCCCATTCCTTTTTGTAACGCTCCTGTTGGTTTATTATCCTGCTACAAGGTAAATCAATACACATAATTTTCCTAATAGTAAGGACAAAGTAAAGTATTCAAATTCTTACATAATACTCGTATGTAGATTTCCTGTGCTACGTATTTTGTTGAATTTATATCTGGCTTCTAGGCTTTTTCTTTTTTCTTTTTTCATTTTGCAAAAATCCAAAAGCATGAACGAAACTTTATTCAAATTAAACCGCCAGAGGGCCCGATGTGTGTCTAACATCCTATAGGTCTGTAAAAATAAAAAAAGGAACATCAATGGAAAAGTAATGTTGGTTTTAGCAAATCAAACAATCCTTGAATACTGCAAATATGATGTATAACGAAAGGATTATTGGATTGGAATATTCGTTAACGATGGAAGTTTTGTTATCTAAGCATCGACATATTGTGTGTATGGATAGGTATTTCCAATCTGAATAGGCATAATAATATCATTTGAGCAACACGAATTAGCCTAAGGGGTAATGTTTCATAGCTCGAGAGATATTATGTACATGAATAGTTCAAACGTACAAAAAAGAACAACAAAAATCCTCATATCACTCAGAGACCATCATCATTTAATGTTCATAAATTAATAATGCTTGAATAGGATTTCAAATAATTGCTCGGTATTTTAGTTTAGTTCTCTTAATACCATGATAAGGGTTGTAAATGAAGGTTTAGATTAATGACAAGGTTTCTGAATTTGTGAAATTATCTCTGACTTGAATTAAGGTTGTCACTTAAATAAGTCATTATTTGCTATATCTATATCTAGAGTATTTGATTTTCCACCAATGATTTTACAATTTTTGGTTGAAATAAGAAGGTTGAAAATGTGTTAAAATTATTTTAAATCATTTTATTTAGCAGAGATTTAACCTAAAGTTTACATTTGTTGAGATATACATATATTGAGAAAATTCAGGAAATTGAGAAAGTCTCCAACACAATTTATTAAAATTTTTGTTATATCATTAATTTTTCTTTAAATTAAATTCAAATTTAAACATTGTTTTTTTGTTTTACTGTCTCTGAACAAAATATTAATGCAAATGAAACCCCTTGTTGAAGAGTTGAATACATCTATTATCATTGGATTCTAGGAAAATGTTTTGTCGCTTGTGTGATTTAATAACAAAAATATATAATAATAAAACAGAAAAGTAAACAAACATTAAGAATAGTTTCAACGGAAATTTAATATTGATAGTTCTGAGAAATAAATGATTCTGTGTTGCTATAGAAGAACTGTAACAACTACATAAGTAGAATTATTTCAAAAGCTGTCTGATGGAGTTATAAAATAAACATACATTTCAAAATTAAAGCCAGCTGTCACTGTTATTTTCCAACTGCTGGTTTTTGAATTTCAATATTCTTATTTCTATTGAAATTTTCCTTTTGAAAACTAACAGTTGATGTTGAAAATGTATTGAAAATAAGTCTGGAGTACTCTAATATTGTCAAGTGATTTAAAATAAAAGCCCATTGCTTTTGGAAGTCAACTGAGCCACAGAGAAGCCGATGTATAAACAGTATATCACGGAGAGTTTTTTTAATCCGTTTAAGCTAGGTAGTCATTGGCTATTGTTGAGCTCGGATAAATTTTTGATACACCAGGTTGAGAAATTTTCCAGATCTGTTTGGAGGAGAGATGCGTCTTTATGAGTTGCAATGATTTTGAAAAATTTCGTATCATCAGCGTTCATCATGTTCAACGTCATTAATTGTAAGGATAAAGAGGAGAGGGCCTAAATGACTACCTTGAGGAACACCAGAATTGGCTAGAATAGGATTGGAATACGCGAATCTAAATCGGATATAATAATCACGCTTATCAAGTAAGACGTAATCATTTTTGGAAAAGAGTTTCTATGAAGGAGAGTTTGAAGACTATAAAATTATGAGCTGCAACAGAAGCTGAGGAGTTCTTATAGAATGCTTTCAAAAATGTTTGGGATATTAGACAGTTTAGCAATAATTGGTCAACAGTTTAGCACCTTAACTTTCGGTCCCTTCTTGTGAATTGGAGTTACAAAAAATGATGTTTTCCATATTTTAGGAAATGCTCCTTGAGATAAGGATAAATGAAAAATTTAAGATAGAGGAGTTGAAAGAGAAGAGGAACATTTTTTAGGGAAAATGGAAGGAAGACCATCAGGGCCCGGAGTGAACTCATCATTTAGTTGAGAAAATTTGTTTTTAACGGCTGATGGAGAAATGCAAACGTGTAAGAATGGATCCAACGAAAAATTTGGTAAGTACTCAAAATAGGTCCGATCTGGTGTAAATTAATATTGTGAGTTTAAATTCCTAAAATATAATGCAAAGATTGATAAGGTTAGCTTGAGTTTTATGCAAATATTCTTGGTAGAGAGAATTGTAATGAATTGAATTGATAGACACCAAAGTCTTTAGAGTAGTCAGTTGGGCATTGAGAGCGTAGAAATATTTCCCACAGCTTGTTCCCTTGGTCACGCAGCTATCGAAGTCTACGATTATACCTAAACGGGGCTGATGGAGCAACTCTACGTCGCGTCGCGTCGGTAGGAAGGGACATGCAGTGAATTTGAATTTAGTGTAGTTCATTGTAAAAAAGGTTAGTGGATAATTCAACAGACATATTTTCAAAATCAAATGGAATTCTATTAATATGTATAACTAATCAAATTCTTGATAATTTTATTATTTTCATTTACTGTTTCTGGGATTCAATCTAATTTGCTTAAAAAAATATTTATTTTTAAGTTTTCAGTATGAGTATGCAGGTGCATGATCTTTAAGAACCATAAACCATGATAATTAGAAATAATGCGACAGAATTGAAAGTAGGGAGTTCAATTGACCTATTCTATTATCTTCTGTTTTTCAAAAATATCCTGGTCTACAACACAAGCATATGATAAAATTGCGTTTAAAAACGAGTGCTGTATTTGAGCAACCATTCTCACGTTTCGACCATGTTACGATAGTATAATTGGATCCATTGTCTGACAAGAACGCTGTCTTTTGATGACCACAGGCTGATTATTCGTCCTGAATTTTTTTGAACTCAAACCCTTATTTCAATCAAAAATCATCTTTAAAGAGGTATGTCAACAAACACCGAGAGCATACGATATTTTTCGAAGTCACAGGCTTATAATAAACCACAAATCGTAACAATCTTCAAATCCAAAATTACTCATACCATTGGTCAATTTCCACCAGAGTCATTCAAAATTGGACATTTAGGGTAAGGAGCACTCAGAAAATCTGCGTTGCAGCGGACTTTTGAATGATTATCTATTCAGTACATAATCGCATAAACTTTTTAAACTTACGAAAAATATCGTCAATATCGAAAACACACACATCAAATTGAAGATGGGGAAAGAAATTCGTTCTGAAAATAGTTTTCCAAAGTCATGCTTTAAACTTTATACCTAACAAGAAAAGAGGGAATATTCCCTCAGTTTGTTAAAAAGCTCTTTTCATTTGTTCCTTATTCTTATAAAAGTTTAAGATTTTTGTATTTTATTTTTATTAAGTTAACATTCTAACGTGTTGAACAAAACACTTCGTCATGAATACATTTAAAATACAAACAAAACAAAATTGAAAAATAAAGCGTTCCTCCCAAAAATTCCAAAATTAAAAGTTCTAGCTTGTTACAAAAATTAACGAACCGAATTTATGATGAATGTACGAATAATACGATGGCGGAGCGATTGTCCGCAAACTCAATAATAAAACAAAACTCAATAATTATCAAAATCGCAATCGAATTATAATTTCGTAAAATAGGTAGCCGGCGCGCACGAGTAGTACCTATTTGTGATTAATTGAAATAATAAACAACTGTCAGACGCGAATAGGTTTGTTCGTTAATTTCCGCACAGACAGCAAAAGCAGTGCTGTCGCCCGATAGCTTAGTTTTGGGGTGGGTTTGATTAATTGGGTACAAGGTAATTTTTATTAATCGAAACGATTTAATCTTATCAATTTAATTTGATTGAAGACGATGAATATAGGGTGTTCTTGAAATATATGGAAAAAAATAAAAGAATCAAAATGGGCGCCAGTAATTTTTTTTGTAAAAGGAAATCACAAACCTTTTGGAGCAGAACCGAACAAAACAATTTATGAACAAAATAAAAAAAAGAAGATGTTTTAAACAAGTATAAGTATTTTTAATTATTTTAAATTTTGCTTGGGAAACCTTACAAGTAGGATTAAAACCCAAGATCTTTTAAGAATTTTGAAAGACAAAGAAATGGTGTATAACACCGAAGATGGACCGTTAACCTTTTGTCCCGACTGGACAAAGACAATTTTTAAATACGGGTCGCGAGTTCCGCTTTTTTGGAATTACCTTTTTTTTCTTTTTCGAAACGAAAGTCCAACGATTCTTACACAATTCTCAATATTAATTATCACGCACAAATAAAAAAATCTACTCTTCAAATGCCATATAAGATACTTAGCTTTTCCTGATGTCCTGCCAACTTCCCTCTCCTAGTTGTTTTGCAATCCTTTTTTTTTTCTTCTTCCTTCCTCCAATTTTCACTTAATTTTCTTCTCCAAAAAAAAAAAAATCTTCACCTTTTCTACTACGTTATGATTTAAAACACTCCAATTTCTTTCCAACTTTTCAAAATTTCCTTTCTCAATTTTTGTTTTCACTTTTTTTTTTGAACCTCCGGCTCAGTTTCTATATCGCAAAGAAGTGCTCTTCCAGGCTTTCACCTTGCCTTGATGACCTCTTCTTTGTTTTCCATTCCCACATGCTTTCGGCCAATCAGAAAGTGTGGGTCTCGTTCGCGTTTTAATTCAGCTACACCTAGCATATTTGCAAGAGTGAGCGAACGCAGTTGAGACACCACTACTTTTCCTACTCGCACGTTTCACCCCAGCTTTATGCACTACCACCGTCATTGGATTCGCCGACCTCTGGTACTTCTTCCAGTGAGCGGGAATTCAATGGGTGCATTCAGCCACCCTATTCACACCCCCATAATTTTGGAGAAACTTTGATAAGTTGCGTGAAACTCAAGTGTTTAACGCGTTCATTTTTCCCCTCGTACAAAATTACAATTCTGTAAAAATTGATGAAAGCTTTATTTTCTTTGTTTTAACTGTCGGAGGGTGAAGTTGGCAGTGGTTTTTGATTTCGCGATTCTACTCTATTCGTCGTTGGACTTTCGCGCAGACTAGGGGATTAGGGACTCGTGTTAACGTTCCATCTTTTACATAATGAAATTGATTTATGTTGGGCATGCAGCCATTCTCATCTGAGTAACATCAGCAATCGAGGACCAAGTGTCGCTCGTGCTTTTTTTGTTTGTTTTGGTGACCAGACCACCTGTCTGTCACCATGATTGGTATTCGTGCAGACCATCTGTCGTACCAAGAGTCATTTTGTGGACTGCCCGTCACACAAATGTACCATGTTGTCCACACCTGTTTTTGGTTGCTTTTCCAGTATATAATAAGAGCAGGACACTGACTGATGGAAGACAGGATTCAACTGAACTCTTAGAATATTTTGGAGCCACAACGAAGAACGGAAGGTTAAAAAGGGAAAAGGATATACAATAGGCGAGTGAAACTTGTTGTGGTAAATTTTACCGCAACAAATCCCACCCTTACCTCCTAGGAAATGTGCTTACAATTCTGTAACACATTTTCTAAAAGATGCCAAGGTAATGGAAAACAAGATTAAGGATTTTCCATCAAAAAAAAATCAAAAGGCAAAAACGTTATATTAGATCTAATTCAAAAATGAAAACAAAAAAGAAACTACTTTAAACTACTTTCTTCGGATGCATCGGTATACGGTTTCAAATCTTTAACGTGCCATGTTCCGCGTTCTTTACCATTAATATCTTTTAACACGTACGTCCAAGGTGACACACGGTTTTTAATTTCAAACGGACCGACAAACTTCGGTGCTAATTTGGCAGCATAGTAATTCGCGGCATCCGACAACGTAAAGTTTCTACGCCATACAAGGTCGCCGGGGTGATATTTAACATCACGCCGTCGAAGATTGTAGGCTTGAGCAGCTCTCTTAGATGCTACTTCGAGTTTTTTACCAATATCTAACCTAAGTTCTTTGAAACGTTCAGCGATCTCACCCAGATCCTGGACATTCCCCGAACCATCCCCGACTAATGGTACTTCTCGACCTGAAGTCACCATATCCCTCCCAAAATTCGCGTAATAAGGTGAAACACCTAAAACCTCATGTTGTGACGTGCGAATAGCACACGCCACCTTGCTGAGCTGTAAATCCCACACTCTGTGGTTTTCTGCGACGTATGCCCTTAACGTCGTCTTTAGGATCTGATTGATCCTCTCCGCAGGATTCGCCTGCGGGTGGTAATGGGCTGTAAATTTTAACTGTGACGCGTACGCCTGGCAAAGCGTTTTCAGTTCCTTTGATCGGAACTCAGGACCGTTGTCACTCACGATCACCTTAGGGATGCCAAATAAAAGAAATACGTTGTCTTCCAATTCCCTAACTATGGCCTTTGCAGTGGCCGACCTCAAAGCGAACAAAAGTGGAAATTTAGTGAAGTAATCTACCACCGTCAGAATATAGATAAAACCCCTACTCGATTTAGGAAGCGGCCCTACCAAATCAACACAAATCATTTCCCACGGTGCCTTGATACCTATCCTCTCCGTCATTAATCCAGCTGGTTTCTCATTCACCGGCTTTACTTGTTGGCAAACTTTGCAACTCCTAACATATTTAGTTATATCGGCCCTCATCTTTGGCCAATAAAACTTCGCCCCAATTCTGGCAAAAGTTTTCCTAACGCCCATGTGTCCTGCTAATGGACTATCATGGTTTTCCTGTAAAATAGCTAACCTATCATTTTTCCCTATCACTCTCTTCCATTCTTGATTGTTTTCGTGTACTACTACATGATTTGCCTTCACGAGTTTGAACAACTGACCTTGTTCAACTCGCCAGGCTGGGTATCTAAGGGGATTTGTATTTACTGCTGAAATCATTTTCTTCACCCAAGGGTCTGAATCCTCATCTGAGATACCACCCAACTGTGGCACTCCTCGAGAGAGCATATCCGGAACTACATGCTCCTTGCCCTTACGGTGAATGATTTCAAAGTCGAATTGTTGAAGCCTAATTGCCCATCGGGCCAACCTACCCTGCGGATCTTTAAGATTGCTTAACCATACCAAGGAGTAATGATCTGTCACAACCGTAAATCGAACTCCTTCAATGTACGGTCGCAACTTCTCAACAGCCCAAAGTACAGCCAAGCATTCTTTCTCCGTTGTACTATAGTTTTTCTCGTTCCTATTTAAAGACCTACTAAGGTAACAGACAACCTTTTCTCCCTCATCGAAGTTCTGTGAAAGAACTGCACCGATACCAAAATCTGACGCGTCTGTTTGAACGACAAAAGGTCGTTTAAAATCTGGGCAAGTGAGTATAGGTGCTGTCACCAAACACTCTTTTGCCTTCCTGAAACTATCCTCACATTCCTGACTCCAAATAAACTTTTTATTTTTCTTTAATAAGTCTGCTAAAGGCCGGAGTAATTCGGCGAAATTTGGTACAAAACGACGGTACCATGAAACTGTCCCTATAAAACTCCTAACCTCTTTAACATTCCACGGTGCTGGAATCCTAACCATGCTTTCCACTTTCTCTGGATCTACGTGTAAACCATTTCGATCCACTATATACCCTAAAAATTTTAAAGATGGCATGCAAAAATTGCATTTTTCCCTACTGACCTTTAATCCGGCTTCACTTAATCTTTTCATCACCTCATTCAGAATTTCAAGATGTTTTTCGAAATTATCTGCAATGATGATGATGTCGTCTAAATAGACGAAAACGTATGGTTCGAGGTCGGCACCCAAAACTGTGTCGATAAACCTCTGCCAAGTCGCAGGCGAATTGTGAAGACCGAAAGGCATTCTCCTAAACTGAAAAAGACCCCTACCAGGTACCGTGAAGGCAGTATATGGCTTTGATTCCTCTTCCATAGGAATCTGCCAATATGCTGATTTAATATCTAGCGAAGACAAGAACCTAGCCCCTCGAAGCCTATCTAAAATTGAATTAATGTATGGAAGTGGATAAGCATCCCTATCTGTATTTTTATTCAGCTTCCTATAGTCCACACAGAACCTATAGGAGCCGTCTTTCTTTTTAACTAAAAGTATTGGAGATGACCACGCACTTGTCGATCTCTCAATAACTCCTGCTTCTAACATCTCGTTTAATTCCCTATCTATGTGTCCCTGCATTGCCGGAGAAACCGGATAATACCGTTGTTTAATCGGTTCCGCCGACGTCCTAATTTTGTGTTCAACCATTGTTGTACACCCTAAGCCTTCTGGCATTTTCCTAAATGATTCTTCAATAAGATCGTCTAACAATTTAATTTCCCTATCACTCAATTCAGAACGTTCTGTAATAGAACAAATCGAAACCGGCTGTTCCGAAAAATTCCATACACGCGATCTTAAATCCGGGACGATTCCCGACAAGGCCCAAAAATCGGCACCCAAAATCAACGTGAGTGGTAGAGTTGGTATTACGAGACAGTCCATAAATACTGCCTTGTCTTCTACTACGATTGGAAGAGAAATTGTCCCTAAAACCTCAACACCTTTTCCGTCAGCTAAACGTACGCTGCGGACCCTATCTGTCTTTACTGAAAGACCTAAATTCTGTAATATTTCCCAAGAATCCCTACCTATTATGGTTCTAGAAGCTCCTGAATCTAATAAACCTAAAAATCTAGTACCATAAATTCTAACACTCAAAAATGGTCTCCTATCACTACCGTTTGCCTCCAAAGTAAAGCCTAAATGAATTTGATCTGCCGGCTGGTTCCCAGCAGGCAACCTATTCAATTCCTGCGGGCTTCCCGCCCTGCTGGCGCAAGAGCCCGTTGCCCGTTTCCCGAGCAGCGCCGACAATTCTGTTTCTTGACCCCTAACTGCCCACAACCAAAGCAACGCCTAGGAGCGGAACACCTATTTGCAAAATGGCCTGATCCATTGCAATTATAACACCTCAGCGTAGAGTTTTGATTTGAAGAACTGGCCTGATTTTTGGTTTGGTCATTCCCCACAACAACCGAAACCATTGGAGTTTCTATACCTACATATGCTAGATCCGGTTCTAGCAGATTCCTATTATCCCTAACACTAGGTGGTGGAAGATACGATTCCACGTTTGCCCTAACCGCTTCTAGGTTTCTACCTAATGCAACCAAGTCGGACACACAACTTGGTTTAGCCAAACCAAGCTGAGTTTGGTAGAAAGGTGTCAAGTTCCTTTGGATCATTGACAACTTCCTACTTTCCGATATTGGTTCCGTTAACCTACCAAACAGATTTTGCATTGTCGCCACATAGACTCCGATGGATTCATCTTTGCCTTGTGTGCGACGCCTAATCTCATCTAAGAGTGAATCATCGTAATTCGGTGGCAAGAATTCCAGCTTCAACTCCCTGACTAATTCTGGCCACGAATTAACCGACAACCTAATAGCCCTATACCAAATAAGAGCTTTACCCACAAAAAGCTCAACTGCTGCCTTAAAAAGTTGGGTTTCTGAAACCCCTCTAGCTGAACGTATTTCCTGAACTCTTTCTAAAAACGAGTTCACTGAGGCACCACAGCGCTCTCCAGTGAACTTCACGTCCCACTTCGAAATATTTTGAAATTTGTCCCTACTCTCTATGACCTGTTCTAAAATCGGATTATCCTGACTAATACTGTTGCTCTTATTCCCTTCGCTACTAATGACATTTCCTAATCCCATCGTTGTATTGGTCTTCATCGCATCCTTTACACATTTTCCTTCATTGATTTTCTCCTCATCTTTATCGGTCTCTTCATCCCCTTCTAATTCTGCCATAGCCATTATCAAACTATTTTTCAATGCTGCCCTACTCTTCTCCTGTGTTTCGTTTTCTGGTAAGGCCCTATCAATCCTGCGTAAACCCCATTCTATCTTTGTTAGAATCTTTAAATATTCTTTAGAAGGATTTTCCAAAAGTTTCCCTATTTCTCCTAGCTTCTTTTCCACAGCCTGGGAATCCTCTTCGAATTTGAAAGGATAACCGGGAAGTGTAAACGAATTCCTACGTTCTAATTTCAACGCTGCTCTGAGCGTCTTGCGCATCCCTTCTACCGTCCCTACTGTCAATCCACGACATTGTATTTCGTAGATTATCTCGTCTTGTGATAATCTATTTACCTGACTACTCTCCATTTTAAGTTAAAAAAAGAACTAAAAAGTTAAATAAGATCAATTAAACAACCCTAAAATAATTCCTCCAAAGTAAAACCTATTTTATCCAAAAGACTTTCAAACTTAAAAGAAAAAATCGTTACTAAATTTACAACTAAAATGTACTGTCCCAAGAGAAAAAAAATTAAAGTTAGAATCGGTCCGATTATTGATATCCAATTCCAAACTAAATTAATTTAAACAAAAAAACAAATCGAAAATAATATTTACAAAAAAGTACTTAAAATATTTTCAAAGTTGCAACCCAGAAAAAGGTACTATATCGATACGGCAACTCCGATCGATAATTCACCACATTGAAAATTAATTGCCCACACCTGTCAAAAATATATTCTATCAACACAAAATGGATGCCCCGAATAAATTAGAAAACAAATATAAAAGTATATATGTATAATGAAATGTAAATATTAAAGAAGTAAATATCAATCAGCACGATAACTATAGAAAAATGAAAATGAAAATATAGATAAAAACCTTATTCGATAGAAAATCCTCAATTTCCTTGTTTTTGTCTTCGTGACGTAAGCAAATCCTTTAGCCCAGGCTATTTACTCCACTAGCAATTTTTTTATATTTTTGGAATTCCTTTCCAACCACGAACACTATTCAAACAATGTAGATATGTACCTATAGCAAAGAAAAACAAAACACCAAGTAAAAAGTCTTATAGGTATAATTATTATAAATATGAACACTTAACACTTCCCTAGGGATTAACAAACACAAATTATGAAGTGCAATTCAAACACTTCTATCCACAAAAATGAAACAGACAAGCCCCACGTTTGGACGCCAATTGTTACAAAAATTAACGAACCGAATTTATGATGAATGTACGAATAATACGATGGCGGAGCGATTGTCCGCAAACTCAATAATAAAACAAAACTCAATAATTATCAAAATCGCAATCGAATTATAATTTCGTAAAATAGGTAGCCGGCGCGCACGAGTAGTACCTATTTGTGATTAATTGAAATAATAAACAACTGTCAGACGCGAATAGGTTTGTTCGTTAATTTCCGCACAGACAGCAAAAGCAGTGCTGTCGCCCGATAGCTTAGTTTTGGGGTGGGTTTGATTAATTGGGTACAAGGTAATTTTTATTAATCGAAACGATTTAATCTTATCAATTTAATTTGATTGAAGACGATGAATATAGGGTGTTCTTGAAATATATGGAAAAAAATAAAAGAATCAAAATGGGCGCCAGTAATTTTTTTTGTAAAAGGAAATCACAAACCTTTTGGAGCAGAACCGAACAAAACAATTTATGAACAAAATAAAAAAAAGAAGATGTTTTAAACAAGTATAAGTATTTTTAATTATTTTAAATTTTGCTTGGGAAACCTTACAAGTAGGATTAAAACCCAAGATCTTTTAAGAATTTTGAAAGACAAAGAAATGGTGTATAACACCGAAGATGGACCGTTAACCTTTTGTCCCGACTGGACAAAGACAATTTTTAAATACGGGTCGCGAGTTCCGCTTTTTTGGAATTACCTTTTTTTTCTTTTTCGAAACGAAAGTCCAACGATTCTTACACAATTCTCAATATTAATTATCACGCACAAATAAAAAAATCTACTCTTCAAATGCCATATAAGATACTTAGCTTTTCCTGATGTCCTGCCAACTTCCCTCTCCTAGTTGTTTTGCAATCCTTTTTTTTTTCTTCTTCCTTCCTCCAATTTTCACTTAATTTTCTTCTCCAAAAAAAAAAAAATCTTCACCTTTTCTACTACGTTATGATTTAAAACACTCCAATTTCTTTCCAACTTTTCAAAATTTCCTTTCTCAATTTTTGTTTTCACTTTTTTTTTTGAACCTCCGGCTCAGTTTCTATATCGCAAAGAAGTGCTCTTCCAGGCTTTCACCTTGCCTTGATGACCTCTTCTTTGTTTTCCATTCCCACATGCTTTCGGCCAATCAGAAAGTGTGGGTCTCGTTCGCGTTTTAATTCAGCTACACCTAGCATATTTGCAAAAGTGAGCGAACGCAGTTGAGACACCACTACTTTTCCTACTCGCACGTTTCACCCCAGCTTTATGCACTACCACCGTCATTGGATTCGCCGACCTCTGGTACTTCTTCCAGTGAGCGGGAATTCAATGGGTGCATTCAGCCACCCTATTCACACCCCCATAATTTTGGAGAAACTTTGATAAGTTGCGTGAAACTCAAGTGTTTAACGCGTTCATTTTTCCCCTCGTACAAAATTACAATTCTGTAAAAATTGATGAAAGCTTTATTTTCTTTGTTTTAACTGTCGGAGGGTGAAGTTGGCAGTGGTTTTTGATTTCGCGATTCTACTCTATTCGTCGTTGGACTTTCGCGCAGACTAGGGGATTAGGGACTCGTGTTAACGTTCCATCTTTTACATAATGAAATTGATTTATGTTGGGCATGCAGCCATTCTCATCTGAGTAACATCAGCAATCGAGGACCAAGTGTCGCTCGTGCTTTTTTTGTTTGTTTTGGTGACCAGACCACCTGTCTGTCACCATGATTGGTATTCGTGCAGACCATCTGTCGTACCAAGAGTCATTTTGTGGACTGCCCGTCACACAAATGTACCATGTTGTCCACACCTGTTTTTGGTTGCTTTTCCAGTATATAATAAGAGCAGGACACTGACTGATGGAAGACAGGATTCAACTGAACTCTTAGAATATTTTGGAGCCACAACGAAGAACGGAAGGTTAAAAAGGGAAAAGGATATACAATAGGCGAGTGAAACTTGTTGTGGTAAATTTTACCGCAACAAGCTGTGTATAAGTTTAAGTAAGTAGGTATGTAATTTGAGCATGAGCAGGAATGCAGAACCTAATATAATTATTATAACATTCATTTAATGAAGTTATAAGTAACTTTACTTTAAGCATTCCATCAACATAATACAATTTAGTATTTCCCGACACGTAACAGAAATAAGAGATTGAAGAAAGGTACCTACATGTATAGAGTATATAGAGTATATGTTATAAAGGAACGACAATAGAATTGGAAACAAGATATCTACACCTTCCCTATGCCAAATTGTTTTATATTATATATTCTTTTTACATTTAGAAGAAATTCGAAATTCCTCAAAATAAGAAAGGAATGGAATGGAAAAATGTCTTTAGCTTTTGAACAAGAGTGCCTCGAGGAATCCACTCAACTCAACATTTTTGTAAAAGAAAAAACAACAATTTTTTAACGTGCCTTGAATTAATATAATGTAAAGACACATAAAAGATAAAGATTTTCTTTGTGTCCAAGAATTAGTAGATAATTTTTCAATTCAAGAGAATATTATTTTAAGGAAATTATTCAAGGATGACATATAAGACCAATAAACCGGGGCATATAGAAGCCCCGTTCCTTTTTTTAAATTCAAAATGTTTACAAAAAAAGCATAATATTTATTGGCCAAGCGCAAATATTTATGTATTAAATTATGTGTTTTTATTATTATTTACAAATTGGTGGCTGTATACTTCGTCTTGGCCAAGTAAGAAACTTAAGGCCATAAATCCTCGTTACCACTTTGCCTGAATTGTTTTATTAAACTTCTTAAGATAACACTTGAGATAGTCATCTTCGGAACATAATATGAACATATTAGTAACAGGGCATATTTTACAAATGAGTAATTGCATTTAGTAAATTGCATTGCTAAGAGTTGCCTTAATTTGGTTCTCTGTATTTCACTTTTATGGATATCGGTAAGGAAAATTTTCGAAATTGAGTATCAATTTAAAAAAATCTGGATTTAGTATTATATATATATAGATTTATAAATGTTATAATCCTTTTCTTTTTTAATTTTTAATAATTCATCTAAAATTGTATTTATGTTTATTTTAATAATGTAATCTATACTATTATATAAAAGCGAAACCATTTTAAAGTTTGTAACGCATGATCTCAGAAAGTAGTCAACCGATTTATTTGAAATATATTTTATTATTTTCTATATTGTTATGAGAGTGTTTATGGCTTTAATTTTTTTTCATTAATTATTTGTCAAACTTAAATATTATTAATTTTACATTTTTTGTCCATTTTTTTTCATTAGTTGACTTATACAACCACTCATATCTTAAAACCTATACAATAATCGACAAAGATTAGCATTGCTTCATAAAGTCAATATTGTTGCGCAAATTTTAAGCCTAAAATCACTTCTAAGCTAAACACACAACCTGAGAAATAAATAAAAACAAATTATAAAATTATAAACTTTTTGAATTTATTTTATCCAGGAAATTAGATTCAATCACAATCGCGAGGTCGCTGCTTTGTTTCATTTCATTATCATTCCAACATTTTTAATTTTCTTTTCTTCCCATGCTCTTTCTCTCTTAATATGTGTTCCATTTAATAGTTACGTTTTTTCTCTTACCTACCTACCTACATATTCAATTTTTCATTGTATAGTTCATCAACTAACCTACACACACACATTATTTTTTTGTTTCTCTAATTCTATCGTCACATCGCTGATGGACATTTAATAAAAATAAATAAACAGTGCCGTGCACATGAAATGCCGATTTATCTAAAGAAATATTAGATCTTCTTTATTTTCTGGTTCGAGGAAGTGAATAGGTTAATAGAAAAATAAAAAAAGTTCTATTATAATAGCTGAATTACCAATTTTGTATCACTTCCTCGATAAAGAAAACTGAAATTAAGTTCAAATTTTCTTTACAAACAACTCGAAGAAGGTACTTACAATGACGTCGATAAAAAGAGCACACAAATGTGGGTAGGTTAAGTCAGTTGCACTGCACTGAACATGAGCAGTTGAATAAAAAAATGTGTCTATGGATATTTACACACGCATACCTATAGATGTATGAGAACATGAAAAACACAAATTTGTTTTTTTTTTTACCGCAAACTATATTTTTCAGTTCCAAAAAAACCGTTTCTAGGTATGAATAAAAGAAAGAAAAGAAAAAAATAGACAAAAATTTCGTTCTGTTTTCAACTATTTCAACAATTTGCGAAGCAACGCGAGCACGGGTCGACTAGTATTATATATAGCTTATTCTTATTGGTATTGAGAATTTTTTTAAATATTGGACAAAACCACATATTTCTCATAATTTGTAATTCTTTATTTTAAACTTCCCATAGAAAGTTAATGTAATCGGTTCGATTTGTCAAATTGAAAATTTTGATAGTTTTCGGCGTTTTTTTTAGAACCATAGAATCCAAATAAAAGATTTTTAGAGAGATTTCTATGTGTGCGCGTTTACGTACTTTCGTACGTCCGTACGTTGGGGAAGCTTCTTTCCTCGTCCATATCTCAAGAACCAGTAAGAAAATCGACTTCAAATGTATTTGTTGTTATACAAATAATAATGCAAAAAGATGCAGAAAGGACTCTCGAAAACATTGAATGGGTGTTTTTTACCATAGCCATTTTAAAAAAATGTGAAAATTTTGTTTAACCTGAAAGATCTTACGAAATAGTAACGCTAGTAACTTTAATTAAATGCTCTATTATATATTGTGACGTGATACAAAATAAGTATATTTTTGGAAACAAATTCAAATACCTAACGATTTTCTTTATAAATTAAAGAAACTGAAAAAAATAAATTGCCACCTCCAATATTTAACGAACAAAAATTGATTTTATCTCCAAAACAATTTTATGGAACGAAGAATTACGTTTTTTAAATCAGGTACATTTTTTTCTAAATCGAATTTACAGTTTTCTTCCAAAAATAAAAACCCAAAAAAAAATATTAATCAAACTTGACTTCTGAATCGACTTAATTATATTTTTAAAAAGAGGCTGGAACGAGACCCACACTGATAACTTTCCATCTCATCTGTCATTTTGTCTTGTTTAAAAGTTTGTAGGTTTTCGTGTATTCTGAAAAATTTTTAAATTACCAACAATATTTTTGAATATAATGAAATAGTTTGATTTCAAAATCTATTTTTAGTCGAAAACCAATTTTTATTAATTTTAATAGCATTTCTTAAAAGTTCTTATATCTTATATAAACAAATAAAAATTAAATGAATGAAATTAATTTGAAGTCAATATCTTCTACTGCTCAGGAGATATCGAGAACTGAACATCAATTTTTACCAAATGTTTGTACTATTTTTTGTAGATTTTATTTTTTATGAAAAAAACGGACTGTTGGATTTAAAAAAAAATGACGAATGTCGAAAACAATATTTTCCGTGAGATAACACGGAGACACTGTCTATTCGATTTCTCTCAAAACCTTACCGAATGTTGAAAACAATATTTTTTATAAGAGAAAATTAGTTTGAAGCCATAATCTCAAATTTTTGAAAAGATATTTGAGTCGAAAATCAATTTTTATCAACTTTGAGTAATGTTTTTCTTAGGTTTTTATTTTTTGTAAGAAAACTGTCTATTCGATTTTTCTCAAAATTTGTCTGCTTATTGAAAACTATAATTTCTATAATATGAAATTAGTTTAATGCCAATATCTTAAATTTTTAAAAAGGTATTTGAGTCGAAAATAATTTTTAACAACTTTTAGTAATGATTTTTTAGGTTTTTATTTTTGTAAGAAAACTGTCAATTCGATTTTTCTCAAAATTTCTCAAAAACATCAAAGCGCAGTTCTTAAACTTTTTATTTATTGCATTAAATTTTACTTAACAGATTTTAAAAAGTAAGAATGCAATATTATTGAATAAATCACCTTTTACGCATCTGATGGCGTTCCTTAAGGCAGTTTTCTAGGACCACATTTATTTTGAATTTTTTTTAATTTCAATCAAACCAGTTATTTATAAATCAATTTATATAAATTAGTTAACAAAAATTTAGATTCAAATATTATTATCAGGCCTTTATTTATTTGTTGTAGCATATCGATTTTTTTTATTTGACATACTCAGGTTCTCATTTGTCAAAACTAAAAACTTTGAACCTTGTAACAAATGTCATTTTATTGCTCAAATGATTGTTACAGTATATGTATATACAATTTTATTTCACTATTTCCCATCAACAACATCAACATTCTACTCTAACGCTTGACGTAATCAACTAAAGTCGAGAAGATTTTAAAGCCCTTATTAATTTAAAATAACACTACTTTTTTTAAATTTTTAAGAATATTCCAAGAAAGTTTTAATAGAATTGCTTTAAGCTAGTCAGGAACAATTTAGCCAAATGGATTTCTGGTTGAAATGGTTTTATCAAGCCATTCAAAATAAAAAAACAAAATTGAAAATCAAAATCCATAAGAACCCAATATGCTGAAACAATAACGCTAGTGGCTTCAATAAAATTTAATATTATACATTGTGACATAGTTGCTAGTAAAGAAATAAATAAAAAAAAACTGAAAAAAAATATTTTTCATCTAGAATATTTTGCTAACAAATTAAATGATATTACCTCCAGAATAATAAATAATAATCATCAAATAATAATGTCTTTGACATCTGGTAATAGATAAAAACTTCTAAAAATGCTACGAAACTTGGTAAAAATTTGATTCGGCCTAAAAATCTCGAGAACAAGAAAAGATCTTGTTATTAACTTTAAGTTGAGAAAAAATACAATGGACAACTTTTTAACAAAACAAGAAAACTTAGAAAAACAACAAAAAACTGATAAATAATAGTTTTCGATTAAAGTATTAAGAAAACAAAGAAATGTGTATAGACTTCAAACTTTTGTCATCAATGGAAAATTATCAGTGTGGGTTGCATCCCAGCCACTTATGTTATATGAATTTTTGTTTTGGAATTTTTAGATTTTGGGTTCTCTGGATATTTTTCCTTTGGAATTCCGACTCTAACTCGTTTTTATGTTTGTACGTATTATTCTAGAAAAGATGATAAATGCAGCAGACTTTTGTTGGTAGTAGTTGACACTCATTCTATGTAAACAATGAATTAAATGTTAAAAGTGATATTTTAGATTAATTTGTGTTGTTTTGTTAAAACTTCTTCCAGATTTCGTGAAAGCACTTAAATTTTTGTTCCAAATAAGAATTTTGGTCTCCCGTGGGAAAACACCGAGCAATTTACTTACAAATATAGTCGACGGCCCTGTTCTACTTTCTTTTCGCTGATTAAAATGTATGTATATTCACCCATGGGAAAATTTCACTCAAACTATATTTTGTACATTCAAAATCTTCATAAGTCTAGTATAGAACGCTCCTGATGCCAAACGAAAACCTTAACACTAAGATACGACGATATGCTTGAGAAAACACACAAACTGATTGAAGTTACACTTATTCAAATAAAAATCAAACAAAAAGAAGTTAAAAAGAACACAAAATTCCTTGTTTTATATAGAAAGAAAAATAAATAAGAACTTAAATGAAATGTTATTTTTCTTCACACAATAAGTGTGGTCTCGGTGCAATTTATTTTGTTAAACGAAAAGTTTCGTTTGATTTCGTTGTGAAAGTTGTTTATCAAGAGATATTGGGGAATCGTCAGTGATAGGAGTGTGGGAGGAGGTTTGTTTTATTGGACTCATATAAATATTTAATCGACTTTAGTTATTTAAGACAGAAATTGTAGATACTAGGTATTTATCTTAATTGTTTCTTTTACTTTAATGAAATTTTGTACCAAGTGTTTTAATACTGTACAAAATAAATACTTTAATTATACGAGTAATCTTTCAAATTATTCCCTAAACTTCCAGTTTATGTTGATTGAACTTACAGTTAATATCAGCTTGTTAATTAAATTGTTGAAGTTTTTGGAAAAAATCGAAATTTTCCTTATGAAGTATAAAATATTAATTATTGTTATTTCAAATTAATCAATCAATCGTATAATCGATATGTTTAATTAATTTAAGCATCTTGCAAATGAGCTACGAACTATACGAACTGCGAAAACTGACTTTTCTTTCACATGAGCTTTATTTCTATTCGCAGACAGGGACGAATAATTACCCTTTTACCATATTTTCCTCACACAAAAAATAAAACAAGAGTGGTATAATTTTGAGGTTAAGTTGCGCGTGAACAATTTATTCGTTGCAGTGGGATAGTATGTGGAACGCGAGTAGAGTTTGACAGTTCGTAGCAACCATATTGCAATGCGATCCTACCAAATTGTTTTTTTCAAAATTTTCTTGTTTTAGAGAACAAAATGCAAATTTTATTATCCTAACATTAGGGTCAATTAGTTTGTTATAATTTCAATGTGTTTTTGTTTGAAATTGACTTTTTGAATCAAATTTGTTCGTCCATTCGTTCATTCGTTGTTCGCTCTCATGTGCAAGGCCCTTTAGATTAAAAACGATATTTTTAAAAAAGTGCGTATAATCCTAAGTTTTCTAAATCTAAGATTTTCTTGGCAATTACATTTTTTTATATTTTTAAATTTAAAATCTTATCATAAACTTTAAAAATTAAGTTATACAACTATAATACACATTTCTATTTCAAATGAGCACCAAAAGGTTCTGAGAAAAAAACATAAACTTATATTTATTTAATTAATAATCACTTAAAATTGTAAGAGTATCGTTTACACTTTGGAATATTATAAAGTGAAAGACATTCTGTTTAAACTCCATACAATTTTTTTTTTTTACTGAAAAATACTTACACCTTGGTCTTATTTTACGCAAATATCTTTTTTAACAGTTTGTTTTAAGACTTTTGAAAGTGTTTAATTCTTAGTCCGGAAAAGTTAATTTATGCTTTAAAAACAAACTCTGTTTTGTCTTTAATATTTAAGATATTTCTTTTATTTGTTGACGAGCCAACTTGAATTCCTGACGTTGCAGGTCAATGCGGCAACACCCTAAACTTGTTTCTTACCTCTGAACCTAATAAGTACGCAATCAGTTTTTTACCGACTCTAGGTACATCAGACCATTGATGTCAAAAAAATCATTTAAAGAAAATACCGTTTGGCAGTATGAGAAAAGCCACTGGGACGGTCTCACCGAATTCTACCGAAACTAGTCATTATGCTCCCTCGATAGTGAAGTGGTTTCCGGCGCATATATGCTAACGAATTTAATTCTTTGTGGAACTAAAAATTTTATCCTGAATTAGGCAAAATCTATCAAACCCAAAGAGAACTGTAAAGAGGTTATTAGGATCAGATGTACAAAACACCACGTCATCCTCAGTTCCAATTCTCGCCCACAATGACAGTCCCTATGTAAGCTAGAGTGATAAAGCCCAATCAAATGGCACAGTTTGCTATTAATTGTCATGAATTCTCCTATTTATAGAGCGTAAAAGATTTTATGGGACGAATCTTCTTTCGCACTCATGCAGTTGCAAGAGTACTGAAAGACCTTGGTGTACACAAATCCGCTGGCCCGGATAGCATCCCCCTATTGTTCTGAAGAGGTGTTCTTCAAAGCTCTCAAAACCACTGTGTAAGCTTTTTCATCTGTCCTTTTCTTCAGGTCTCTTTCCAAGTAGAAGGAAAATAGCATTTGTCCAGCCTGTCCACAAAAAAGGTGAATGTTCCTTCACTCCTAACTAACACTGACGTCCCTTCTTTGATTTGATAAATTATCAGCTTAAAAAATATATCTAAGGACGAAGCTTTTTAATGACCGGCAGTATGTATTTCGTAGCAATAGGTACACCGGTGATTTAATGGTTTATCTAACCTAACATTAGAACGAATATTTGAATCGTTTTGAAGAAAGTAACATTATTGCACTTGATATTTTAAAACCATTTGACAGAGTTTGGCACCAGGCTCTCTTATTGAAAATGCGTGCTTTTGGTATTGACGAATCTCTTCTTCGTTGGATTAGAAACTACCTTTCTAACTGTTCATTAAGAGTTATATTGGATGGTTTCAAATCTGAAATTCACAAATTAAATGCTGTTGTACCCCAGGGCTCTGATTTGTCTCCGACTCTTTTCCTTATATTTAAAAACGATATATTGCCTCCTATTTATTAACCCATTAAACTGTTTCGCTGACTACAGTGCCCTAAGTTATTTATATTTGTTTCTAGATTCACATTCTTGTCCTTCAAATGTATGGAACTTCATGGGCAGCTTATAATAAGCTCATTGAATTCTGACCTTGGCAGCATTGTCCAACGGGGAATCATGAACAGTGTAGAATTTAGTGCTTCAAAAACTCTTCGCGCTTTAACGTCTCCTGTCGTTAAAGCTTAACACACCCCCGATGCCGCTATCTATAAGGGGGACTTGCATTCAGGAAACTAATCAACTTTCAGTACTCGGTATGTGTATCACAGATCACCTCTTATGGACTGATCACATATTCCTTATCGCCAAAAATGCTAGTATATAGTATATAGTATATAGTATAGATGACAGAGAAGTGTCCTTTCCTTGAAAGAAGTAAGACAAAAAACTGAATTTTGGTGAAGATATTAATTTGTGCGTCCTTAAAAGAGGTATAGATTGGTAACACTGTTTTATTTTTAAGTTTTTAACATAAATAGACTAACGCCTGAGCAAGACTTCCAAATTGTGCAAAAGTTATTTTGAAAATAATGTTTTTTATTCATAAACGTATTTTGTTCAACGTTAAGGTCACTTTTGGTTTGAATGGATTCAATAATAAACAAAACTGCTATATTTGACCTAATGATACTAGTCAAGTGTATTTTGAAACATCGTTTTATTCACAAAGTCTGGTTGAAAGGATTGAGCACTTGAGGATAACATTCGACAAGATATATCCGATATACGGCCAAAAATTCATCTGTGTTTTAATCCCTTTTAAAGTTATTTACCTATAAAAACACTCTTTATTAAGATTGCAATAGTTATATTATCCTGTCTGTGTTTTCATTTTTGCTGCATAAATTAAATGTAGATTAAATTGTAAATAGTATTCATAAATATATATTCGAAATCATTCTATTCATGCAAATTGCACATACCTACTCTGATAAATGAAGGAAATAACCAAAGTTCCAATAAGTATCCTGCAGATAGTACCTTACCTATAAAATGCTTTAAGCAAATTATAAAACCATCACGGAGATATTTTCATACTCTTTTTATACTACCTATAACATAATATTACCTCTAATAACATAATTATTTTTTATTATTTCAGTTCTACTCCTTGATATCCTGCAGCGTATTATAATAACGTCATGAGATCATAGCTGATAAAATAAGCCGCATCAATGTTAAGTATTATTACTACAAGTAGAAAACAGCGCATTTTTTTCAAGCAATTGGCCTCGCGGATGAAGATGATGGTTTGTTCAGCTTTAATAAGAACACACAAACGAGTGCATAATAATAATTGAAGGTTTCATTCTTATAAAAAAATAAATAATAAACCAAGAACTAATGCACCATGGGAGCAACTTCATCCTCTCGCACGGACGCCAGTTTACTTTCCGATGAAGATGGTAAGCTTAAAATTAAAAATACCTTCCTTCTATTGTGCAGTATTAAAAATGGTTAATGCGTAGAAGATTGCTGTCTGGGGATCAAAAACCAGCAACTTTAGTGATTTTTTCAGAAAATCAATTCATTCCACCATTTTTGATAATTTTTAGTCTCGAGCGTGACGTTAACATGGATGAAAAAACAAAAGCGTCTTTATTAAAATGGTTCAAATGGTAGATATGTGCATTTAAAAGGACACAAGCGTCCATAGGTTTTGCTCAAAATCCACCTCTGTCTATCAACTCCTACTCTCACCTCCCCATGGTGAAAATCGGGTGCCTAGTAGCTCAACTGGAGATTGGGTTCCAACCCCAGTGGAAATTTGTTGGGGGCAGCAAACGAGAGAGGGGGGGGGAGAGGTATTTCCACTAAGGCACCTCTCCTTATCCAGACAGCAGCGGAGGAATTCCAGAGATGGAATCAACGGTGGCGTCTCAGTTCCTGTAAGGCTGAACTACTTAGTGAACATCTTATAGGACTTCTACGACTTATTCGGAGCCCAGGCCTATAAGGAGCGGTTTATCCGGCTCCCCGTCTTTGGAGTTATACTAAGGACCTGTCCCTCCAGATTAGGGGTTGTGCCGTCGGGGTGACTTCCTGACCATGTAAAAATCTCCTAGTTGCGAAGCACCAACAAGCCTCGGATACGGACGGATTAACTGTTGACAACCCACGCAAACGAATAAAGAACAACGAACTTCGGATATGCACGTGGAATGTTAGGTCCCTTAACAGACCACGTGCAGCCGAAGAATTAGCGGAGGCCCTAGACTGCTATAAAGCAGACATCACCGCCATCCAGGAAATACGATGGGATGGGCCGGGCAAAAAGAGGATGAAAAACTGCGATATTTACTATGGTGACTGCTACCGAGAAAACCAACAGCGCTTATTTGGATGTGGCTTTGTCATTGGAGCCCGACTTAGGCAACAAGTCTTGAGCTATAGGTGCATCAACGAGCGCCTCATGACCATCCGCATCAAGGCTAAATTCGGCAACATTAGCCTGATATGCGCTCACGCCCCCATAGAAGAAAAGGATGACACCACCAAATATATGTTCTTCAAGCTCTTATACAAAACATATGAGCAGTGTCCTAGCTACGATATTAAAATTGTCCTGGGCGATTTTAATGCCAAGATAGGAAGGGAAGACATCTATGGTGGTATAATCGGGAATTCAGGCTCATAGATTTTGCTGCGGGCGAAACGTCATGGTAGCCAGTACGCGTTTTCCACACCTCAACATCTACAAAGGAACTTGGAGTTCTCCAGATCAATCTACCGTCAACCAGATTGACCACATTGCGATCGAACGCCAGACACGCTTTCAGCATCATGGATGTCCGAGCTTTCCGAGGAGCTAACATCGACTCTGACCACTACCTCGTTGTAGCCAAGGTAGCCTGCTTTGATGAGGAATGTCGGCAGGCAAATGCAGCCAAACAACAGGCATGCAAAGCGGCGCTGCATAAAATTACGAGAGGTGCTCATGAGCTCTATGAGCAGAAGAGGCGAGTGGAACACCGACTTCCCAGAAGGAAAAAGAGAGAGCATGAGAAGCGTGCGGTCGAAGAAGTTGAGAGGTTTAAAAGCAGGAATGAAGTTCGAAAGTTTTATGAACAGGTGAAACGAAATTCACAAGTACATAAACCTAGAACCGAAGGCTGCAAAGACGAAAGTGGAAACATCATAGTGGAATCGCAGTCAATGCTGAGGATATGGAAGAACAACTTCTGCAGACTGTATAACAGCGACGACGAACCGAATTCCGCTGTCAGGCAGGATGATCCATTCAACGTAGACAACGAAAGCCAACAATCCCGTCCTCCCGACTTAGACGAAGTAAAGATTGCCATATCTAAGCTGAAGTCAGATGGCTTGAATGCCGAGCTCTTTAAAGCAGCTGGAGATAAATTGGTTAGGAGCATGCACCAACTTATCTGTAAGATATGGTCGGAAGAAAGCATGCCCGATGAATGGAACCTCAGTATTGTTTGCCCGATCCTGAAAAAAGGAGACCCTCTAAACTGCACCAATTATAGAGGAATCAGTCTACTTAACATCGCTTATAAAATCTTCTCTGCCGTAATATGTGAACGTCTAAAGAACATCGTCAACAACCTGATAGGTCCTTATCAGTGTGGTTTTAGACCAGGAAAGTCCACAGTCGATCAAATATTCACATTACGGCAGATCCTGGAAAAAACCAAGAACATCAAATCGATAACCACCAACCCACCATCTTTTCATCGATTTCAAAGCCGCATATGACTGTTTCTACAGGGACGAGCTGTATAGCCATGTCTAGTTTTGGCATCCCTGCCAAACTCGTCCGATTGTGCAGGATGACCATGGAGAATTCGCTCTGCTCCATAAAGGTTGGAAACAACTTAAGAGAACCTTTCGATGTCAAAAAAGGTTTTATACAAGGTGATGCACTGTCATGCGATTTTTTTAACATCGTACTTGAAAGAATAGTGCAGAGCTCTCACGTCAACACTAGAGGCACTATCTTTCAAAAGTCTGTCCAATTACTAGCATATGCTGATGACATTGACATAATCGGAAGAACTCAGCGTGATGTCAATGGGGATTTTGTGAGTATTGAGGCAGAGGCGGCAAAAATGGGTTTAACGGTTAATGAGGGCAAAACAAAGTACATGCGGTCATCAAGAAAGGACTTACAACACCGACGTCTCGCTCAAAACGTCACCATCGACAGACGTAACTTTGAGGTAGTTAAGGACTTCATCTACCCAGGCTCCGCTATTAACGCAGAAAACAACACCAGCGCTGAGATCAAACTAAGAATAACTCTTGCTAACCGCTGTTTCTTTGGGCTAAGAAAGCAATTGAGTAGCAAAGTCCTCTCTCGAGGGACCAAAGTGTCGCTATATAAGACCCTCATAATCCCTCCTGCTATACGGTGCAGAAGCATGGACTATGACAAAAGCGGATGAAAGCACCTTGGGTCGTTTCGAGAGAAAAGTTCTTCGTGTGATCTACGGTCCCGTATGCTTAGAAGGGGAGTGGAGGAGAAGATGGAACGACGAGCTGTATGGGCTGTACAGCGACGTAGACTTAGCCAGAAGGGTAAAAGTCCAAGGACTAAGATGGCTGGGTAAGATGGCTCCGGCCCGGAAAGTCTTCGAATCCACACCCACAGGACAGCGCAGTAGAGGAAGACCGCGAATCAGGTGGCGCGCACAAGTGGAAAGTGACCTCATCCAACTAGGGACCAAGCTTCATGGAGAAGTTTGTTGGGTGCGGCCCTAGTTCACACAGGACTGTAGCGCCACCTTAAGTAAGTAAGTCTTTATTAAAGAGGTTTCCTCAAAATTTAAATTTTTGAACAGCATTTTATTAAAAACTATTACCTCTTAAGGAGAAACAAATCCTTTCATAAATTCGATACAGTGTAAAACATAACAATAAGAACTCAGTGGAATAGAGTCAATCTTCCCAGCTGATGTGAGCCCTGAACAATCCCAATAAAGAATAGCGTCAACGACCACGACACGTCCACTCAAATAGAAGTGATTAAACCGTTTCTCTGAATCGCTAAGCATATTCCATTGAACCTGAATATGTCGATGGCGTGGCTGGTGGGGTTAGAGCAATCCAACCATAAACAACGATACGCAGGAAACGTGTTGTGTGCAAAAGGGATTATTTCCCCGTTTTCCGACTTATTCCTGCAAACCATGCTAAACTCTTCTTGTGTTTGAAAAGCTTTCTGGTTCACCTACAGATCTATTTATAGATACAAGCACCATCACCTTAGTCTGGCAAAGACATCCAGAAAGAGATAGTTTTAATAATAGTTTTTTTTCAGTTAAAATAGACACCCTCGTATCCTGAAGCTGAGCTTAAGGTCTTATTAGTTTATGGAAACCATCAATATACATAGCCTTTATAATCCCTGGAACATATATCTGTCTGTTGTTTTAAGGATGCGTTGTTTCGCAAAATTTTCGCTTCGTTTAGCAATTTTAAAAATTCATGGTCTATGAAAATGACGCACAATGAAAATCTGCTTTAAGTTTATGGTGTTTCATGCTCATGATTTAGGCACTGCAAATAACTTTGTAATCTTCAAAGGCTTTCATGTTGTTTGGATATGCGTATGCCAAAGAAACTTGGAACCTTGGGAACTTTTAATGATGAAAGACAAAAGAAATAAACATTCATAATATAATATACAAAAAAAAGCGGTCTTTAAGTTCTGGCATGCATAACGTTGCAATTAAGGCAACATTATTGTCTTATTGTGAATATTCAAATCCTGCTCCTCGCAATAATACTTAATGATGCCAAAAAAAAGCTCATAACTTATAATAGTCCTTTTCTCAGAGGAGCAGTAGGTGGCATAAGATGCCAATTTATCACCACCTAGGGAGTTCGAAATGTAAAACAAAAAGATTTAAAACAAAAATACGTAAGATATTTAAACTTTCCACCAAAATTGCCACCAAAGCGTTGCGTTGCTCTAAAGTATAACCAAAAAAAAGAGGAATTACATTTGCCACCACCATTTCCTGACCTCAACCTAATGGAATTTATTTCAGTTTTGAAATTAAATGTACCATTAAGGATTTACCCATCAGAAAATAATTCAGACTTCCAAACATTGCACAGAGCACTCAAAGTTTTTGGCAAAGGTTCAATTCAATTTAGTAAAGAACAACAACAACAAAAAATGCAAGAAACTATGCCAAGAAGTAAAAGGAGGTTTGTGTTAAGGAAAAAGTATTAAAGAAGAAACAGTTTCTCAAGGTCGAGGTATTGATTTCTCTTTTGTAAAATTTAATTGGTAGCCTGAATGATTTCTGTGTGTGTTCCTATTTTTTACTGAATAATTTTTTAAATCATTTTAAATAAAAAGGTATTTTGTCTTGTCATGTGAAATAAAATATTCTGTATTTATTTTAGTTTACATATTTTAAAATCAGCTTGGTACTAGTTTTAGAGAATTCTTAATAATATCACTCTAAGGACAAAAATGTTGAAATACCTTACATTAAACAATTAAATAACTTAAACATATATATAGCCAAGAATTGAATTAGCTTATTACTAATTGATTTTATGAGTTTCGAGAATTTCTGTTTCGGGGAGAGTACGATAACTTTGGTGACAAAGTTTAATGACGGATTTGTATAGAACAGTTAAAAACAAGCATTTTTTACTACAGAAGGGGGGGTCTATCTCCCCCCGTTTAGGCGGTAGGGGCAATTTAAAAAAATATGTACATTAAATGGAAAAAATAATTAAAAAATAACGTTAATACTTACAATTAAGTATTATACCTTTTTTTAAAGCCAACATTTTTGTCTATTAGCTTGTTTTTAAATCAAGTCAAAACTATGCATAGTTTTTGAAAAACATTGTTTTAAACTAAAAATGTATGCAAAAAAATTAAAAAAAAAAAGGTTTAAAGTGTAGTTTTTCAAAACTTTCAAATTATCTACTGTTTTTTTTTATAATTCATTGCTCTTATTTGTTTTTGATCAAAAACTGAAAACTAGATGACTTCTTCTAGTTCTTGAGAAAATTGATAATTGCAAAAAAAAATATTTTAATTAAATTACTTTTTCCTTGCTTAAGTATTAACGTAGTCTTATTTTGATAGTAATAATCGAATATGGATTAAGAAACACCTAGGGTAAATTAATTTTTCTTAAATCCAGCTTATTTAAATGCAAAAGAAACTTTGCATGCACCCCATCTTGCACCCACCGAACCTTGCCCCCTCCCCACCTTGGACGCACTCCAACTTGCACCCACCCCAAATACTATAGTGTTCCCAAGCAGGGGGGTTGCAGGGGGGCAGCATGCCCTCCCTTACAGATCCCACTGTTGCATACACCCAAACTCGCACCTACCATTGTTACTATCAAAATAAGACCACTCAAGCAAAAAAAAGAATTAAATTGAAATAGTAGTTGTGGTTATTTTCAATTTTCTCAAAAACTAAAACACATAAAATCATCTAGTTTTCAGTTTTTGATCAAAAACAAATAAGAGCAATAAATTCTGAAATAAAAACAATGGTAGATAATCTTGAAGTATTGAAAAATTACACTTTAAACCTTTTTTTAACTTTTTTTACTCAAATTTTGAGTTTAAAATTAAATTTTTCAAAAACTACGCATAGTTTTGACTTGAATTAAAAACTGGCTAATAAAACAGAATGTTGGCTTTAAAAAAATGTGTAAAACTTAATTGTAAGTATCACCGTTATTTTTGAATTATTTTTTCCCATTTTAAATAATAATTTTTTTAAATTGCCCCTACCGCCTTAACGGGGGGAGATAGACCCCCCCTCCAATGGTAAAAAATGCTTGTATTAAGCCCCTCTACCAAAACCCGTTATTATATCTTGGCGCCAAAGTTATCGTACTCGTGCCTCTGTTTCTTAACAAATAATACAGCAAGGACAGGTAAACACGAAATAATGATACCCTGTCAAACAAATAATTTAACAAATTACAGAAGCAAGGCTGGTAGTTTTACATTTATCAACGTTAAGGAGCTTAGTTACGCAAAACACCAATCAAAAAACGATTCATCACATTCACGAGTACTTCAAACAATTTTTGAAATTGTAACATCGTAGGCATAAATGATGCACTTAGAGTGCTTCAACACAGACGGTATTTCGTTTATTAATAAAATAAAGAAAATAGGGCCTAAATGACTACTTTGTGGAATTCCAGAGTTAAGTTGATGCTGGTTTTATTCGTAGTACAGAGTATGATCGATAAAAAAATTTGTATAATAATATATTAGAATCACGAACATTTCTTTGGGGGAACACATATTTTAATTAGATTTTAAAAAAATGTGGGCATTTTACATGGTACGTTAAAATATCTCTAATGAACATAACAGAGAAGCAAGAACGTTGACTTTTAAGAGATTTGTTACCGAATAATAAACACCTTGTGTTGTAAGTTAGTATGTCAATTTGCCAGTTTAATTTACATCATAAACATTTAGCAAAGGTTTTTTGAACTTTTCAATTATTTTACTTGAGTTTCTATAAAACGGATTCCAAACTATACTCGAGTGTTCTTAAATAGATCTCACCAGAGAGTTGAAATGACGCTTAAGCGAATAAGGATCTTTGAATTCTCTTGTATTTCTCTTTAAGAAACCGAGCATTTGATTGGTCTTATTATTATTATGCGGCATGAACGAGAGCTTTGCTCTCGTGTGTCTGAAACACGACAAAACTTGACATTTGGATACATTAAGATGAAGATAATTTCTTTGACACCATTCAGTCAATTTAGGGAAATCTTTAAGAAGTAAGTGACAATCGACCCACACTGATAACTTCCAATCCCGTCTGTCGATTTGTCTTGCTTAAAAGTTTGTAGGTTTTCGTGTTGGGTAAAAAGAGTTGTTAGTTGAATTATTCTTAAAAAATTTAAAATTACCAACAATATTTTTCATATAAAGAAATAGTTTAGTTTAAAAATTTTTTAAATAGATTTTTAGTCGAAAACAAATTTTTACCAATTTAAGTAGAATTTCTTAAATTTTTACAAATTTGATGAATGAAATTAATTTGAGAGATATCAAGAACCGAACATCAATGTTTACCAAATTTGCGTACTATTTTCTGTAGATTTTATTTTTTTATGAAAAAACGGATTGTTGGATTTTTATAAAAAAAAATATTGGATATCGAAAACAATATTTTCTGTGAAATAAAAAGAATTTGAAGACAATATTTTTAATTTTTGAAAAGCTATTTGAGTCGTAAGTACATTTTTACCATGTTTTAGTATTGTTTTTTTGTTAGGTTTTTATTTTATGTAAAAAACTTGTCAATTCGATTTTGCTCAAAATTTTACTGAATGCTTATAACAATATTTCTTATAAGATAAAAGTAGTTAAAAGTCAATATCTCAAAGTTTTTAAAAGATATTTGAGTAGAAAATCAATGTTTACCAACTTTTGTTAAATTTTCTTTTAAGTTTTTATTTTTTGGTAAAAAGTTCGATTTTTCTCAAAATTTTACTGAATGTAGCCAGCAATATTTTTTAAAAGATAAAAGTAGTTTAAAGCCAATATCTCAAAGTTTTGAAAAGATATTTGAGTCGACATTCAATTTTTACTAACTTTGAGTAATGTTTTTTATAGGTTTTTATTTTTTATAAAAAAGCTGTCAATTCGATTTTTCTCAAAATTTTACCAGATGTGAAAAACATTATTCTTCGTTACACAAAATTGTTTTGGAGATAAAATCGTTTTTTGTTCCTAAAATTTTTCGAGGTAAATAATATTTTTTTGTCAGTTTTTTTGATTTATAAAAAAAACCGTTAATTAGTTTTTTTTCCAAAAATATATTTGCTTGGTATCACGTTACAATATATAATAAAAAATTCAATTCAAGTCTCTAGCGTCATTGGTTCATGAGATATTTAGGGTTAACCAAAATGTTCAGCTTTTTTTAAACTGCTATGTTAAAAAAACCACTTACGCAATTTTCTTGAGAGCCCTTTTTGCATCTTTCTGCCTTATTGTTTGTATAACAAAAGTTATTTGAAGTCGATATCTCTTCTGGTTCTTGAGATATGGGCGACGAAAAAAACATCGCGAACGTACGGACGTACGGACTTACGGACATACGGACGTACGGACGTACGAACGTACGTACACACGCACGCACAGACATCTTTCTAAAAATCTTTTATTTCGACTCTAGGGACCTTGAAACGTCGAGAAATGTCAAAATTTTCAATTTGACAAATCGGACCCATTACAATAACTTCCTATGGGAAGTTAAAAATTAAGCTAACGTTTTTTTATAAATCAAAAAACTAAAACTAACACATATTGTTTCTCTGAATATTTAAGAAACACAAAATTATATTATCAACTACAAAATAAAAACCAAAATCTTACTAAATATTGGTAAGAATTGATTTTCAACTCAAATATGTACGTTGGAAACACTAAAAGATGTTTGCTGCTTTAAACCAATTTTGTATTATAAAAATGTTTTTTTTGAACATTCTGTTAAATTTTTAGCAAAATTCATTGACATTTTATTATAAAAACCTACAAAAAATTATGCACAAAATTGGTAAAAACTGATTTCCGATTCAAACATCTCAAGAATTAATGGAAATATTGAGATCGAAATTATTTCATTCCATACAAAATATTGCATAAGGTCATTTTCTTATAAAAATTCAACCAGCATTTGTTATACGGATAAGGATAAAAACCTTCCAAAAATGTTACAAAGAACTTGTAGGAAATGGTTTTTGACTAATATATCTCGGGAACAAAAAAAGATATAAACATCAAACTTTTTTTTAAATGATGTTGCTATATTAATATATAGTAAATATCGACAGACTGGCAAGAATGGAAAGTTATCAGTGTGGGTCGTATGCCGGCCTATGTTTTTGATTGATTGGATGTTCTTGAATCTCAGGTTAAATGGATATTCATAGCATCCCAAATCAGTTATATTCGTTGACTTCGACATTGATTCTAATATGGGCCACATGACGGAAGATGATTTTTCGATGAAAATTGAGGTAATTTTTCAACTTATCTAAAACTCATTCAGAATATATACTTCGTTGTTTATGGTTTTACTATGTTTCATGCTTTTTAGTCTTAAAAAATTTGCTAAGTTGACATCAAGTGCATATAATACATTGCACGATGACATCGTAATTGACACAAACTATAATTCAATACTAATTATACACAAAATAAATTTTCAGTAATGTATTCAAGGCACGACCTTACATTACTGACTTCATACCTCAAGAGTCAATAATGAATTTTTGGCTCACTTGGGTGGGATAAAATTCCGTAAATGTATTGAGTTAGTTCATGACCTGACCGTTCATCATTTTCAGTTTGGACCCCACTGAACACCCTTTAAACTAGAGAGAAGAAGAAATTCAACTTTTTTTTTAATTTCAAGGAAGCCATTCCATTGATAAATTAAATAATGTTGCACTCTACTTAACACGTTATAATTACGCGAGTAACTGAGTTTAATTGCAACGCGACAAAGTTGTTTTACCATGAAGGAGTGCTTTTGCCTAAAAAAGAAACCTTTTTAATGGTATAAATACAGCCTGTGATTTAAACTTATCATAATCATGTCAGCTACATGCTCAAAAAGGGTTTTCTAAAAATGGACACACGATTTGGATGTTTTGATTTGTATCAACTCAAAAAGTACTAGACCGATTTTAATAATTCTTTTTTCATTAGAAAGCTAAATAATGTAGATATCTGCAACTATTTATGTCTACCCTTGCGAAGCCGGGATGGGCCGCTAGTATTATATATTAGTGTAGATATTGTCGAACATTTTTTTGTCCTATCATTAATACTTTTCGTATGCGTATGCGATGAAAGACATTTTATGGCTAATTTTTTTACACCTTCGGTTGATTTTAATAGGAATTTTTAAAGATTTCTATAGTAATCTAGTACTAAATATAGCCTATGTTACTCAGTTATAATGTAGCTTTCTAATGAAAAAGAATTATTAAAATCGGTCCAGTACTTTTTGAGTTTATTCGTTACATACAAAATACAAATCTTTCCTCTTTATAATATTAGTGTAGATAGTGTAGATTAATAAAATATTGTTCGATCTTTGTTCTCCTAAACTATCAGCTGTCTAATTGATTTTGTTTTAATTTAAAAATAAAAATATATTGTTGATTTTTAAGGTAAAGTTTAATGGAATGGAAAAAGAACTTATTTCAGATGAAATCATATGCAGTTTGCAAAATAAAGTACCTAAAACCTCAACACAATAATCAACACATTTCAACTTGCAACTTTATTCCACCTTTTGCTATATGTTTCTGTCAATTATTTGTTTTATACAAAAGAAAAGAAAAACAATTCAATGGAATAAAAATATCATATAAACACAAAAGAATCATTACGAATTTATACATCGATAGATATTTTTTATTTTCTCCTTTGAAGGACTAGGTATTTATACCTTGTCAACAAGTAGACAGATGTTGGAAATATTTTGTTTTCGAAAACAAAAATATCTTAAAAATGAATTATTACTCCAATAATGGATTCTTAGAACTGATTAATATTTTATAATTTTTATTTATCTGGATAAAGCATAAACAATACGAATTGGAAGTTGTCATTTGAAAAATAAAAATTTCAGACGTGGTGAAATATTCCGTCTGGAAATGACGCTTATATGTATCTGTATTTTGTATTTCTGTAGAGTTTTATTTTATGTTACATAAAAATACGAACAAATATTTGTGTAATGTGCAGTGCCTTTAGCGAGGAACTGAAATAAGAAGTTTATTTCAAATTGACCTTTTAGATTTGGAGTAAGATCGTTAGCCTCTTCGCAGGTAAAAAAGTTAAGAGGGATAGTTACGAGTTTTCATACCAGAATTAGACGAAGTACATACTACTTTTGAGCTTTTAAATAAAGCATTGTTGAAAATTATAAAATTTCTCAACATACACACGTAAAAACGTTTATGCGCCTGTACTTTTGCAGACATATGTATATGTATATAAAAACATCAAAAAATATCAGTTCCTGTTTTTTTGGTATTTCAATGTTCACAATTCTTCGTGGCTGCGTTGTTTTGGTCAGACAATACCCGAAGGAAGGTATGCCGAGATTTTGTCTGAGTTGAACCATCTGAATCAGTTAGTGAACGAGCCAACTCGGATTCCTGAGGTTGCAGTCCAATCCGCCAACATACTATAGACTAGCTTCTTACCGCTGATCGCTTCGCACGACCCCATCTGCGGCACTGGAAACCCTACTCTACCTAACACCTCTTGATATATTTAGCAAACAAATAGCTGCAAGCTCTGCTATTCGCCTCAACGTTTGTCGCAGTGGATTAACAACAACATTGGCCACTCCGTAATTCTTAGGTATTTAAAATCAACTCCAAAGCACACAGACTACACCATCTCCCAACTGCAATTCGACAGAAACTTCAAGATTTCTATACCTTCCACATCTTTCTGGGAGGATAAGGCATTCTTGGAAGACACTTTTATACAGATGGATCAAAAACAAAAGAAAGGGTTGGTGGAGGTGTGAACTCTGAACGACTGAAATTAAGTCTCTCATTCCGCCTTCCCAATCCCTGTAGCGTGTTCCAGGCTAGCATACCAATCGCTACATGTAAACTATTGCTAATGCAGGACGCTATGAAGAAGGCAAACACCAGCTGGAACAATATGCTTGCTATCTCTAAGCAGATCGCATATAAGCTCGATAATAGGTATCATAACCGTTCACTGTCTAATAGGAAAGCACCCCACGCGGCAAGGCGTATTCTCAATAACTTTTGCAGAAGCTGTATGGACGAGGAAGAGGAGGAAACAGTTCTTCACCTTCTCTGTACATGCTCTGTACTAGCTCAAGAATTACCTTGGAGAATTCTTCTATAACGATCTAAACGATCTAAATCATAATAGCATAATTAACATAATCACGTAAGGGACTAAAACTGGTTTCATTGAGCTTAGAAGGCCTCAAGATTCATGTTGTATCACAATGGGCCATTAAACTGGCCTAAGTGTGTCCTATTACATCACGAACAGCCACTTTAACATAACCTACCTCTGATCCTAATAAATATGCGGTTAGTGTGTTATCATTGTATAGTATTTGCAAATTTCGCATGCTAAAACCTCCCAAAAAAGTACGAACCCCTAAGAGAACCTCTTGGTAATATTAGAAAGTCAACTAAGATGGTCTCAACGACTTCTTAAAGAACTTAAATTAGTCACTATGCTTCCTCGATATTTTTGTACATTCCAGTGCAGATATAGTTATAAACATAATTCTTTGTGGAATAAAAATTTTATCCCGAATAGGGTAAAATCTATCAAACTCAAACTCCTGGTTTGATCCGAACTCTAAAAATGTTCTTAGGATCAAAGACGTAAGTTCCCAGATATACGAAGAGTTTATCCGGAATAAGTTCAAACGATCTAGAAAGACTTGTAAGAGACATATTTAACACATTGAATGTTTGCATGACCAGAAATTACATTAAAAAATACTACAGTGTCCCAAAGGTAGTAAAAACTTCTGGTCATTTGTAAGCAATGTGTAAGTTCGTTTGATAAAACAAATTTTCTTGCAGCACAGTTTGATGTTCGATGCTGCCAATAAGTGACATGACTCCTTCTGTACTTTTAAGCATAAACGATTATATGGGACGCATCTTCTTTCGCACTAGAATAGTTGCTAAAGTACTTAATGCTCTGGACATTCACAAATCCAGTGGCCCGGATAGTATCCCCGCTATTGTTCTGGCAAAACCACTACTTAAGCTTTTCCATCTTTCCTATTCTACAGGTCTCTTTCCGAGTGGATGGAAAATAACATTTGTCTGTTCCTTACCATCTAACTATCGTCAAATTTTCAGCTGAAGAAATATCTTAAAGAACGATATTGGCAGTATGGCTTTCGTATTAATAGGTCCACTGTTGATTTCATGGTATATCTCACCGAATAGTGAAACAAATCTTTAAATCGTTTTGGAGTGATACAGTTTGGAATCAAGCTCTCTTATCGAAAATGCATGCATTTGGTTTTGATGATTTTTTTCTTTGTCGGATTAGAAATTACTTTTCGGACCGTTCAACAAGTAGTATTATGGTGGGATACAAATCTGGTGTCCACAAAATAAACGCCAGCGTGCGCCAGGGCTCCGTTTTGTCTTCGATACTCTTAATTATATTTATAGATGATCTTCTGTCTGAAACTTCTAACTCAATAAATGTTTTCGCTGTTGGCAGTACCCTCAGCTTTTCATTTTTAAATTTTCATACTTTTTCTTCGGACTTCCAACGGCAGATTATGATCAGCTCATTAAATTCCGATGTGGACTGAAAAATCGTGTACAATTTAATGCTTCGAAAATTCAAAGCTTTCTTCTGTTACAAAAGCGTACTTCAAAAAAGAACCCTAATAATGATAGGTAACCGTTGTCAAACTGAAACTTTTGTATTTTTTGAGCACAGTCGCTCATACGGTTTCATGGCTGTCATTATTTTATCGCTATTTTCATAAACAATGCTCTAATGAAATAGCCGGTTGCATTCCTTCCCTCAAAAAATTCAACCGTAATACCCGTGGTTTTACCCTTGAGCCCAATCTCCGACGTAATGAAAAGTACAGAGAATCTTTTTCAGTCACACTACACGAATGTAAAATGTTTTACTAGACTCAATATTTCTCACTATTTTTGCCATTATTTTTATAGTAAAGCATGGCAAACCTGTGTTGAAAAAATAAAATAACGATACTACTATTTATGCGTTTCTATACTTGAAATTATAAATACAAATATTTAACATAAATGAAAAATATACTTTCATTTTAAATAAAGTTCAATTGAATGAATGGAATTGACACCTACATTCTGATGAAAATACAGTTTTGGGCAGCAAAAACTCCAAACCGGGCAATTTATAACCGAAACCCCAAAAATTAAATCAACACATTTTTTCATTTGCAACTAACTGCTACTTTTTTTTTTGACTTACAAACAAATTTGTCAGCTGCATGAAAACAATTCAATGGAATTTTGTTTTATAAATATGAAATGAAAAAATAAGAATATTTTGAAAAATTCATTATAAAAATGTTCACCTACATATTTTTCCATATGTACGTATTTATCTTTGACGACCTTTTCACAAAACTTGCAACAGGCTTTAGCGATAAAAAACATTTTATTTGCAAAAATAAATATCTTAAAAGCTACTCGTGTAGGTTTATGAACTTTGTATGCAATGATAAATTGGTTGTTTGTTCTTAGAATTGATAGGTATTTTATATTTTTTTATTTGGAAATTTATACATCATGTATACAACTTGTCATTGACCCAACACAACGCGCCGTTCAAAGTTGTTTTCATAACATTTTAACGTTAACATAAAATATTTGTATTTTCATGTTAAAAAATGTACCTACTTAATGTTTTTAACTTCCCATAGGTTATTGTAATGGGTCCGATTTGTCGAACTGAAAATGTTGACATTTCTCGACTTTTCAAGGTCCCTAGAGTCGAAATAAAAGATTTTTAGAAAGATGTCGTTCGTACGTCCGTACGTTCGCGACGTTTTTTTCTTCGTCCATAGCTCAAGAGCCAGAAGAGATATCGACTTGAAATAAATTTTGTTATACAGATAATAATGCAGAAAGATGCAGAAATGGCTCTCAAGAAAATTGCATGGGTGTTTTTTTTACCATAGCAGTTTAAAAAAGGTGAACATTTTGGTTAACCCTAAATATCTCACGAACCAATGACGCTAAAGACTTCAATTAAATTGTGTATTATATATTATAACATGATATCCAACAAGTACATTTTTGTAAAAAAAATCCAATTAACGGTTTTTTTATAAATCAAAAAAACTGAAAAAAAATTTGTCACCTCAAAAATTTTACGAATAAAAATGAACGTAAAAACAATTTTACGCAACTAAGAATAACGTTTTTGACATCTGATAAAATTTTGAGAAAAATCAAATTGACAGTTTTTTTATCTACACTAATATTATAAAGAGGAAAGATTTGTATTTTTGTATGTAATGAATAAACTCAAAAAGTACTGGACCGATTTTAATAATTCTTTTATCATTAGAAAGCTACATTGTCTGTACCTATTTATGTCTACCCGTGCGAAGCCGGGACGGGCCTCTAGTAAAAAATAAAAACAAAAAAAACATTACTCAAAGTTGGTAAAAATTGAATTTCGACGTAAATATCTTTTTAAAACTTTGAGATATTGGCTTGAAACTAATTTTATCTTATATCGGGTGATTTTTTAAGAGCTTTAGAACTTTTTTTAAAAAAAACGCATAAAATTTGCAAAATCTCATCGATTCTTTATTTGAAACGTTAGATTGGTCCATGACATTTACTTTTTGAAGATAATTTCATTTAAATGTTGACCGCGGCTGCGTCTTAGGTGGTCCATTCGGAAAGTCCAATTTTGGGTAACTTTTTCGAGCATTCAGCCGGAATAGCCCGAATTTCTTCGGAAATGTTGTCTTCCAAAGCTGGAATAGTTGCTGGCTTATTTGTGTAGACTTTAGACTTGACGTAGCCCCACAAAAAATAGTCTAAAGGCGTCAAATCGCATGATCTTGGTGGCCAACTTACCGGTCCATTCCTTGAGATGAATTGTTCTCCGAAGTTTTCCCTCAAAATGGCCATAGAATCGCGAGCTGTGTGGCATGTAGCGCCATCTTGTTGAAACCACATGTCAACCAAGTTCAGTTCTTCCATTTTTGGCAACAAAAAGTTTGTTAGCATTGAACGATAGCGATCGCCATTCACCGTAACGTTGCGTCCAACAGCATCTTTGAAAAAATACGGTCCAATGATTCCACCAGCGTACAAACCACACCAAACAGTGCATTTTTCGGGATGCATGGGCAGTTCTTGAACGGCTTCTGGTTGCTCTTCACTCCAAATGCGGCAATTTTGCTTATTTACGTAGCCATTCAACCAGAAATGAGCCTCATCGCTGAACAAAATTTGTCGCGAAACACATTTTGAACCGAACACTGATTTTGGTAATAAAATTCAATAATTTGCAAGCGTTTCTCGTTAGTAAGTCTATTCATGATGAAATGTCAAAGCATACTGAGCATCTTTCTCTTTGACACCATGTCTGAAATCCCGCGTGATCTGTCAAATACTAATGCATGAAAATCCTAACCTCAAAAAAATCACCCGATAAAAAATATTGTTGTCAACATTCCATAAAATTTTGGGAAAAATCGAATTGACAGTTTTTTTACGAAAAATAAAAACATACAAAAAAACAATACTAAAACTTGGTATAAAAATTTACTTTCGACTCAAATAGCTTTTCAAAAATTAAAAATATTGGCTTCAAACTTATTTAATTTCACAGAAAATATTGTTTTCGATATTCATTAATTAAAAAAATAAAATCTACAAAAAATAGTACGCAAAATTTGGTAAAAATTTGATGTTCGGTTCTGGATATCTCTCAAATTAATTTCATTCATGCAATTTGTATTTGTTTACATAAGAAATACAAAATTTTAAGAAATGCTACTAAAATTGGTAAAAATTTATTTTCGACTAAAAATCTATTTAACAAAGCTAGATTTTGAAACTAAACTATTTCACTATATGAAAAATGTTGTTGGTAATTTTGAAATTTTTAAGAATAATTCAACAACACGAAAACCTACAAACTTTTAAGCAAGACAAACCGACAGACGGGATGGGAAGTTATCAGTGTGGGTCGCATCCCAGCCTCTTTTTTGATTTTTTTTTTCAAGCTACATTGTTTCCAGATAAAGATTTTATTTGCCAGACAAGAAATTTTAAAGTCTTCCAATAACAAATACCTACATAACTCTTTTCATGAGGATTTACATTGTAAATTATATTTTCGAATTCGCAAAAGAATTGAGATTACCCTCTAGAAACATATTCAAATCTCGTAAACTGAAATGCCTTAAATTGTTTTTAAGCTTTGATTATGAGCCTTGGTTTTATTCGAGCTAATTTGATCTTAAATACGAGTATAATAAAATAAAAAAAATTGGTGGCTTTGAGAACCAGGGTCTAATTAATTGCAATTACAAATTTCTACAATGTTAATGCCGAATAACAAAATCTAATTGAAGATGCACTTTTCATGTCAAGAAAAAGTTTTAATAAGCTTATACAATTCTGCATAAAAAGTACACAATACTTTTGTGTTAGCCTTAGAAACTCAACACAAGATGATACATACATACATACATAGCTTAGTCAGTAAAAATGAAAAATAAAACGAGTGAATTTAGTACTGGTTGAATACTGATGTAGTCAGAATTTATGAATAAGAAATAATGGACATATTCTGTCTGTTTGATTTAAGCATTGGTCGTTGATCTAAGTTTATCGTACGTCCTAGGTCATAGATATATCTTAAAGTTGCCAATGGTGACTTTCTGCTGTAGAGGTCATTGTTGGGCATAATGTCTCGATGATTCCATTAACTTTGATAGCGTATTCGAGTAACTACAATGGCGACAAAATAATTAGATCTCTTTAATGAAAGTTTTTCGCACTTTCTTAACTTCAAAGAGCTGTTTAATTAATGAGGAAGTAAGAACAAAGACATATTTGATTTATTAAAAACAAATAATGTATATTGAAATCATAAAAAAAATATCAACAAAATCATTAATACAATTCAAGTTTTTCTAAGACAAAATAAATAGCACCACATTTCATAAATAACAAACAGAAGAAAATAGCTAGTATTTGGTTGGGTTACCCTTATTTTTAATCACAGCAGCACACCGCCGCGGCGACGGCTGGCGCGGCCGGCGCGGCGCGGCGGTTCGTAGATAAAACAAGAATCCGGCATCGTTTAACAGTAATACATAATACTCTCTATACGATGAAGTGGCCCATACTATGCCAAGAAAAACATCCCCAAAGAAGAATGCTACCCCAACCATGCCTAACAGTCTTTAAAGTATATTTAGGGTCACATTCCTGGTTGATTCCGCGTCGTCGCACATATTTTTTCCCTTCTGACCCCAAGCGATTGAATTTGGATTCATCGCGATATTTCTCATTGGATATATTTCTCCACCAATTTGAATCTTTGAAATATGCTCCTTTGCAAACTTAGAGATATGTGGTTTTTTCTGGTAATTCCTCCAAACAATTTTTTTTCACCCAAACAATTTTAAACTGTTCTTACAGACAAATTAATACCGAGATCTTATTGAATTGCATTTTAATTTTTGGAGCAGTCATGAATAGATCAGCTTTGCTCAGGTGGGCGAGGAGTGGTTTTTCTTGTCCGATTCTTACGAATTTTTTTTTGAACAATCCCTTCTTCTCGGCAATGGTGAAGAGCATTTATAACCTTTTTCCTTGAGCTTTCTATTTTCCACACTACCTCCGAGTTTGTGTCACCTTCTTTCTTAAAATCAAGAACTCGTAGCCTGAAGGTCTCTGTTGAGTGTTTGTCACGTCCCATACTATAATCCTTTAATTCAAAATGAAGAATCTACCTAAAAACTTTATAAAAAACTCTTAACATTATCACTTACCTTTTAAAAAGTAAGAATATGTATGAAAACTGAATTAAATTTGCAACGAAAACAATGTGTGCTATTTAAATTTAATTGGCATGAGTGCACCTTGGTACCGTCCATTTGACTTCCATTTGACTTTGTTTATAAAATTATTTCTAGACAATTAATTTCCCGTTACTTTACATTGAAAATATATATCAAAAAAGCTCTTACAGTATTGGCATTTATAGCTCCTCTTTCTGTTAGAGGCCTAGAGAAAATTTTGAACATTTATTTTGTCGCCACTGTAGATCGACATTTGAAATATAGTGTATGACGTGTAAGTTTTGCCCAATCACTTCAAAATCGGTATTACATCCGCTGGCCTGGATAGTATCCCCGATAATTTTTTTTTGAAGAGGTGTTCTTCATCACTGCCAAAACCACTGCGTAAGCTTTTCCAGCCGTCCTATTCTACAGGTCTTTTTCCGAGTGGATGGAAAAGAGCATTTTTCCAGCCTGTCCCTAAAAACGACGAAACCTCCTCACCCTTTAACTATCGTCTTATTGCACTTATTTCGCTTCGTTGCAAGGTCATGGAAACGATGATCAATTTTCATCTAAAAAAATTACATGAAGAACGAAAGCTTCTTAAGAGCCCCCGCAGACTGCAGACTTTTTATCGGCCGATAGTTTGGTCGGATTGGGCTGAAAGTGCGCACACCGAACCAACTAAACAGTTTGGTTGGTGAACAGGGCGTAGACTGTCCAACAGTCGGCCGACTATTCTCGAATCAACAATTGTGATTTGGGCGACGCCACGCCATATTCAAAATACACGCACACGACGACGCGGATGCCAAATCACAGAGCGAACTGAATTATCGGCCGACTAAACAATCGTCATGTATGCGCAGGCGAGTATGAATAAACAGTCGGCCGATAGTTAGCCGACAGATTAGTTTGAATGTAATCGGGTAGCCTATCAAACTTTTTTATCGGCCGATACTGAATCGCTGTAGTGTGCGCATAATGCATTCCTCTCCATACTGATTAAGAAGCCGACCAAAGTATCGGCCGATAAAAAGTCTGCAGTCTGCGGGGGCTCTAATGGTCGACAGTATGGCTTTTCGCTTTCTTCTTTGTTGGGTTAGAAATTATTTTTTAGAACACTCAATTTCAATATTATTGGACGGGTTCAAATCTGATATCCATAAAACAAAAGCTGGTGTGCCCCAGGGCTCCGTTTTGTCTCCGACACTCTTCCTTATTATTATGAATGATCTTTTGTTTAAAACTTCTAACCCACTACATTGTTTCGCTGATACAATACCCTCACCTTTTCATATTCGTTTTTAGATTTTAATTTAAGTACCCGTGGCATGATGGTAAGTGCCAGAGGTCTTGGGTCAATCCCTGCTTGTGCCATCTAAAGTTTTTTCACGGGTTCTGCCTCTTGCGAGGAATTGACAAATCCTCCATGAAAAGTGCTTTCTCAAATTAGACGTTCGGATTCGGCCTAAAAACTGTTCCCTCCATCCCTGACAAAAGTACTCGCACACAGGAATGGTTGAGAGTTGTAAGTCACTAGGCCCTGGTTCTCTAAGGACGCCACCTAATTTATTTATTTATTTCTTAGATTTTAATTCTTTTCCTTCGGATGATTGCGTATGATAAGCTCATTTCTGATCTTGACAGCATTGTCCAATGAGGAATCAAAAACTGTGTAGAATTTAATGCTTCGAAAACTCAATGCCACTATCCATGTTTGGTACTTGCACCGAGGCGACTGAACAGCTTTCAGTTCCAAAACATCTCTTGTGGAATGATCACACATACGAAGTCGCCAAAAACGCTGCTACGTGTTTAGATTTTCTCCGCAATGTAAGAAGTTTTAAGCCCCTTCTGATCTGGCGATAATTTTTATTAATAGCCAGGATATATTAATATCTGGACAGGTGTTCCAATAACCCACTTGAGTCTCTTGGACAGAATTCACAAAAGCGCTCTTAAAATGATAGGCGACCGTTGTTTAACTGAAACTTTTGTACCTTTTGAGCACCATTGTAAGGTTCCATGTCTGTTATTATTTTATCGCCATTTTCATAAACAATGCTCTAGTGAAATAGCCAGTTGCATTCCTCTCCTCAGACAATTCAATCGTAATACCCGTTCTTCTGGGAATGCGCATCAGTTTACCCTCGAACATTATTTCGGGCGTTATGTAACGGATACCAGATGCTTAATGTTCAAATGGAGCACCCTGTTTCCAGATTTGTAAGGTTTAAATGGAACACCAAGAACATATTTTTAAGGGAAAATATTATTTTACCATTAAATATGTACCCTCTCAAAATACTCTATTTTTTCAAAAAAAAAAAATGACAGTCAGCTGTCTGTTGTTGTTGTTTTTTATTAGGACCAAAACCATATTAATTTACATATGGCAGCAAATCATCAAACAGTCAGCTGTCAAATGGTTATACTTTACTCTACAAATGACGCCAAATCAATTGTGACAATAATTGAGACACGTTTTATTATAAGCTTCAACGACAGACATAAGATGAAGTCTGAGCGATTTCATCACGCTTTTTATATTTTAAATAAAAAGCTGCAATCAACATTTCTATGTATATGATTCAATGTAAAGAAAGAAGAGATTCGCTTGAGACGTTACTAATTCTGTGAGTCTAACATTATGTATTAACATAATATACATATGTCCATATGTATGTTCGCGTTTTCAAGAATAACGCCTTAAATCATATTACAGCACCCTCGAGCCTCGAATATTTCCATCTAAGTCTTTTAAACTGAAAAAATAAAATAAAAAAAAATATGCTTCAATTTATATACATATATTATCATCTAATTTATCTCTTTTGTCTATTTCATTTTCAGTCAATTTCGATCATTTTCAAATTCTCAGAGCCATCGGAAAGGGAAGCTTTGGCAAGGTAAGTGAAGTGAAAACACTCAACACAGTCTTTTCCTATATTTAATTATTAATCTCTTCATTTGCGAGAGTGCTTTTGAGTTTTGTCGAGAGGTAAAATCACTTCGAGAGCGAGAGAGAGAAAATAATCATATTATTTTGCTTTTCTTCTCTCTCCCACCAACCAACCGACCGACAGAACCAAACCGAACTGAACTCTATATATGTATGTATATAGGTTGATGGTGATAGACATTAAAATTACTTTATCCCTCCTTGTTTCGTTACTTGTGTACAGACCCTAACTTCTTACACTACATTTAGGACTTAGGTAAGGTACCTTCTACAGCAACCCTCTTAAAAATAATCTTCTATGCAAGCGAAAAATGAAAAACAAAGCACAAAGTACGGATGGATGTCGCAGATTTTCGCTGGAAAAATATAACGAAGAAATGAAACGTGTAAATGTCATTTTAACAGCTTTTTGTTATAAGAAGAATAAGATGTGAGCTGTTTTCATTACTTCCTTTTGTTTTAGTTCTGATGTCGATGTCGTCCTCCTCTTCTTTCTTGTTGTTTGTAGTTGCTTTTGCAAAGGTATGGTGTTCTTGTTTTTCAAAAATTATAAACATTATCCTTGACCTTTTTTATAAGTCACAATAGATACCTACTTTTTAGATACTTTTTTAGTGAACGATGGTGAAGACCAGAAATTTAAATTAGAACAACTATTAATTTTAAACCAAATGCTAAAATTAACCAATGAAATTTTATTAAGCATTAAGCGTCTGTCATATTTTTGTCAGGCTAATAATATTCAGGATTCGATTTTTAGTTAAATTAATGAGCCCAACTTCGCTTAATACCTAGTTAATGTTTAATTTCTCTTTATAATACCTCTTGGATTAATACCTAGTTATTGTTTTATTTTTCTTTAATGTTGATTTTGTAGCTATTTTCTTTTTGGCAACACTGGTTTAAACAGGTGACTCACGTCACGTTTCGTGTTTTGTTTTACTGTCAAACATCTTTAGTTTGGTCTATAATTTAACCGTGAATCGTCTTACAAACGAAGAACGCTTGCAAATTATTGATTTTTATTATCAAAATGCGTGCTCTGTTAAGAAAGTTCATCGCGCGCTTCTTCCAGCGAGCGACGAAGCTCATTTTTGGCTCAATGGTACGTAAATAAGCAGAACTGTCGATTTTAGAGTGAATATCAGCCAGAAGCATCGCAAAAGCTACCAATGCACCCAGAAAAAGTCACAGTTTGGTGCGGTTAATGGGCTGGTGGCATCATTGGACCGTACTTCTTCAAAGATGATACGAATCGTAACGTAACTGTGAATGGTGAGCGCTACCGTGAGATGGTATCCAATTTTGTTTTCCCCAAAACGCAAGAGCTTGACTTGCATGACATGTGGTTTTAACAAGACGGTGCCACATGCCACACAGCACGCGCAAAAATGGACTTATTGAGAGTCGAGTTCGGTGAACATTTTATTTCACGTTCGGGACCGGTCAATTGGCCGCCTAGATTGTGCAATTTAACGCCTTTAGACTAAATTTTTTTGGGGTTATGTTAAAGCTCATGTCTTTACAGACAAGCCCGGTTCAACGCATTGCAAGACAACATTGAAGCATTTATTCGTGAGATACCGGCCGAAATGTTGGAAAGAGTATGCCGAAATTGGACTAAGCGGATGGACCATTTGAGGCGCAGTCAAGGTCAACATTCGCATGAAATAATCTCCAAAAATTAAATTATATGGACCGTACTATCGATTTAAATAAAGATTTCATGCATTTTTCTGAATTTTATGTGTTTTTTTTTTTTGAAAAACTCCTATAGTTTTTTAAAAAATCACCCTTAAGTAGACAGAACTTTAACTTTAAGTATTTACCAGGTTCACGTAGAATTTATTTCATTCAAAGTAAAGCTCGTGAAATCAAAAATTCCCCAATTTTTTTTGAAACTACATAAGTCACATTGTCTGTCATTAAATAACTTCCTTAATTACTGTAAGCCGTCCGATTTTTCACAGAGATGTCAGTGTAAGCGTTTTGTACGTTCGGGGTTCCTTTTTTTGTCGACAGAAAAAAACTTTCAAACAAAATTGAGTTGGTGTTTCTTTCCATTGGCAATTTAAAATACAAAGGAAAAATTTGGATCAGCCCAAAATATCTCTCGACCCAACATACATACCTTGTGCCGGCCGTGATAAGAAATTGGTTTAAATTCGAAAAAATGTAGGTTACTAACGATTTTTTTTATAAATCAAAAAACTGAAAAACGTATTTGTCACTTCGAATGTTTTGCGAACAAAAAATGATATACCAAATAAGTGTATGTATAAAAGAACAACATTTTTGAAATCAGATACAATTTGTACAAAAATCGGAGTAACAAAGGTTTTTACAAAAAAAAAACTAAAACCCAAACAAATTAAAATAAACGACTGGATCGGATGAGCTAGCTCATGTATCCAAAGAGTCTATAGGTACTTGAAAAAGTTTAATGCATTTTAAAATTTAAACATGTACCTACTACCAAAAACAATTTTTTTTTTCAAAATTTCAAATTCTATTTGATTTCTTAAAAAACCAAACCGTATTTTTGTTGATATTTTCCAGTTTTCAACAAATACTGTTGTTTTATTGATAAGTGCCATCTATGAAGGCAACAAATTTTTCCTTCAAACTCGCCACAGTAGGAGAAACTTGTGTTTGAGAAACTCAAAATTGTATAAAAAATATAAGAATAAAATGTATAGTGCGTAAAAAAAGAATTTACCAGTAAAGCAAATAATATAAATATTGTTGACAATTAGCATTTTTTCGATTTTATGAAGTAACAAGTACTTATAAGTTGCGAAAACGGTTTGGATTAAATATGGCACACCATGCAGAAATATACATTCGTTCATTTGAACCAACATGCAATAAGAGCACAAAAGTTGTTGTTACAACTTCCTGTATATTGCCTAGCTAGGTCCTGGACAACAAGTGCATATATAACCAACTGTATTAACAATAGGAATCAAACGATCGTGATAATTCAATTGGAATACGTTGCAGATAACGGATATAGTAAAAGTGTTTTTTATTTTTTTTTTATAAAATTGCAGTTTTTTGAGTGAAAGTAAGGTTAAGAGTAAAAAAAAAATGTTCACATTTTGATGTCGTAGTTACTTTATACGAACATTACAGAAATCTGCTATGGACCCACATCAGTTTTACGGAGGTATCCATACGATCATACAACATTTTCCTGAAGATCTCAAATCAAAAATCTTCCACCTCTATATATTCCAAAGTCTAATGAATCCGATTGGAAATTAGAAGATAACATCCCTCTATCCCAGATGGTACCTCCCTCAAGTAGAAGTGCGAGAGCTGAAAAATCCCGATGGCGGGATGGGTTTTTGGAAAAAGATGATAATGAAACCGCATTTACAGGTGATACGACACTACCTGAGGAAATAAGGAGCTTGGATTCGCCAATACAATTCTTCAAGTATTTGTTTACAGACGAAATGTTCAAATATATAGAACAAAAAACAATCAGATACTCTTGTGAAAAACGTCCCGAAAAGATTTCCCATATAACAGCAATGGAACTGGAACAGTTTGTTGGAATATGCCTTTACATGTCCATCGTACAGTTACCATCAACTAGATTTTATTGGAATGAAAGCCTAGGCTAAAAATTAACTGTGCAATGGCATGTAACAGGTTTGAAGAAATAAAAATGTTCATACATTTTAACACCAACTTGACTCAAGTACCTAAAGGACAACCAGGACATGATCCCCTTCATAAAATGAGACCATTCTTGGACCAAACAAGGCAGAGACTCCTTACTGTCCCTAGATAAGAATATATGGAAGTAGATGAACAAATTATACCAACCGAAAGCAGATCATCTATGCGGCAATACAACCCAAAAAAAAAGCACACAAATGGGGATATAAAAAAATTGTTCTCAGTTGTAGCTCTGAGTTGAGCTACGACTTTAAACTTTATACTGGAGCTCAAGGACATGCACAGTTGTTAACCGATTTGCCAAAGATTAGTACATCCAGTAACTGGCGTAAACTATTCCCGACTGGTATACGTCCTTACTGCTGTTGACTTATCTGGCAAAGAAAGCGATTTTACCGTTAGGCACAATAAAAGCCAATCGGATTCCGGGTTATAAAGTTCCTAATGAAAAGAAATTGACAGAAAAAGGAAGAGGTGCAACTGTGAAAAAATTGGTGACAATTGATAACCAGGATATTTCTGTGGTAACATGGTTTGACAACAGAATTGTGATATAAAAGAATAAAAATTAGATAAAAAAAATTTACCATAGAATATTCTTCCACATGATCGACATGATAGCCGTGAATGCTTGGTTATTGTACAGACGAACGCTTGATGGTTCTGTGGCGTGGCTGCCACTAGCATATTTCAAGTCCGCGATAGCCGAACATCTATGCCATGCTAAGAAAAACTAATAAACGGTGGACGATGCTTTTATGCCATGGAGAATAATTTACAATTGAAGAAATTGAAAGAACCTGTTATCAAAATGCCATCACAGGACGTTCCATTAGATCAAATAGATCAACTTCCTGTATGGGCCACAAGTAAGGTTCCAGACTGCAATGGAAAGTTTTGTGTGGAGAACAGAAAATGCACTGCAACTACCAAGTTGTAAACAGATTTCGGATCCCGAAATTGACAACCGAACATTGTCCTATTGAGTATCGCGATTATCGGCTGAAAATTGACTATTTAATAGTCTATTTGACTAAAAAAAATAATCAATAGGATGAGTTTTTTCGTGTAACCTTTTGGAGCAAAACGAAAATATTTTTTTTACTGAAAGAAACCAAACTAAGAAAACAAAATTTAGAGAAACTTTAAAAAAAAAAAATCCTTCAGTTTAAGAAACTTACCATATAGTTCATATATGTCGCAAGTTAGTTTTTAGAAAAATAAAATTAACAACTTTTTTACAAGAAACGAAAACTTACAAACAAAATAAAAACTGATAAAAAATGGTTTTCGACGCAGGTATCTTGAAAATAAGGTAAGGTTTAACATACACAAATTGACATTTAGAAATAACGAAAAACTTGGACGAATGGGGAGTTATCAGTCTCTTTTTTACTTTGTGTTTTCAAATCTTCAAAGCCTTTAAGAACACCTATAAATGACACATTTTTTGGGAGTGTGTTGGACAAATTTTAGTCCACTGGTTCGTTAAATCATCAGCATACGTCAACGAAAGGGAAGATCTGGTGAAGACATCGCCACTGTCTGTGAGTCTTTTTAACTTCCCATAGAAGGTTATTGTAATCGGTCTGATTTGTCATATTGAACATTTTGACATTTATCGAGGTTTCAAAATGCCTAGAGTCTAAATAAAAGATTTTTAGAGAGATGTCTGTGCGTGCGTGTGTATTACAAATAAATACATAATAACAAAAAAATTTTGTTATACAGAAAATGTACAAAGATGCAGATAGGACTCTAGAAAACATTGATTGGGCAGTTTTTTACCATAGTAATTTAAAAAATAAAGTGAAAATTTTGAATAACCCAAAATATCTCACGAACCAGTTACGCTAGCGACTTGAAATTAAATTTAATATTATATATTGTGACGTGATACCAAACAAGTAAAATTTTGGAAAAAAAATTCAATCAACGGTTATTTTATAAATCAAAAAAACTGAAAACAAATATTTTACAAACAAAAAACGATTTTATCTCTAAAATAAGTATGCAACGAAGAATAACGTTTTTGACATCTAGTACAATTTTGAGAAAAATCGAATTGACACTTTTTTTTACAAAAAATAAAAACCTAAGAAAAAATTTACTAAAAGCTCGTAAAAATTGATTTTCGACTAAAGTATTTTTTACAAAATGAATTATTAAGGTATTAACTTTAAACTAATAACATCTTATAGAAAAAATTGTGTTTGATATTCAGCAATTTTTATAAAAATTCGACAGTTAGTTTTGTTAAAATCTACATGAAATAATAAGAAAAATTGGTAAAAATTGATGTTTGATTGATTAAATTAAGGTATTTACTTCAAACCATTTATCTGGGTCGCATCCCAGCTTTTTTTTTATATAGAGTTGCTTCCGTACAAAATTCAGTTATTAAAAAGTGACCCAAATTTTAATCGAAAAATTATATCCTGCAATGAAGTTCATTTCTAGATGAATCGGTACTTGTCGAATTTGAGACGATATAGGGGCTTACAAGAGCTTAAAGAGCTATTGTTTATTTTAGATGTTATGATATAGTATCAAAAGTTATCTACTTGTTTTAGAACAATAAGAACTGGCCGACGAGATGATGCTATTTGACAGCATTAGATTATTTTTTGTTGAGCTTTCTGAAGTCGGTATATTTCTTACAAGTAAGCTGCACACCACAAAGGCTTTTAAAATCAACATATAATGTATGGCACGGGCAATTCACTGTCAACACTAAACACAACAGCAAACAATAAAAAAGACAAACACAACACCGCCAACAACAACAGAATTAAGAATGCAAAGACACTTTTCTTCTATTTCACTTCTCTTCGACTTATTCTCCTTTAAAAAATAAACCCTTAAAAATGCAGTTATTAAGATTAAATTTTTTTACGAAAAATCCAGAAATGAGAGATGGCTCGTCTGCTGCCAAAGAGCAATTAAAATAAAACGTTTAGTTTTGTCAACTAAATGTCGGGCCGATACAAAAAAGACTCACAAGCTTCAAACTTCCAGTCTTATGAATACTGGAGTGTTTGAGTCGTTTGCACATATTGCAGCTGTGAGCGCAATCGTTTAAATCATTATTGCGCTGAGTCATAACCGATTCCATCTTGATTTATGGGATTAAGTAAATTCGTCATTCCGGATACTACCCATCCATAGAAGGCATGAAAATGTTTCAGTGTCCTACGGAAACATAAAAGTCTAAGTCTGCAGAAATTCACCATAATGTGTTAATATACCGATGTGAAGAATTATTTCTGGTTCATGAAACACGTGGGGTGGTGATTACCAAGTCCTTATATGACACATAAGCTTGTTTCTTTATAATTGCCACTATTTTTGGTCCCCTTTATAGAGAAACCATTCTTATTTACGCTCCAAATATAATACATAATACATATATCCATGCATATGCCCCCATCATGTGGCAACCCTGTAACCTTGAAATCTGTTTCCAGGTTGACAGCCCCTATTAAAAAAAATAGTGAGTTCAAGCAATAGCTATGTATATGGGACATTTTTTCTTTCAAAATAAATGATGATACAGTTTAAGAGTACCTTCCAACATACCTCCTGCCTTACCTTGCCTTATGTGACTTACATTTATGTTTTTTTATATTTTTATATATTTCTGTCAACAGGTTTGTATCGTACAGAAACGTGATTCTGGAATATTATATGCAATGAAATATGTAAGTCGAGGAGCTTGTGAGAACCGCGGTGCTTTGGGTGGTGTTATCAAAGAGGTTGAATTACTTTCGTCATTGGAGCATCCTTTTTTGGTGAATTTATGGTTTTCTTTTCAAGGTAAGTTATTTCTTTAAAAAAGGATTTTTGTATACTTTATATTTTCACTTCATACTAACTGTCGTACAGTACATAAGTCAAGTACTTATGCATTATTATATAGTTACAAAAAATTCACATAAATATTTTTGAAGTGTTATTGTACTTAGAAAGTCATTCAGTTGAGCACCTACTCGTACGTACTAACATTTGTGTTTGAACTTATATGACTATTTACAGAATTTATATAAGTTTCAAATGAACACAGAAAATATTTGCATTTTTAATATTTTCAGTTTTCAGTTTTTCTGCAACTAAAAATTATGGTAGAAATTATTTTTTTATTTATTTTTTTGACATTTTTCAGATGAGGAGGACTTATTTATGGTGAGTGACTTACTCACTGGAGGAGATCTCAGATATCACCTTCAACAAAGGGTAAGTTTGATGTAAAATGAACAACATCACCCTAAAATTAAAACTTTCAAAAACAAAATTCATTATAAATTAAGTTAAAAGAGGTTTGATTTGATTTATTAATACTAAATTTGGATTCATTAAATTGACATAAATTAGGAAGTTTTGAAGTGGTCTTACAGGTATTCCGGCTCAGTTTTAAATCATATGCTGCCACTTCGAACTATTTGGAAGATAATACGTTATTGTATTCATCAGTGCTAAATAATTTGTTTCATTTAGTTCTTTTATTACTTATTTTAATTCAACTTTGTTTATAAATTCGCAAAATAAACTTTAATCGAATAATAATAACCATAACGATACTACACGAAAAAAATATTTCGGTAGAGGTAGCTCCAATATTTTACTATGCAATCTGAAAACAGAGTAGCATATGACTTTGGAAGCACCGCAGAAAGTTGATTTTCATTTTATTCTTATTTTTACAGAAATGAAATAAGATAAGTGACTTTTAGCCTTCTTACTTTGTTCTAATTTTATTAATTTTATTTTATTATAACATTTTAGATGCTCATACTCATTAAAGCTTATTAAGCTGCAACTTGTTGAGATCGGTTTACTGCCGACCTCAACAAGTTGCCGAGTTGGTGGTAGACATCGTCCACCAGCTCTGTTGTAAACCTGCCCTTAAAACAGTAGGGCCCCCACCCCATCGTCGGACATGCACTCATTAACAGCTAAGGCACTCTAATCATTCGCTACTGATTTCTTTGCTGCGCACTTCTAGTCACCCCTCAACTGGAAGCTTGGTTAAGGTGGGTCTCTTTGCATCCAAATTTGATTTTGGCCACAAAGTCTTCTGTCTCTTCTTTGACAAATTCGAAGGTGTTGTTGCTATCGAATATAACACTGGTATTAAAACTCTTAACTACATCTCCAGTTATTTTTCAAACTCAATAAAATTGTTTAACTTCCCTTTTTGTGGAAAAAGCTTCAAAAAATGTGGTATGATGCTCATCCCGGAATTTAAACTGTCGACGCTAATACCCCTAGAGCCTAGACTAATAAACGTTTTAAAAATATAACTTAAAAACTATTGTATACGTGTATTGAAAGCCGACGAAAATACGTTTTTAAGACCAAAAAGAAATTGTTTCTTTTATATAAAGGGTGGTTAAATTTTAAGGTGTTGAATATGAACCACACCTAAACGTCATTTTTTTCTGCATTTCATTTGACATTTCTCTTGAACCATGGAAAGATACACAAGCGAGCAACGCGGTCCAGTTATTCAGGCTTATTATGAAAATGGGCGTTTAAATAAATCGTTTCGTGATCGTGAATCGTGCAAAAATTTGAGCAGTGCATGGTCGTACAGCTCGTACTGCATAAAATATTGCTGCTGTTCGCGATAGTGTAGTTGAAGAGCCGTCCTCTTCTCGTCGTCGTCGTGCCCAACAATTGCATCTCTCACGCGTCATTAATGAACATACATATGCGTAAAGACTTTCATTTAAAGTTTACAAAGTGCAATTGACTCGAGAACTGAAGTCTCTTGACCATTTTAAGCGTGGCAACATAGAATGATCAATTTTCGAAGAAAATCTTCTTCAGTGGATTCGTCAATAAGCAGAATTGCCGCATTTGGGCGAATGATAATCCAAGAGTGTATGTCGGAAAATCAATGCACCTACAAAGGAGTGACTGTTTGGTGCGGTTTATGGGGTACTGGCATCATCGGGACATGCCAGGCAGTTAATGTGAATGGTGTTCGCTATCAGGAGATGGGCCGAATTGGAAGAAATAGATGAGCACAATATATGGTTTCCACGGACGGTGCTACTTGCCACACAGCTAGCGAAACGACCGCTCTTTTGCGCGACATATTCAATAGTCGTGTTATGTAACGTGTTAGCAAATTCAATTGGCCGCTATGATTATGTGATTTGACACCGTTGGACTTCTTTGTTTGAAGTTAATTGAAAGAAAAGGTGTACGTTGCGGTCGATAAGCTAGCAACAATTCAGGAGCTAGAGTAGGTATGAGATAATGCGTTCGAGCTAGAGTATGAGTTCTTTCGTTCCTTATATATTCCCTGATCGAATGCAATCAAAACATTTCTAAAATCACAAATATTGTCCAAAGAATGTCCCAAAAGTCATTTATTCATTTATTTATTTATTTTAGTATAAGGTACAAAAGTCTTAACAAATATGTTAGGTTATATAATATTAAATTAAGCGAAATTTTTACAAAACAAAACCCTTATTTAATACTTATAATCTAAATTGCACATAGGTCTTTTATTAGACTGTTGTCTGAGAATTCACATTTATACATAAAATCTGATACACATTTTTAAAAAAGGGTAGCAACAAGGTTAACAATAGTTGTTTTTAAGTAAATTCAATGTTGAAAATCGTTAAGGTAATTTAAGAATTATTTTAAGTTCATAATTTTGTACTATCTATTTGTAATTTTTTTTTGTGACAGGACGTGCAAGCGTACCAAACAGGAACACCGTACAATAAGATAAGTTGAAAGATTGTTTTATACAAAATAAGTTTGTTTTCTGTACTTATCTTTCTGACTTCGACTGATAAATGGGTGTAGTATTCTAATATACACATTGATTTTATAAATACTAATGGCAGTATGATTTTCAAAAGTTAATTTAATACCCAAATATTTACATTGACTTTATCACTGCATATTGATATTATATAATTTAAGGCAAGTTGATTAGTAAATAACTGCTTTTCTTGCGACGCACGTGCAAGAAACGGCTTGAGACTTGGGAATATTGCCTTTAATTTTCCATTATTTAAAATAGTTTTGAAGTGATGTTTGCAATGAAGACATATATTACAGGGTTCACACTGGTATAGTATATTGCAGGCAGTATCATCTGCAAACATTGCCCATTGTGTATTGTTACAGCCTAAAATCTTACACAAAAATATTGAACAACACCAAAAGGAATATCCAAATATTCTGAATTATGATTTCCAATAAATACAGAAGAAAGTGTGTCTTTCAAAAAAAGTTGCATGATTTTGAACAAAAATAGAAGAAATCTACACTTTTTCATTTTATTTAAAAGTGATTCATGCCGAATAGTGTCGAACGCCTTCTCAATGTCCAACAAAACCAACCCTGTTGACTTTTTCCAACAAGCCTTGTTTTATATGATTTTTTAATCTAACAACTTCATGATTTTTACTATGTCCCGATTGAAAGCCAAATTGTTGTTTTGGCAGTACTTGATACTGTGTTATGTGGTTAACTAAATAGTTTTTAACGATTTTTTCTAAAATCTTACCTAATTGCTAAGCAAGCTAAAAGGTTGTCCTAAAAGTCTTACAATTGTTTGAATTTTAAATTTGTTTTCGTCAATTCTGAGCTCCGGAAATTTCTTCTGCAGTAATTATCGGGAGCCATTTTTATCAAACATTTTTTGCGTTTTACCATATAACAATGTCTCTACTTACAAAACTAAAATAAAAATGTTAAAAAATTGTATCGAAGATTATTTTCAAAATATTGGCCCAGCCTCGACACGTTTTCCAGATATGAGTTTGAATTTGGAGCAATCCCCAGAAAATGATATCAACATTGGAAATAGAATTAATTAAACATATATATATATATTCTTATATTATTATATTTTTGGCCGTTTCCTAATCAAGACACATAATAAACTACTAGAACTGATATAAAGCCTAACCTTGACTAAGAAAATATTTAGTTTTCTAGCCAAGGACATTTCAGTTGAAGAATTTTTATATACGAGTCAGAAGATAAAAAGCAAGTACGGTAATTATTCAAAAGTAAAATTTTGCTACAGCAAAATACAAAGAAGAACAAGACGAAAATAAAAAGAAACATCACCAATTTTCTGACAAATTGAATATTACTAGAGAGTATCCTATCCCACTGAACATGAAATGTGCCACATCGAATGTTGTCCCAGACAAATGTCCCATAAAATCAGAAGATATGCCGCACTGCCTACAAAATTTTCTCCATTTCGAAAATCCTTACCGAAATTCCAAAAAGTTTTTAGGTAAAACTTTCTCTTTTGCCGAATAAAGAATAAATTCCAACCGCTCCCATTAAAAATAAAATGAAAACTTACACAATTTAGCACATTTAAATCATCTGAATTTAGGGCAATTTTTGTGACAGATAGCGGACCCGACAGACTTCGTCCTGTCGTAAAGATTTGTAATGTGGCATTTTTTTGTTCCTACGTATTTTATAATCGTGGCTAAAAATTCTCCTGAACAGAACCGTCACCCTGGGGATAGGGTTATGATTTTATGAATAAAAAATAATTGAATGAAACATATACCTACAATATTTTGACAATACTATTTGTAATGCTAGACCACTTGATATGGTAAACTGAGAAATGTAACGAGAATCCTTTGCTACTCAAAACAAAAAACAAAGTACCTAGACAACGGTGAAATCCAGAAATAGTTTATTTTTCTCATGCATTCTTTTTGGGACCCTTTTAATAAATACACTGAGCCATAACTAACTCGAAAAAGTATTTTGACATAATTGAGATTTCCTATTTATATTGTCTCTTTTTAATTAAATTTATTAACTTCGACGACATTTACAAACAATTAGTTGATAATAATGGGTAAAACGTCGGAAGTTAGTCAAGATTTAAGAATTGAGATAGTGACCAAGTATTATGCGGGTATTTCGGTGGAAAAGTTAAGCAAACTATATAAAGTTCCTCGTCAAACCGTCTATTACCAAATAAATAAGCAGAAAAAAAAACAAATCCACGCGAAATGTTCCACGATCAGGGCGACCACGCAAGACTCCCAAGAAAGAGGACCGTTTTATAGTCAGAAAGTTTAAAGAAAATATGCTGAACACCCCAAAATCTGCAGCAATTGAAATAAAAAAGGAGTATGAAATTGAAATTTTAGAAAAAACGGTAAGAAATCGTTTGAAGGAGGCTGACTTTGCTACTTACATAGCCAGAACAATACCCCAAATATCCCAAAAAAAATAAACTTAAACGCCTGCAGTTTGCCAAAGAATTTTTACACAAGCCTTCATCATTTTGTGGACTGATGAAAGCTGTTTTGAGTACCACGGATCAAAAAAGAAAACATTTTGCAGAATCCCTAGGAAAATGCGAAGCAAAGTAGCACCTGTGTGTAAACGAATACCTCATGGTGGTGGCAACGTCATGTTTTGGGGATGTGTTTGCTTTAATGGCACCGGAGACTTGGTAGCAATCGATGGAATGATGAACAAACAACAATATTTGGATATTTTAAATAACCACGCTTTTAGTTCTGGCGATAAATTGATTGGACAGTCGTTCATTTTGCAGCAAGACAACGCACCTTGTCACAAAGCCAAGATGATAACTAATTTTCTAAAGGAAGCGGGTGTAAATACTCTAGATTGGCCACCTCAAAGCCCCGACTTAAATATAATAGAAAATGTGTGGGCCTATATAAAGCGAAAAAGGAGTCCATGCTTGACAAGAACCCGCGAAGCGACAATCGCTGAGGTCGAAAGCCTTTGGAAGGAAATTTCTCCGCAAACTCTTCAAAATTTGGTAAAATCTATACCAGGCCGATTGCAGAAAGTCATTAATAGCAACGGAAATTTCATTTTCTATTAAATTATGTTTTAATTTTTGTTTAATTTTCTTTTCAAACTCATTTTTTCCTCAAAATATATTTTGTCAAAATACTTTTTCCACCACATTTCTCTTCTTCTTCTGATATGCATCATTTTTGTTTTTAATGCATTCATTACCAAGCCGTTGTCGTGACACCATCTAACTGCAATGTATCTTTGTCGCCGGCCGTATCAAGAGAAATATGGCGAACGACAATAGCCGTATCATCAGCAAAAGCGAAGGGAATCTGTTTGAAGAGTCGTAGCAATTCGTTAGTGTATAAGACAAACAAAATTGGACCCAGTTTAGATCCCTGCGGAACTCCATATCTCATCACTTTTTTCTCACTCACAGCATCATGTTCTGTTTTGCAGATATTCTGTCAGCCAATCAGCCATAGAGCCACGAATTCCAATTCTTCTTAGAGCTTCAATAAGATTTGAGTGATTTAATGTGTCAAACGCCTTACTGAAGTCCATGAAGATTACTAATACGTGATGTCTCTTATCTAAACTTTCATTGATACAATTCGCAAACTCACCAAGTAACTTTCCTGTATTTTTACCCTTCTGAAAACCGTACAGTTATTTGTATGTCACTTTGTTTCTGATGTTACAATAATTAAAATTATTTTTGTTCAAAATTCTTTACTTTGTCTCTTCACCCTCCATTATAATAAAATAAATAAATTAAAAAAAAAACATATAATTAAATGCGGAAAATCGTATCCAAACCCAAAATTATACAATCGGCGTTTTGACAGATTTCAATCAAAAATAAATTGATTTTTTTAACAAATAAATATAAATTAAAAGTTGCTTTCAACTAAAAATTTTTTAATTTAATATAAAAGGTTTTTCAATAAAGGCTGGTAGATTTTGAAATGGAATAAAGCAAGCTGTGTGTGAGGTATTAACAAAATAATTTTTGTATTTGAAAGGCGCATGTATGCCATTAAGTGTGGAATATGACATCATTCAAATGTCCGCCTCGACTTCTTACGGTGGCATGGATCCGAGTGGTCCAATTTTCGATGACTCTTCCGCGTAGATCCAGCTGAATTTGAGCAATTGTCAGATCGCATGACCTTGGTGGCCAATTCACATCACCCCTGCGAGAGATATCCTTACCCTCAAATCGTTCATGCAAAATGTCAATCGTGGCGTTTGCTGTGTGGCACGTAGCGCTGTCCTGCTGGAACCACATGCCGTCTAGGTCCATATGGTTCAATTTGGGCCATAAGAAATCAGTTATCATCATTATGTAGCGCTCGCTATTGACGGTGATCGCCTCACTAACGTCAAAAAAGTACGGACCAATTACACCGCCGCCGGCTCAAAATCCACAACAAACGGTAACTTTTTGAGGATGCATTATTGATGAACCTCGCATTGGTTGGTGTACGTCAATTTTGCTTGTTAACACAGCCATTCATACAAAAACGCGCCTAGTCACTAAAGGTGATTTTTCGGCCAAAATTGGGGTCCTCTTTCAAACGGTTCGAAGCCCAGTCAGCGAACAATCAGCGTTGTCTATGGTCATGAACTTTGAGCCCCTGGGCCAGTTGGATCTTGTACAGGTGTAGGTCCAAGTCCCGACGCAAAATTCGTCAAGTTGAAGTCTGTGAAAGGCCGAGTTCTTGTGCACGGTGAGGAATAGACTGCCTCGGGTTCTGCTGTACAGTTTCACAGACCGCGGCGATGTTCTCGGCCGATCTTGCGTTCCTTGAACGTACGGGTGTTGGCTGATTGTTTATTGAACCGGTCATCTCAATTTGGACACCAAACGTTAGTCAAGAGTCGACTGTGAAGGGCCACCACGTCTACCGTAAAATGGGATAGTAATGCGCGCAACGTTTGCGTTAACGAACACTCATTTTGTTAATAAAGTTTTATCATTTGAACGTGCTGTTCAATCGTGTTACTTGCCATGATGATTTGGCATAAACAACTGAATAATAAACAAAATATTTGACAGATGTCACCACAACAAAATGTCCGCAAATCTGCCCGCGACAATTGAAAAACCCTTTATAAGCAAAAAAAAAAAAATATTATGAAACTAATTGTCTAAGTTATGAAATATGGTTGTATATATATGTATAAATTAAATGTCTTTTATATATATTTTTTTTTTAATTACAGGTTGAATTTTCTGAGGAAAGCGTTGCCTTATTAATATGTGAACTTGGTTCAGCATTAGAATATCTACAAAAACAAAGAGTTGTACATAGGTAATTTTGACGTCATAATATTTTCATCGATACAAAGTTAAAACTTATGAACTGTCAGACTAATGTATTCAAGAAAATGAGATTCATATAAAAATTGTGTTTATCCCAAAAATTAAAGTTTTTCACTTAATTTTTGGAAAAATTGAAAAATAAGACCACAATCGAAAAAATAAACGAATGGTTTTCTTCTAATTTCCTCTTAAGTATTGTTTGTTGAATTTTACCTTTGAATCGATGAAATACACATAAGTAGATTGTAATAAAGTCTAAAAACCAAAACCATGCACAGAAGTGACAGGCTTATTAAAAATTTAAATTACTTAATTGGAATTTCATTTAAGGTTAGTTGTATACATATATGTATATCCGTGTTTAAAAGTTTTACACTAAATATGTCAGTAGGTTTTTAGCTGAATAAAGGGAAGTTGTAAAACTGCCAACTACACCAATTCCCTTGAATCATGTCGTGGTTTTTACTTCATCACCTTATTCACACCATGACCTGCCATCAATGTTTTGAGAAAATTATGGTTCATATGACCTAAATGTACATCATAAGGTAATAAAATTGCTAGCTATAGAAATGTGTAGAACATAATGGGAACAATTTGTTTTACATTGACTACCAACATATTTACTTAAAATCAATGGACTTGGTCAGTGTTTTGGAAGGTTTGTGAGCTGTGTAAATTACAGTAATTCTCATAAACAGCAAATCACCTAAACAGGGGTTCTCCTTACCCTTTATTGGGTTGTTATGGGGAAGCATTAAAGTATCGACTACGTTGATGCAGAATTCCTAATCATTTCATATGATGACATGGAATGGACATTCTTACAGCTCATGACCTTAGTTGGAATGCAAGTATTGGGTACATGTTTGTTTTGTGTAACAACAATTCCAGAAATGAAGGCAATTTGGTACCGTTTTGTTCTACTATTCCGAAACAGTGTCAACATTCCTTGTTTGCAATTCCTCCTATATTCAGAACTAATATTTGAATTTTTGTTTTATTTTTTAATAGAGTTTGAATAATGTTTGACAAAATTTAAAATTTAAATTTGGTTTTGGGCTTCATTTCGTAAAATGAATGTTTTTATATAACGTTACTCATTAAATTTGTTTATTTCCAGGGATATCAAACCAGACAATATTCTTCTGGATGATGCTGGTGAGTTGAAGTCAAGCTTAATTTTCTTAAATTACTCCTCCTATTCCTCTACTTTTATTTTTGTTTTAAAGATTTTATGTCACAAGAATTTATTACGTAAAAGAGTTAAAAAAGTTTAACGATGTCGTCGTCATCATTATAACACTTGACGATTTAATGGGCCTTCCTTCTAAATTCCTAAACCGGAACACCCCCCCCCCCCCCCCACAGTGCGATGATTCAACTTTGTGTGTGATTTGTAAAGGGTAAAAGGGATATGAAACAGATTTTAGGGTTTAAGTTTAAGTTTCTTTTTTTAACTGCACTAATTTAATTAGACTATAAATTTTTCAACAGACGAACAAAATTTTGTATGATTAAATCGATTTTAAATGTGAAAAATATCCTATGCTGCTTAAAATTCTATAAAACTGCTTTATAAGATTGCTAAGGAAAAGTTAAGGAATTCATTTATTTAAATATTCATTTTGAAAATTCTAAAAACTTTGTATTGAAATTTAAAGTTGTGATTTTTTTTTGAAACTTTGACTCGTTGTCGGGAAAAATGTATTGCTTTCATTACCTAAGAGAAGGGTTTGATTTTCCAAAAAAAAAAAAAAAACAGAGACGAAAAATAACAAAGAAAGGAAGCTAAAAGAATATAATAAGATCCCAAAAAAATGGTGCAACGTTTTAAACAACTTATTGTTGAGCTCTTAAAATTTAAGTAAAAAGCAATTTTCTAAGTATTTAGCAATTTATTAGCTACTTTAAAATTGTAATCTTTTTGTTTTGTTTTACTTACTAGAATATTACTAATTCCTTTTAATTAAGAACGGAGAATCCAAAAATGTCCCTAATGAGGAGTTCTTCCTCTTCCTCGGTTCATATAAGCTTGTTGTCAATAACATTTCTTAAGCTAGCTAGAGAAAGCTAATTTCTTTGCAAGGCTATTCGCCGCAAATTCCATCTTATTTGATAGTGTACAAAAATCCTTTTTCATATAGTATCCTCGCTATGATTCTAAAATGGTAGATATTCTTCCACACAAGCAAAAACCAAGCATAAGCTTTTTCATCAACACTATTCTTCTGGATTCGTTCCGTGTGGCTGGAGAACAGCATTGCATTTGTTTGTACTAACGTCCCTTCTTTCTAAGATCATAAAAATCTGGTTAGTAATCAGCTTAATTAATATTTTGAGGAAAGAAAGCTTCTTAATGGCCGGTAGTATGGCTTTCATATTAATATGTCAACTATTGTTGTGGTTGGTTCATCTCACCGAATAGTGGACCAGATATTTACATCGTTTTGAAGAGAGTTAGATTGTTGTATTCGATAATTCGAAGGCATCTCGCTCTCTTATCGAAACTGCGTGCTTTTGGTACCGACGAATCCCTTCTTTGTTGGATTTGAAATTTTCTTTCGGACCGTTCAATACAAGTTTGTTTTAGTTGGATTTAAGCCTGAAATACACAATATAAATGTTGGTGTGCCCCAGGGCTCCGTTTTGTCTCTGACCCTTTTAATAATTTCAACATTGTATAATGGGGAATAAGAAACCGCGTTTAGTTAAATACTTCGAAATCCAATGCTTTCTTGCATCGTTAGAGCAAGCTCATCCCCCCTTGCCATAATCTTTGGGTTTTTGAAGATTACCTATGCAAACAATTTATTTCTCATTCTGATCTGGATACAATATACAAGACTATAACTCCCATCCCCGGGCTGGTGCTACCGTATTGAGAGCACATAGACTCAGTCTTTAGCCGTACAACACGAATGTAAAATGTTTGTCTAGTTGTCATAGGAACGTAAGCTAAATAGGTAAATCTAACAAGGTTTTTTCACATGCAGGAATCTTGCAAAACCATATAAGGACGTTTGATAAAAAAGTGCCCTATTATATCATATATAATCTATTGAGCCTACGGAAAACTCATGATTTGATTCGAGCTGTAAGGATATTATTAGGATTAGAAATAAAAGTTTCCATTGTTTTAAAGACAAACCCACAGAAGAAAACCAGAATAAGTTACAATCCTCCTCGCAAACAAGTCACCAATATTAATCGCAACTTCAGGAATGTTCATAACAGTAAAATAATAGAGGTTCTTTTTAATCCGCACATCAAGAATGTTTAATGCTTTATCTAACTTTGTTTTTCTCTCCCATACTTCAGAGAACACCCCAATTTAAAAATTGAACAAGATTATTAAAATATCCGGCTATTTGTTAATCATGAGTTTAAAATTACTTTCAATCATAAATTAATTCTTAAACAAAGGTTTTGACTCATTTATTTAATAATTGTGATTTAATTCTGAAGTAAAATGTTTGTTGAATATCGATTTTACAATTTATGCTTGATATGTTGTGTACGCATTACTCGAAAGCAAGTCAAAGGTTTATTTAAAGATGCGAATTTTATAATGCGAATAAATAATTTTGCGGCGAACCGAAGCTTCTATAAGTAATTTAATACGAAACATAAATGTTATGGTTCCCTTTTTGATATAGATTTATATATGTATGAACATATAAAGTAGAGACGCAAATTAACAAAGTCAATGGATTAATAATAATTATTATTAATAAATCCGTCTGGGACCTATAATAAACTATTGAAGTGAGGAGTATATCAGAAACAGACATTAAAGTGTTTTATATATACGTACATAACACTTTATGTATCAATCTATGCATATATATGTATATAATATAGGTATGTAATTCATAACCATAACCGCAGTGGCTTGTGGATAACAGAAGTTCATAAAATTAACTGGTTGAATTCTTAGTGGCTTTGGTTACTCCAATTAACTGAAGTGGTTGCTTAATGTAGGCCTTGAGCTTCAATAACTTTGACCACATTCGCTTTGTAAGCAATATATGATTTCAGTACTACTCGTATACGAGTATGTATAGTTCAATAACAGTATAATTCAATGTTGTTCCCACCACAATATATAAAGGGTATTCAAAATTTAAAGTCTTGTTATTTATCAAGGAACGCAATTAAAAAGTAAAAGGTTTAAAATAATATTAAAACCGCACTTGGGATGTTCCTCTAGTGTTGATTTTTGAAATAATAGGGAAAACACACAGAGTTTTCCTGTTAAGTTAATCCAACTGACAATTTTGTTTGCAATAAAACTAAAACCCACAAAAACATTTAAGAACTGAAAAAGAAAGTTTTCGACTCAAGTGTCTTGGGAACAAAGAATGATATTGACATCTAACCTTTTTTATCTTCTACAAAATGTTGTCATTCATATTTTTTTTTAAATTTTTAAGAAATATCGACAGGCGGAAACGATTAGCAAGTTGTGAGTTACAGGCCCTAATTTTTAATAAAATGGAACGTAATTATAGAAAAAACAATTGAGCTATTTAAACTACAAATATAAATTTTTAAAAACTTTATAAAAGCAATACAAATATACATAGGTTAGGTTATTAAAAACAAGACCGATGAATTAATAAAGCACTTAAAGAAATTATTTTGTAATATGGCGTAAAATACAATTCAAAAATCTGTTTAAATATTTACATTTTTTCAAAAATCTCCATAAGTTTTAAAATTTCACATGTCTCACATTAATGTTTAAACCACGTTATAGCTTTTATGTTGAAACGATTTTTAACAGAAAAAGGCAAAACGATTTAAAAGTTATTTTTGTTTTTAAACATTCTGTTCTCTAAGTAAGACAACATCAAGTTTTTGAAATATATTGTAAAAATATAAAATTAATGTTAAGAACGGATCTCTTCAAATTAATATTTAAAATCTAAGTTCGCATTCGAAATAGCACTACAAAATAACTCAAAAGCGCGAGAACGAAGTGCTCGGAATTCTTCATCTTTTTCGGTGCATATTTATTTCATTTCTTTGGCGAACGAGTATTGTCTTTAATTGAATTGGTAGACCAAAATTTATCTACCTCACTGCTCTGTCAAGAACACCCATTTTAAAAATTACAACTTTATCATATTCAAGTGTTGTTGAACATTATATTTGTCATTTTATATTTTGGCAAAACGGAGAAGATAAATGACAGTTAATTTGACAGATGAAGCTACAAAAATATGGCCGCTATTATTTGTCAAAGTTCCAAAGTCCTTATTTATCATTTATATATACTTTGTAGTTGACACTTAATACTTTCCCATAGCTGGAATAAACAGGCACGTGCGTTGCGATAGAGTCGTAAAGTTTTTATTTAACCTTTTATTTTTCTGTTTTTGTCACTTCTTTGTGGTTAAAACCTGAGTTTGATTCAGCCGAATCCATTTTGGCAGTATTGGCGGCATACTAGGAAATGCTTTTGAATCGTGCGTGTTATTTTTATATAATGTTGATATAGCACAAACAAAATAAACAAACAAAATAAATAACTTTTTGTAGCTAATCTCGTTTTTTTTAATGCGTTTTCACATATCAAATTAACTGCTTTCTATTATTTTGCCCTAAATTTGCATGACTCTAGGAAAAAAGATAGAAATATACAAAAAGTCTTAAGAGCAATAACTTAAACTGTTGCAAAACGTGATACAATGAACCAAACTCCCATAAACTCCTTCGCTCATCGTCGTCGTTTCATGTTGTTTTTTTTTTTGGCGCTAACGTGTTTAAGATCCATTTTTAAAGGGAATTCTTGAATAAATGGCTTACAACGACACAACGGACAACGAACAACGAAGCAACGAAACAACGAACATACTTTGCCTGATTAAAGTTGAAAAGTTTTGCCACAACCATTTTATTTCAGAATTTGCACGTTTTAACATTTAAACAACCTCCCATTTATATTTATTTTCTTTTTTCAAAATATTAGCTAAAGCCAAAACACTATAATACTGTATAGTGTATATGCCATAAACATAAACATAAAGCTAACCATCTGGATAATATATTTAACAGGTCACGCACATTTGACTGATTTTAACATAGCGACGAAACTGCAAAAGGACGGAATGGCTTGTAGTATGTCAGGGACCAAACCCTATATGGCGCCAGAGGTCTTTATGTGTGCTTTGGATGAAATCGGTAAGTTAGCATCGGAACTTGGGGGCATCGATCGGCAGTGTGAAGTCCCCACCATTTGTATTTAATTATTAAGCCGTTAAACCATATTACCTTTTGTACTCTACTCGTAAATATATGTATATATCCTTCTAGCTGGTTACAGTTTTCCGGTCGATTGGTGGTCATTGGGTGTTGTGGGATACGAAATGAGATCTGGCTCCCGGCCTTTTATCGTTCACTCAAATACACCACTTACTGAAGTAAAACATATCCTGCATAGTCCTCTGCATTATCCAAGGCATTGGAATAGCAGTTTAGTCGACCTGCTTACTAAGGTGAGAGTTTACTTTTTATCGTTATTTTTTGTTGTTGTTGCTAATTTCAAATTGAAAACGTTTTGAATATAATTAACTTTACGACGACGATGCGGTCTCCAGTAACATTTACAATATTTTAGTTGGAAAATTGTGTGTAATGGGTTCAAAGGATGAAATAAATACTATTGTACACTGTACGTTAATACATTTTCTCTCAGCTCCATTGGTTTAATATTCTCAACATGAACAGTTTTTATATATATAGATGTCCTAGCTGTTCTTTATCCTTTAACATGCGTTTTAAAACTAGCATAACGCGGTCAAATACAATATAGTGTTATGATTTAAAAATAAAGTACGTATACGCCTTAGTATCCATCCATCATTGTTGTATCGTCATTTTACATAGAACCATAAAATAAGATCCTTTAAGTAAGCAAATTAAGAAAACAAAATTAAGTTTAATGATTTTTCCACACACTTTTTAATTACTCCCTTCGGAGATCAGGATGATAATTGAAATATTTAAACTATATTCGACATTCAAGCCATTTTGATGAAATAAAGAACCAAAAAATACAGAATTAAGAAATAATACAGCTTCATGATGAGTTTGCTTTTAGACATGGATTTCTATTATTACGAAGCAAAACCAAACCCTTTGATAAAAACTTACGTTTTATGGTTTTTTGACACATACCAAAACTTGCCGAAACTTTAAATAAATGTTAATGGACTTCAATAATTTTGTTTGATTAGTCTTGGTTTTACTTTCATTTCGATACTATTTTTTCGACTTCGAAAAAATGGTTGCTAATTCCACTAGCTTCTCTTCTACAGATGATTATTTTCTCGCAAAATCAAATTCTGGTGTTAATAAAGCAGAAAGTGTATTTGACAAATCAAAGAATAATTCTAAGTTAAGGAACCTAGAAAACTCAATGCAAACTAACAATTCTATCCTCCCCCGCAAAACGAACAAATATCAATAGTACCCTATTAGTTACACATCGTTTCCAAATCTTCATTTGTCTTCAATATTGGATTCCAACTCAGTTTCCAATACCGACTGTTTCTGAAAGAGTAATAAGCAATCCCATTATCAACGCTGTCTCGAAATCAGAATCAATTTGTATTTTATTTCTAGGTGGATTAAATTCAGTGAGCGAAATAGTTTCGTCTCTTCTTTGAACAAATACCACATTATTCAATTGTATTTTTAATTCTAATATTTGGCGACGAGAGACCTGAGTCCAAGAATGTATTTCAACTAAAAACAAGCTGTTTCTTTTAAAACTCAATCAAAAATACTAGACTACCCTCTTCTATCAAAACGTAAGAGGGCTTCGTAGTAAAACTTCTGGCATCTTTATTAACTCTCAAATCAATCAATCATTTCCTCACGACTCAATCGTTTTGACAAAAATTTGGCCTTATTCAATAATTTCAAGTTCAGTGTCAAGAACATTTTAGCCAGAAGATCGCAGTTTCCAAAAAAAAAGTGATGCACAGTAATTAAGTGGAGGTCTTCTCATAGCCGTACAAAGTAACTATCTTTTCTCATTAAAATTCTTTTCACTAAATTACAGCAAACAAACTGTTTTGGAAACTTAAGAACTCGAGTTCACGATTTTATATATTCTTCTGACGCTATTAGTACCCGTGTTCTAATATCTAGGTCAGATATCACTTATATTGATTACTCTCCTTTCGAAATGTTGTTTTTGGATTAATCACCTTACTGAATACAGTAATTTCTTTGACTCTTTGCACAATTTTGACTTCAAAAATTAAAAATTTTTAGTTATCGTCTGGAGATTCAATCATTTCTGAAATTGCTGCTATATTATATTGAAGAAACGCTTTAAAGAAATGCGTACACTGCGCAACAATAAATATGACATGCAAAACTTAGATTTAAACTCAATTTCCAACTAACTTCTCTTTTTATTTTGAATTGTTTGACGAGTTAAAATATGTACATATACATATTCCAGTTATATTACTGTTACGAGCACTATTTTCAAGATATTCCAAAAAAATGTTGGAAACTTGTCAACTTAAAGAAAAAATCAAAAGCTTTCCAGTTTACTTTACTTACCCAAAAAATTGTTTGTTCAATAAAACTGTCGATATCTGTAAGGCTTTCGCAACCAATTTTCTAGAGTCATTTGTAATTAGCTCTAACATGGTTGAAAATTTAATTTTTGGAATTTACACTCTTTTTCGAAAACTAGCTGTAGTCATAAATCCCGGTGCTACAGAGTATGCTGCTAGATCTTCTTACCGTGTTGAATAATGACTACTTAGTCGATTCCGATGGTATTTCCCCGATTGTATTCAGAAATTGTAAAAGTACTTAAGTTGAACCCTTACTTTCATATTCAAAGTTTCACTTAAAATAGGAAAATTTCCCGGTATATCAAAGAATCCATTTCTGACACTAATATTCAAGAAAGGTGACAAGAAGGAAATATAACCTTGAAACTTTAAGAAAGCACACTTGAAAATCGTACACACAAACAATAACAAACTCCGTTTACATTTTGGAACTACTAAAGACTTAATAAAGGGTGATTTTTAAAAGCTATAGGAAAGTTTTTCAAAAAAAAAAATACAAAATTCACCGAACTCACCTCTCAATAAGTCCATTGTTGCGCGTGCTGTGTGGCATGTGGCACCGTCTTGTTGAAACCACATGTCATGCAAGTCAAGCTCTTGCATTTTGGGCAAAACAAAGTTGGATATCATCTCACGGTAGCGCTCCCATTCACAGTTACGTTACGATTCGCATCATCTTTGAAGAAGTACGCTCCAATGATGCCACCAGCCCATAAACCGCAATAAACTGTGACTTTTTCTGGATGCATTGGTAGCTCTTGCAATGCTTTTGGTTAATATTCACTCCAAAATCGACAATTCTGCTTATTTACGTACCTATTGAGACAAAAATGAGCTTCGTCGCTGAACACAATTTTTCGGTAAAAAAGTGCGTTTCTTCGGCTAACTATCCAAGAGCCCATTCGGGCTCGTTCGGCTTTAATTCTTGCACCAGCTATATTTTGAAAGGCATCACACCTAAATCCTTCCTCAAAATTGTCCACATTGTTGAGTAACAGAGGCCCAATTAATGCGAACGGCGCACAGTGGCCCGTTTATGCAAAACTGCTTGCAATATTCATTTTTCGAGTGGGTCTATAATGCAAAACTTTTTAGTTCACTGGACTCACAAATATTTGGAGCTTGAGTAATCGAAAAAAATATTCAATTTGGGTTATTGGTGTGCCTTATAGAGCAGGCCAAAGTTGAACATTTTTTATGATGATCATTTTTTTTTATTTTTTTATTTTTTTTCTTAACTTTGAATGAAAAAACTAGAAAAAGGGCTTCCAAACGCTTTTCGTTTTTGTTTTTATGATATGCTTTGCCCTTATTTAGATCGGTAGTTAAAACAAAAAAAAAACAAAAAAATTGTTTTAATTGTTTAATTTAATTTTTTTGGAAACACTACTTTTTGCACACTTTTTCGACTTCAAATTGGATAGAAAAAAAAGGTTCAACGAGTGGTGCTAAGATCTCAACTGATTCAGAATCCTTATATATTCCTTTACATAAATCCAAAAGATCAACTGCGTCATTTTGCATCGAACTGAGCTAGGGAGATTTGAAGTGATGAAGTCAGTCATTTTTTCCCCTCTTTTTTTATGGAAATTTTTTTTTATGGTTTTCTTTGTTTTGTGTGTGGTGGATTTACAAAAGATGATTTTATTTTAAAAAGGTAAATCATTTTTATTTTTTGTTTATTACATAAGATTTTCAAGAGTTTTAGAACTAATTTTTTTAATCCTGTTATAAAATTTTAAATAACGCATTTGTTTTCGGGTACGATTGAATTTTGATCAGGTACTTTTATTGATAAGGATTAAGATTAAGAATTTATTGATAAGATTTAAGGATAAAACGATTTTGGAATATGTTAGTATACAGGTAGACAGACAGGTAGTTTTATTGGGGTGTCTTTAAATATAATTAATATAAGGATTAAAGCGACTTGAGTGCAGGTATTTACTCTAAGGTATAAAAAGATGAAACATTTGACTAAAATAATCATTTAGAATTCAAACGAGCGTTCGAGCAGTTGCTTTTATTTTTCAAAACAATTTAAAATGGATATTCCGAATAAGGATTTGTTTGAACTTTTTGTCAATGTTACCACTTGCAATGAGTTTATATCTGCCGTGGAAATTGAATACCAACTACCAGATGCAAATGCAATCAAACAGATATTAAAACAATTCTATTACAACCTTGATAGAAAATGGATAGCAGCCAAAAGATCGAGAAATAACTTTAAAAAGAATGCAGAATGGCTTTCCTTATCTCTGCATATCAATACCGGACAAACAGAAGAAGCGGGTGATCTCCCAACTACATCGAGAGGAAGACCAAGAAAGACAGTCAATGAGTGCGCAACATTTACTAAAAAACAAAAAATAATCAAAGCTACAAAGGAGATATGTACAGAACATCTCTCTGAAGCTTTGAGTATAAGATACAATAAGGCCCATGAAAAGGGGAAGAGTGATATAATTCAGGCAATATCTTCTGCAAGTCCACTTCGTGTCAAAAGAGTCAAGGAAAGCATTCACACTCCCCAACACAATCCCATAAAATACACCAATGAGAACGCATTAGCTTTGTTTATGGATTTGGGACTCTCAAAAGAAAAATATAAAATCCTGAGAACTTCGTTAAGACATCACAACATAGATGTCTTGCCATCCTACAATATGATTACAGTTGCGAAAAAAGAAGCAGTTCCCGACAACTGCGAAGTCACGGAAATATTAGCTAGAGTGAAACTTCAAAGCATGATGGATCATACAGCAATGCGGCTAATAGAAAGCAAAACGGAGAGTCAAATAATTGCACTTCCAAGAAGTCTAACGTTACAGAGTAAATGGGGCTGCGATGGATCATCTGGACAAAGTGCCTACAAGCAAAATATAAATACAACAGATGGTGAAACAGACGCACACATGTTCATGGCATCAGTTGTCCCACTTCGACTCAATAGTACAAATGGTGAACATTGGAGGAACCCTCGCCCATCATCAGTTCATTTCTGTCGGCCCATTATGTTCCAATATGTTAAAGAGACTAGTGACATCATAAATACCACAGTCAATAATATTAAAAGTCAAATAGCAGATATTCAACCAACAATATATAAAGTTAATGAAGAAACAACTATTACTGTGAATCACGAGTTCTTTGTAACTATGATAGACGGAAGAGTATTAAACGAATTAACGGAAACAAAGTCTACGCGGTCATGTCCGATATGCAAAAGGACACAAAAGAATTTCAATAAAGATGAATCAATTGAGGACGAACATAATTACGAATATGGAATCTCTCCACTGCACGCTAGAATCAGATGCATGGAATTTATTTTGAAGCTTGCGTATACTCTTCGACAAGAAGGAGAAGGTACTGATGAATCGGTTGGGACCAAGGAGGCGGAAAAAAGAAGAAAACAAGAGATCCAAAGGCGTTTTCGCGATGAGCTTGGCCTTGATGTGAATAAACCAAAGCAAGGGTTTGGAAACACTAATGACGGAAACACTGCAAGAAGATTTTTTGAACAGTCAGATGCAACCGCTCGAATAACTGGAGTCAATGGAGAAGTTATAATGAGGCTCAAAGTAATATTGAACGTTTTAAATTGCAGAGAAGTAGTGAATGCAGGTAAATTTGGAAATAAAACTGCAGACCTTTTAAAACAAAAGTATCCTGAAAAATTACTCACACCTACACTACACAAAATATTGGTTCATAGTCAAAATATCATTGAATATCAATCACTACCACTTGGAGAACTGTCAGAAGAAGCCCAGGAATGCAAAAATAAAGACTACAAGAAATATCGATATCAGAATACGTGTAAAGTTTCAAGGATTCGGCAGAATGAGGACCTATTTAACATGCTTGCAACCTCTTCGGATCCACTTATTTCTTCATTAAGGCATGTGAGAAGCCAAAAAGATCTGAAAGAACGATACTCTCCAGAAATGATGAGTTTATTACACATTTCCCCGGACTTAGATGACAGTTTTCAAGAAATTTAGTGTTTATATATTAATTTGTTTTGTCTTTATTTCTTTTTACACTGACTTTTGATATATGTATAACCAAAATACATTATGTACTCTTGAATACTGGAAAATAAAAAAAAATGCCTTAAAATTAAAAAAAAAAATACTTTTTTCCCCACTGTTTCACTCGAATTGGTTCTTTTGCTCTTTGCTCCACTGTTTCAATTCACTAAATTACTTAAAAAATTGATTTTGATGATTGCATATTAAAATACCGCTACGTTTATCACCTTTGTTAAAACTTTTAATTTTAACACAAATTTCTGAAACACCCTGTAAACAGTTTTTTTTGCTCTACTGTTTCAATTCACTCAGATTACTTAAAAAAATGATTTTGACGATTGCATATTAAAATAACGCTATGTTTATGACCTTTGTTAAAACTTCTTATTTTAACACAAATTTCTGAAACACCCTGTAAACAGTTTTTTTTTTTGCTCTACTGTTTCAATTCACTCAGATTACTTAAAAAAAATGATTTTGACGATTGCATATTAAAATACCGCTATGTTTATGACCTTTGCTAAAACTTCTTATTTTAACACAAATTTCTGAAACACCCTGTGAACAGTTTTTTTTGAAAGTCACAATTTTTATAGCCTTAGAAATTTCCTTCAAGATAAAAAAAAAATTAAAGCAATATCTTTATTCGTTTAGGAGATATGATTTTTGCAACCAAAAAAGTCAAAACGGGCCACTGTGCGGCGACGAATCGATAATAGATGGTCATCATTAACATAGGCCGATACAGCTGCGATATTTTCTTCAGTTCGCACTCTACGTAAGCGTGTTGGTGGTTTAATGTCCAACAATGAAAATTTGGTGCGAAATTTAGTCATAATAGCCCGAATAGCCACTTCAGTGGGTCGATTAAACTGACCATAAAATGGAAGAAGCGCGCGATGAACTTTCTCAACAGAGTACGCATTTTGATAATAAAATTCAATTATTTGCAAGCGTTGTTCGTTAGTAAGACGATTCATGGTTAAATTATAAACCAAACTGAAGATGTGTGAAACAAAACACGAAACGTGGGTCAGCTGTTTAAACCAGTGTTGCCAAATAAATAATAGCTAAAAAATCACCCTTTACTTTTCCTAGAGCAAAGTTGTGTTTATAAAAAAGACTGCAATGCTACTTACCTACATAGGACAGACTAAAAAAGCTTTGAAGACGAGAGCAAGCGAACACGAAAAAAAAAAGAAAAGAAAACAAGGAAATCCAAAATCGCATATGTTTAATTTTGATAACGCAGAGCCTCACTCTGTTACTCTAATTGTTGTTAGTATTAGACTTTTAAAAACAGTAAATAACTTCTGTTGTCGCAAGTTTGATGTTGTTGTTTTAGTTGAATAAAAATTGTATAAGCGTCACGAGAAATTTTAATTGATTTTCCTTAAAAAAAATTTTAATTAAAAAAAACATTTGGTTTTACGCATATAACTCTAAATATATAATTGCTTTTCCGTTGTTGATTAATGAACTGTGTGAAAAACAAATAATTAAAATTATTAATGACATTAATCGATTGAAAAAACATAATTTCTTGATTCATTGGCATGAAATTGTGCTAATTAAATGTGTTATAAATATGATATAAAACAGCAGTTGAAATTTAGTTTTTAAATTTAATCTTTTGGTTTTTTATATACATATATTTTATTTTTATTTCATTATATTTTGATTTGTTTACGCTTTAAAAATGTACTTGAAAAAAATAATAATAATAATATCAAATTATTTACTCAATTTCTGAAGCGTGACTGGAGATATACATAAGTATGGCATGAATAGTGATTTGGTTTACCATAAATTCTAAATTTACGTAGGTCTAATATCAATTTGATTTTATCAGCGAGTGATATAGAAGCAGTTCTTAATAATGACAGGTATTCTCCAATAGATAAATTACTCGAACATTTGTATAAGCTACTTTACAATCTCTGAAAACTAAAACATTACTTCCCCAGGTCTATTACGTGGGTGACCCTTTGCGAGACAAAGTTCTTTCTGAACTGTTCTATTCCACATGCTTTACGGTCTCCCTACTTTTCTTGTCTGTAATGCGCTGCAATGCGTCTTCGTATAGAAGCGTCAATGGGTTCGTCGATTCTGTCAGAAAAACCGAAAGATTTTCGTAGACACTTATTTATGAATTTCTGCATTTTCCTAGTATTCGTTGCTGTTATTTTTTAGATGTTGATTTTACGTTAAATACTAACGCTAGTAGTATCCGTGACGTGATATTTAGGGCGTTGAACTGTCATGCCAGAGGTCTTGGGTACAAACCAGCCATCTAAAGTTTTTGAACGGGTATTGAATATTCCGAGGAATTGACAAAAGTAATTTTTGTAATAAAAAGTGCTTTCTCAAATTAGCCCTTCAAATTCGGCTTAAAATTGTAGGTCCCCTCAATCCCTGACAACATTACTCGCAAAGAGGAATGGTTGAGCGTTGTAGTAGCCCTAGTTCTCAACGGACTGTTGCGCCACCTAATTTAATTCATTCACTAACGCTAGTTAACATTGTATGAAAAGTTAAATCTTATACTCAATAAATAATATCGTATTTTAATTTAAGCAATTGTATTGTTGCAATAGATACGATGACAAATAACATCTTTTATCATTGTATACAAAAATTTAGTTTAAAAATATCACATTTAAAATTTTATGTTTTCATTTATTGAATTATTAAGAAAACTTTTGGTGTTAGAAATATTTATTAATTACATTAAGTTTTATAGTTGGATCGACTAGAAATTATTCGAATTGAAACTCTATTCCTTAAATTAACGCGGCCAACAGTTTAAAGCAATTCAAGACTTATAAGGACGATAAAGTAGACCCATTTAAGATTCTAGCAATATAACAGAATTGCAAATACTCTTTGTAATTGGCCAATGAAGGGAGACCAATTAGTTTAAGTCTATCAGAGGAAGGTGGCAGCATTTCTCTATTGGACCATGGAAACAAACGCTAAGTAAACCTTCGAAATCATTTTTTATCACCTTCTAGTCTAATATTATGTATTGTAATGAGGGGCCCAAATAATGAGAACATATTCAAGATCTTTCAAATGATACATAAAGTGTTTTTATAACGTAACTGAATTTCTGACTAAAACGTTTAATAAAATCTTATGTTTTATTAACTCTTTTACAATGTGATTATATTGGTCAGTAAAAGTTAATTTTTGATCCAAAATAATTCCGAGATCTGAAAATATAGTAAGTTTTTCAAATTTCATCGAACTTAGAAGATATTAATGGTCCACAGAATTATTTTTGCGTCTAATACTCATCGTTTTATTGCCCCATTCCCATAGTTTTTTAAGGTCGTTTTGAGTAGTTCACAGTCAGTTAAAGATGTTATTGTTCGAAATATTGTCATTGAATTCTTTAAAATGGAAAGAAGGTCATTTATAAATAAAACGAATAACAGTGGACTAAGATGGCTTGCCTGTGGAACACCGAGCTGAATAAAAAATTACTTAAACGATTATTTTTTAAAACAACACTCTAATATCTGCCACTTAAGTATGATGAAATCCAAGAAATAATATTGTCATTGGGTCCAATTTTCTCCAATTTTTTTAAAAGCACAGTATGGCTTAGTTTGTCAAATGCCTTACTGAAGTCCTTAAATACGCAGTCAACTTGTTGATTTCTTTCGAAGGCGTCAATACAAAATGTGGTAAACTCAAGAAGATTTGTTACTGTCGATTTTTTTTACAAAACGACTCAAAACTGACAGTTTGGCTATGGGACCACAATAAGATATTAGAGATTTTTACGGGTCAATTTAAGGAAGACGTATTTACATAAAATTGGAAAGTGACAGCATTTAAGACAAACAACGGATAGGATAAACATTCTGAACATTTTTTCAGCATAAATTATGGCAGGCCATCCGGTCTGGAACTTACGACTGTCGTCAAGAACTAAAATATTTTATAGTAAAACTCAAAGTGGGGAAATTGTTCAAAGCTTGAAGAGTTATTTGATAAGTTAAAATTTGCTGAGAAAGAGTCTTTATATAGGCACTCTTGAAATATTCCGCAAAACATGTTTGATAAATACTTAGGACTGTGGTTTGTTTGTTTTTTATTAGTCATGCTTAAAGAAATTTCCTTTCACATCATCATATGACCAAAAGTTTCCCGTATCTGCAATACAATCTTCATAGAAAGAGTTTGAGTAAATTGTGAAATTATTTTAAAGTTATAATTTGGTATTATAATCCTTATCAGTTGCTCACAAGTTGAACTTCAAATATTTATAATATTTTTAAAATTTTAGCGGATAAGTCGTAGCTTTGTGTTCAAATTGAGAGAGATGTTCCGCCTTTAGCTGGAACAATACTTCCAAGATACTGAAAACGCTTTTCTTTTTCTACTAGTTGTTGAGCAATTTTTATTAAAGAGAATGACTGAGAGGCTCCGAGGCTGAACATTTTTCTAGGGGCCCGTAAAATTGAAAGCAATGAGGAGAGTGTTTTATTTTCAATATACTCTATATTCATCATTTAACATACACTGCCGGTCATAAGGTTAGAAGCAGGCATTTTCGAAGAGTAAAATTGATATTTCTCCCGTTACATGATGGATTAGAAAAAAACAACAATGGTAAATGAGGGACTATTTTGTTAACAACAAAATATAAAATTTGGACATAGGAGATATTTAGCTTACGGAACTTTTATGACAAATTGTTAATTGAGTCATGAATATGCGAAAATAAATTGGGTCATTAAATTAGAAGCAGTGAATAAATCAACGTTGTTTTGTGAAATGCATACATTTTTTTTCGGAAAAACGGTACAATTTATAAATTAATTGTTCTCGATTGAGTGTTAACAGAAATGGGCAACAAAAAATTTTTGACAGGGGAGGAAAGGGCAAGAATAGATGTTTATTGCTCTAAAGGTCTTTAATGCTTTTAAAGTAAATCGAAATGATCATTGTGTAAGTAATTATTTAAAAAACCATCGTCTTACTCTAGAATTTATAAAAAAAAAACACTTCCTCTGCCTTTAGACTTCGCGAAATGCGAAGTATCCTTAGAATAGCGTCAAATTCAGCTTTATCGGCAGCTAAAAATAGGCAAAAAGCTTATGTTAAGGCCAGCTTATCCACTGTTAAATACACGATTCGCCATGCTAAACACTTAAAGCGCCTGAAGCTTAAGAAAAAACCACCACTTTATGACGTAAGGAAGAAGCAACGCTTGTGTTTCGCGAAAGATCACATGATCTGGGATGTGCAAAATGGAATGACCGCAAATGATTGGAGGAAGGTTATTTTTTTCCGACGAAAAATTTAACCTAGATAGGCCAAATGGTTATAATTATTATTTCCATCACCTGAGGAAAGAGTAGTGATTTTTAAACCGTCACCATAGCAAAAAAAAAGGAGGCGTTTTCGTCTGGAGCTCAATTTATTGTATAGCGCTATAGACTTGGTAGTCCAAGATACCAAATGACTAGGAAAACATACAAAGCCTTCCTGGAATAAGGATTTCCCAATATTAGCGAGCTTTTTGGACTAATTTCATAGATTGTTCAGCAGAAAAACGCTCCCATACACATAGCCCGAGAGGTAAAATCCCTTATTGCAAACCAAAACTTCCACTTGCTGCCTTGGCCACCATATTCCTCGGACCTCAAAATATTTCAAAAATCTGTGGGGCTAGCTTACAAGTAAGGTACATGAAGGAGTAAAGCAATACGGTGACAAGGAAGCGCTAATTCATGGTATCAAATTGGCCTGGAGTGAGATTTCTTTAGTCTACTTGGAATCTCTTTATAAATCCTTAAAAGGTAGAATTTTTGAAGTTATTTTGAAGGCTGGTGGTAGCACACATTATTAAAAACCTAATGAAAACTAAAAACCATAACAAAATACAAATACTTGCTTTTTCTTTCTATATTTTTGATGTGCTTCTAATCTAATGACCACCTGATTTATTTTCGCATATTCTTGACTCAATTAACAATTTTCCATGAAAGTTCCGTAAGCTAAATCTCTCCTTTACCCAAGTTTTATATTTTGTTGTTAACAAAATGGTCCCTCATTTATCATAGTTGTTTTTTTCTAATCCATCATGTAACGGGAGAAATATCGATTTTACTTCTCAAAAACGCCTGCTTCTAATAGTATAGGAGCTCGCAACGTTTTCGAGCGAGAATTTTAGGTCAGTCAATTTTTTGATATGTTGTCTTACTTGCTTTTTTGGTTAGAGTCTGGGCAGTCTGGCTGGCGGTAGCGGTTCCGTTTAGGGGGGAGGCGCAATTTAAACAAATTATTACTTAAAATGGGAAAAAAATAGTTAAAAAATAACGGTAATACTTACAATTAAGTATTATACCTATTAGCTTGTTTTTAAACTAAGTCAAAAACTATGCATAGTTTTTGAAAAAAATTGTTTTAAACTAAAAATTTGGTAAAAAAAAAGTTAAAAATATGGTTTAAAGTGTAATTTTTCAAAACCTTAAGATTATTTACTATTTTTTTTTTTAGAATTCATTGCTCTTATTTGTTTGTGATCAAAAACTGAAAACTAGATGATTTTATGTCTACTAGTTCTCGAGAAAATTAAAAATTACTAAAAATCGATTAAGGCTAAATTAATTTTTCTTAAATCCAGCTTATTTAAATGCAAAAGAGACTTTGCATGCACCCTTGCACAAACCCCACGTTGAACCCACCCCACCTTGCACCCAACCCAAATCCTATAGTGAGTCCAAGCAGGGGGATTGCAGGGGGGGCAGCATGCCCCCCATACACACTTCACTGTTGCATACGCCCAAACTCGCACCTACTATTATTTTTATTACTATCAATATAAGACCACTCAAGCAAAAAAAAAATTATAATTTAGTTAAAATAGTAGTTGTGGTTATTTTCAATTTTCTCAAAAACTAAAAGAAGTAAAATCATCTAGTTTTCAGTTTTAGATTAATAATTAATAAGGGCAACAAATTATTTAAAAAAAAAAACATATTTATAAACAAATGGTTTTGAAATATTGAAGTTGAAATTTTTTTTAACTTTTTTAACGTTTTCGAGCGAGAATTTTAGGTCAGTCAATTTTTTGATATTTGTCTTACTTGCTTTTTCGGTTAGAGTCTGGGCAGTCTGGCTGGCGATAGCGGTTGTGTTTGTTAGTGCCCAACCTACCTGTACAGTGTACAGGTGATAATTTTGAATTTTAAAAGATTTTTTTAAAGCTTAATTTTCAATTTTCCACCTTTAGATAGGTCTCCTAAATATGAATTTATTATTGCCAGACATTTTTATGATTGTTTATTATGTGTCATACGCGATTTTTTTAATTTTTTAAATAAAAAATTAATGAAGTAAAAAAAGTTTGGGGAGAGTACGATAACTTAGGCGACAAAGTTTAATGACGGATTTGTATAGAACAGTTAAAAATAAGCATTTTTTTACTATGCGAGGGGGGGTCTATCTCCCCCCGTTTAGGCGGAAGGGGCAATTTAAGAAAATTATTACTTAAAATGAAAAAAAAATAGTTAAAAAATAACGGTAATACTTACAGTTAAGTTTTATACGTTGTTTTAAGGCCAACATTCTGTTCTTTTAGCCACTTTTTAAATCAAGTCAAATCTATGCACAGTTTTTGAAAAACGCAATTTTAAACTCAAAATTTAAGTAAAAAAAATTGAAAAAAAATTTCAACTTCAATATTTCAAAACCATTTGTTTATAAATATGTTTTTTTTTAATAATTTGTTGCTCTTATGAATTATTAATCAAAAACTGAAAACTAGATGATTTTTTGTCTTTTAGTTTTTGAGAAAATTGAAAAATTAATTTAGCCTAGGTACATATATCTTAATCCATATTCGATTTTTAGTAATCTTCAATTTTCTCGAGAACAAGTAGACATAAAATCATCTAGTTTTCAGTTTTTGATCACAAACAAATAAGAGCAATGAATTCTAAAAAAAAATAGTAAATAATCTTAAGGTTTTGAAAAATTACACTTTAAACCATATTTTTAACTTTTTTTTACCAAATTTTGAGTTTAAAACATTTTTTTTTCAAAAAATATGCATAGTTTAGACTTAATTTAATAACAAGCTAATAGACAAAAGTGTTGGCTTTAAAAAAAGGTATAATACTTGATTGTAAGTATTACCATTATTTTTTAACTATTTTTTCGCCATTTTAAGTAATAATTTTTTTAAATTGCCCCTCCCCCCTAAACGCAACCGCTACCGCCAGCCAGACTGCCCAGACTCTAACCGAAAAAGCAAGTAAGACAACATATCAAAAAATTGACTGCCTAAAATTCTTGTTTTCCAAACGTTGCTAGCTCCCGGACTATAACCTTATGACCGGGAGTGTACCTATTCCCACTTATTTTTAGGGGCCCACGTGATCAAAACAACGAACAATTTCCGACCTCCCTGCTTTCGAAAATCTTACCCAACGGCGAATCGATAAAGTGCGATTGGTTAGTGGGGAGTAACCTTAAAAATGCATTCTATTGCCTACCTTGTAGTTTGTTTAGAACAAATAAAAATAAAACACATCGTTCAAATCTGTGTGGTCCAGAGGGATATTCTTGCCTTCAAGTGTGGAAAAAGCCGTACGACAAATTGCCTGCTCATGAAAACAATGCCGATCATGTCCAGTGTTACGTTCAATATTCTATATAGAATATTGAGCACCATTCTCTTCCTTGGTGAAAGGGGACTAGGACTACGAGGCGATAGCAATCTTATTAGAAAGCCAAATAATGGACATTTTTTTGGGCATTTTGGAATTAATAAGTCATTATGACCCCTTACTTCAGGGCAAGTCCACTACGTTTCCGTTGAGATTCAAAATGAGTTCATTAACATTTGTGCCCAATATGTGAATTCAGATATTTTGAAGGAGAGAGAAAACGCCATTGACCTCGCTATAATTGTCGATGCAACACCCGATTCAAGTCATGTGGAACAAAACAACAGTTATTTTGCGATATCTGCGCTTGGAAGAAAATGTGTTCACCATCCAAGAACGGTTTTTGGAATTTGTCGATTGCAACAAAAAAAAACTGGCACCGCAAATGCTACGGAATCCCCTTAGAAGACTGTTGTGCACAAGGCTATTACAATGGAAGCAATATGAAAGGACAGTATAATGGTGCACAAAGTCATATTTTAAACAAAAATCCGAATTCCGTGTATTCACCATGTGCAGCTAACAGCCTTAACTTGTGTGGAGTCGATTCAACGAAATGTTGTACTGCCGCAATCACATTTGTTGGTGTTGTTTAAAAGTGTTTCCACTTGTATTGTATAGCAGTAGTGCCCAACGTTAGGAAATTCTTAAGAAAAATGTGCCCGGATCCCTTCACAAACTTTCCGATACAAGATGGTCAGCTAGAATTGAGGCAGTCAAACCATTTGCAAATCATCTGAAAAACCTTAGAATATATTAATTTAACTGCTGAAGCTCGAAGAGATGTAAATGGCGTTTTAAAATAAATGCACAAATATGAATGAGTGTTGATGTCTTCGATTTGGTGCAAGGTTCTTAGCGCTATAAATGAAAGATGTATCATTCTTCAAGCCAGAAACATGACTATTGACGTTGAAATTCGAAACCTCGACAAATTGATCTCCGATTTGAACATTATTCGAAACGGATGGGATCAAATTGTATCTGAATACAAAGCAGTTACTACTAGATTGGGTGATGTTCCAGAATCGTTCGCATCGAACCGAAAAAGGCAATTAAAGAGACATTTATAGGAGAAAATTGAGGAGCCGGAGAGCAAATTAGTTGATTCAATTATATCTGGAATTTCTCGTCGGTTCGATACGATGAAAAATTTGAATGCTACATTTTCATTTTGATGGCAGTTTTCAACAATGTTCATCCAAAAGTATAACTCGCATGTGTCTCAAGAGTTGCAAGAAGAAATAATTCATCTGAAACACATTTATGAAGCCAATTTTGAAGCAGAACTTCTGCCATTGAGTTTGCTCAATGCTATTTATTCCCAGAACTTGGAGACGATTTTCCCCAACATTTGTGTTGCTCTCCGTGTGTTTTCCACTATACCTGTAACCGTAGCTAGTGCCGAACGTTCATTTAGCGTCCTTACCAGAACAAACAATTTTCATTGTTCGTGCTCATCACAAGATCGTGTTTCCGGACGTGCGACATGCATCGAAGCACCTTTGGCAAGGAAATTGAATTTCGATGCAATTATAAATTGTTTTGTTGCTCAAAAAGCTAGGAAAGCTCGTTTGCAAAAAGAAAATATTTCATTGAATGCAAACAAACTCTTATGAAAACATTGTGATAATGTTTTAATATAAAGAAAAACAATAAAGACAAATGTCAAATACTTTTACTTCGCTCTATTTTATTTTCATAGTAGGCAATATATCTTCATGCTAATTTTTTTTAATAGTTAATCGACCGTATTATCAGTTACTAACATGTCGTTGGCAATATCGAATTGAATGTATGATTCTGTTCGGAATCTGATCTACTCGCATGTAGAATTATTTTCCATCCATCCTCCATTTCCACTAAACTGGACGATACCCGTGATATTGATTTGATGATTAACACTTTTTTTCGGTTCACTGGTCGAGATTTTTCTGTCCGGGGCCTGGGCCCGGAATGACTCTCGACGGCCCTACCTTCATCAGAGAAGAGCCATCGTAATGTTTACATGATCCACCTTAAAAGTAAACCGACTACAGAAACGTCATTAAAAAATTTCCAGTGTTCGCATTATATAGGGTGTCCCAAAATTAACGCAAGATTTGAATTTGCCGCCATTTGTGCAGTGAAGTGTTGGCAACCCTGAAAAAAAAGCAATTATAGGGTTATTAAAAATGGAGCGTTACACGAGAGAACAACGTGTCTTCATTATTAAAGAATATTTCAAAAATAGTGAAAGCTTGGCGGCTGCAGTTCGAAAATTTCATACAAAATATGGTCGGAATAGTGTTTTAACTTCGTCAACTATGAAGAGATTAATTGAAAAATTCATGGAGACTGGATCCGTTGGAGACGCCAAACACACTGGTCGTCCAAAAACAAGCCATTCAAATGTGAATGTCGAAGCAGTGCGTGAGAGTGTTGCTGACAATCCAGGAACCTCAATTCGACGTCGTGGACAAGAATTGCAAATTTCAAGAACCTCTCTACAGCGTATACTCACCAAAGATCTGTGTCTTCATGCTTACAAAATTCAATTAGCACAACAATTGAAGCCTAAAGACCATGGACAGAGAAGAGAGTTCGTTGAATGGATTATTGAACATCAACAAATGGACTCTGATTTTTCGAGCAAAATCATCCTAAGCGATGAAGCACATTTTCATCTTGATGGCTTTGTCAATCGCCAAAATTGCCGCATTTGGGGTTCGGAGAACCCACATGTGATTGTCGAAAAACAAATGCATCCACAACGCGTGACTGTATGGTGTGGATTTTGGGCTGGAGGCATAATTGGGCCATATTTTTTTGAAAATGATGCTGGTCAAGCAGTGACTGTTACTGGTGCTCGATATCGCGACATGATTACACAGTTCTTTCTGCCAAAATTGGATGATATTGATGTGTCCACTATGTGGTTTCAACAAGACGGTGCCACATGTCATACAGCCCGTGAAACAATTCAATTACTGCATGAGACATTTCCAGGTCGTGTACTCTCTCGTTTCGGTGATCAAAATTGGCCTCCTAGATCGTGTGATTTAACACCATTAGACTTCTTTTTATGGGGTTATTTGAAATCACAAGTCTATGTCAACAAGCCCACAACCACCCGTGCATTAAAGGAGGAGATTCAACGCTGCATCAACGAAATTCAGCCACATTTATGCAGAATGGTCATGGAAAATTTCAACAAAAGAGTGCGCATGTGCATGCAAAGCCGTGGAGGCCATTTGTCCGATGTGTTATTTCATACATAACCCTATCCTATGTACTTTACGAGTCAATAAAAATATAACTATCAAAAGACTAAAAACGGCGTTTTCTATTTAATTCAAATCTTGCGTTAATTTTGGGACACCCTTTATTTTGCATTCTTTTACTACTCGTATATTCATTTTATTTTTAATATAAAATCTGACACTTCAAAACAACCCTTACAATTAGAACCTTTTGAAATTTTTGTATTAAAATGTAACCCAGTTAACTAATTTTATCTGCCGAAGTTTTTTAAGTTGAACTACAATTTTTTTACCTATGATAAAGTATAATGAAGATTTCCTGGAAATCACGAAACCAAAATTATTTCTTGACTTGGGATAAAAAGGTTAAGCTAGTTAAAAGTTAGTTCTTTATCAGTTAACACTTTTCAAGTGAAGTTCCAACTTCCGAATTTTCACTCTCATTGTGATGTGCAATACTTCATTTTCTTGCACTAAAAAAAAACCTTATCTGACAAAAGATCTTTTTGAAATAAAATTTTATAGATAGCACATGTTGGGTCATCCACCACGTGATAAAGTTACAATTTAATTATATTCAACGGTGGTGGTGCTCACTTCGTATTCGTGTACCTATCTAGAGTTTTATTTTTTGTTTTATATATTTATCATCGGCATCAAAGAAAAAGTTTTTGTGTGCGGGCTAACTTAATATGGCAAAAGTTGAATAAAAATGCCTCATGCGATGTCTTTTAATCTTCTTTGTAAGCACTTTTCCAACTTTTGATTTGGGATTTCAACTTTTATTATTTTTTTTTCTTTTATTTTTGATTTAACAATTATAAAAACTTATTTAAGTTTTGGCCTGTGGCATCAGCTGTGTGATGTCCATAAAGAGGGCAAAGTTGAATGGAATAACTTTTGAAGCTTAAAGGATTCAAGAGATTTTCAGATTTAACGAATGTGCTAGAAATAAATTACAGGAAGTCCCTTTGATATAACATCATTAAGGAAAATGTGCACTTGAATGAGTTGTTGATGTTTCATAAGTCCAAAACTGCCAGGCGTATAATTATGAAATGTATGCATCTAAACTCTGAAAAAATATATTTTAAGCAGAAATCTGTTGCTCCCTATTTTATTAAATACATTTTTTTATTTGCAGCTCCTTTGCGTTCATCCTGGTGGCCGAATAAGCTCCCAACAAGAACTTCAACAAACTCCACTGCTGCGACAAATTGACTTCAAAAAAATCTTAGAAAAGAAAGCCAAACCGCCGTTTAAGCCACCTGAGGACCACCTTAATTGCGATCCATGTCTGGAGTTAGAAGAGATGATTGTCGAGACCAGACCTTTGCACAAAAAGAAGAAGCGTCTAGCTAAACAGCGTTCCGCTCAACGAGATAGTGATCCGGAAACAATCTTAGTTAAGGAGTTCATTGTCTACAATCGTTATAAGGAACTGAAACGAAAAGCTATGGAGAAAAAAGAAAACGACTGGCAAAAGGAACTCGAGTTGGCAATGGCCAATTCCATTGTCAACAGTTTGGCTCCAATAAAAGAACGTGAAGTACCCTCATGTTCGAAGGAACAACCTGATAGCTTGGATTACATTGATAGGACACCTTCGCCAAAAACCTCATCAAGTCCATAATTTATGCACAAAAAATTGTAGATTTTTCGTTTTATTTATTTACTTTTTACTTAATAAAGAATTTTTAACTGCACTTTTATGTAGATTTGTAAAAATGGACCACAAAATTAAAAAAATAAAATAAAATCATGTAGGTAGTTAAGTTTAAATTGGAGTATAAAATCAATGTTATAAATGACAAATTTTTAAAGTTAACATAAGTTTATAAAGTAGATACCTCTTTATAAGCCCAAATTGTTTATATGTAGGAAAATTTATAAGAATTTTTCAGGGAACAGGATTTCATCTCAATTTTCATGTAAATTAGAATAAATTAGAAATGGATGCGTTCCAGAAATTTGTTAATTCTAAAAATAAGCTAATTTCTTTTTTACCTACATATATTTATATATAAGGAAGATATCACTGTTAAATGTACCTTAGAATCAGATGGATGTAAATATAGGTATAGTTTATTTATGAACGTAAAGGTATATAATATGATATCTAGTTCTAGTGCATGCATGAACAATTTCGTCTTTATAAAATCTATTAATTACTACGTAAGATCAAAACAATTAGGACTAAAAGAATTTATTTTAAATTAGAAAAAATTTATAATAGAGATAAAAATAAAACAAACAAAAATTGTCAGCACTTATTATAATTCTTAACTATATTTTCATAAGAAATATGTATTCATATTGTCACCACCAGCTGTATTATTATTATTACATTTGACCTAATGAAATGTTTTATTTTAAAGTAAAATTTAAATAAAATCGATTTTTAAATAAAAGTTGTTTGAATTATTTCTCTATACACAATGTTTTATATGCGCTTAATTGGTAAGTAAAATTTAATTAAACAATTATTAAAAATTAATTAAAAAAAAAAAGAAAATTCCTTAAAATTTTTGTTAAGTATCAAAGGACACCGATTTTGTCATTGACATCAATAGTGTGTATTCGTTTAGTATAGTGATATAATCCAAGTGCTTGTGGTTAAATAAACAGTTTGTTAGAACGAGTGATCGGTAATTAGAGTCTCAAGCTGGGAAAATAAAAACTTGGAAGCTTTTTTCATAACCGAGAAGTCCGAGAAGAAGAGAGGCCCCCAAAAAAACCAATCAAAGAAATTAAGCTGCCACAAAAAAAGCAGCAAATAAAACCACTAAGGGCAATTTCTTTATTCAAATTCTAAATGAAAAACGAAATAACTATTCGGTGCAGTGCTTCTCACTGGCCGAATAAAAATAAGTTAAAGACGTGCTAAAAGAGGCTACGGCTGAGTTCTTCAGTTTCACGCCTCGAAGTGAAAAATTTAAAACGGTCCTACTGAAGGGCATAAGTTCATGCACGGAACCGGAGGCGCTCTTAGCTGAGCTCCGTCAAAAAGCCAATGACGATCTCGAGTTTATCGGGGTCAAGCCTTTCACTACGTTGAAGTCCAGACGAGGGGGATATAGGGTACCAATGTTCCTTGTAACATTTTCGCCCAAAGTAAGATTCAGAGTCTGAGGGAAATTACACACCTCGACTATCAATCTACACATTGGGAGACAATAAAAAGGCAGGGCGAGATTATTCAATGCACGCATTGCCAGAGGTTTAGCCATGTTGGAGTTAACTGCAATATGCACAAACGCTGCTTCAAGTCCTCAGAAACCCACAGTAGGAAAGAGTGAAAGGTGGGGAATAAGCGGGTTGATGATTTAAACTAGCTCAAATGTGTTCTTTGTAAAAACCAAGGGAACCCTGTTAATTTTAGGGACTTTCCTAAGGCCTAGAAGAAAGTCCCAAGATTTCTTCCGCCCACGTGATGTCAAGGAATGAGAATACGAGACAAATGACTCCATCACAAGACGACATGACATGCCCCAAGCAAAAGAGGTACAACCTCAAATTAAAGCATTTTTGTTGTGCGTTTAAGGCCAACTAACAACTGGAAAGCCCGATAAAAGAAGGAATTTAGACCATAATAGGTGATTAGAAGTAAACGAAGAGCAGCAAACCTGTTGTGAAACCAATTAAATAAATAAAGTTCTATTTTTTCCATTATATGTTTGAAAAAATGTTGACTTTAATACGTAAGCAACATAAAAAAAAATATATATGCCTTATACCTCATAGATAAATAAATGTATCATAGGATTTTTAATTGGACATACTCCAGCCGCGAAAAATTCATAAAATATTAATTTGAATTTGAATTTATTTTTAATTTAAGGCAATTTAATTTTTAAAAAATATTATGAAAACTATGAAAAATTACCAAAATTTCTTTAGATAGGTCAATACATTCTTTTATGTTTTTCTTTTAAATGTTACGAGTAACTAGGTAGCAACAAAACAAAATATATCAATTTTTAAATTTAATGCTTAACCTAATCGCCAAGTTTAGAAAGTTGTTTTCCGAAATTAGGAAATATGTTAAATCAATATAGGAAATTTTATATATTGTTGATCATATTTTCTTAATTTAATTTTATAAAAGTATATTCAGATTGTTATAGGAGTATTTTGGTCACGCTTTTTCAATATTCTCATTTAATTTATTGTTTTTATGAAATTAAGGTTTTATTTAATTTGAGCTCTTTACAATTTAAATCAAAAATAACATTTTTTATGACAATAAACAACTACGATAAAAATCAACCACAGAACAAAAACTGAGAAGCCAACATAAACGTTCATTTCAATGCAAGTTCTAATTAAAGCACTTTTCACTAATTTCGGTCGTCATCGTCACTGTCAACAGCCCATTGTATATTAACCCACCAAGCGAAGAAAGTCCACCTCAGTCGTCAACCACCCAACCGACAAAAACCAATACTTGTCTCGACAGATTAATCGACAACAATTCATCGCTGCTGTCAATCACTCACAAGCAATTCGTCGTTTTAATAAATACATTTTTTTATTTGCAGCTCCTTTGCGTTCGTCCTGGTGGCCGAATAAGCTCCCAACAAGAACTCCAACAAACTCCATTGCTGAGACAAATTGACTTCAAAAAAATCCTAGAAAAGAAAGCCAAACCGCCGTTTAAGCCACGCGAGGACCATCTTAATTGCGATCCATGTCTGGAGTTAGAAGAGATGATTGTCGAGACCAGACCTTTGCACAAAAAGAAGAAGCGTCTAGCTAAACAGCGTTCCGCTCAACGAGATAGTGATCCAGAAACAATCTTAGTCAAGGAGTTCATAGTCTACAATCGTTATAAGGAACTAAAACGAAAAGCTTTGGAGAAAAAGGAAAACGACGGGCAAAAGGAACTCGAGTTGGCAATGGCCAATTCCATTGTCAACTAGTTGCGAAGCACCAACAAGCCTCGGATTATTACATTTGACCTAATGAAATGTTTTATTTTAAAGTAAAAATTAAATAAAATCGATTTTTAAATAAAAGTTGTTTCAATTGTATCTCTATACACAATGGCGCAAAATGTTAAAGAACCCACTGTTAAGGGTTTATCAATTTACTAGTTAGCAATTTGCTAAATTTTTATCAATTTAGTAAGGGAGCCCAAGATTTGCTATCTAGTAATTTCCTAATTGTCTTTTATTAAAAACAAACAACCAAACATGTCTAAAAAGTAAGAGCCTGAGGGATATTTAACGCCTCTACTATCTACTACGTTGCGTTGGGAGACATTAAAAAGGCAGTACAAGATTCCTCAATATACGCAGCGACAGAGGTTCGGTAATGACGGAGCCAACTTCAATATGCTCAAGCTCTGCTTGTGCCCCCATTAGGAAAGAGTGAAAGTTTGGGAATGAACGGGTTGATAATTTAACCTAGCTCAAATGTGTCTTTATAAAAACCAAGGGCACCCTGCTAAATGTGTAAGGTCCAGTTAATCAAACAGAAGCAGATCAGTCAAAAAACCGAAGAAAGTCCCAAGGTTTCTTACGGCCACATGATGTCAAGAAATGAGAATACGAGACAGACGGCTACATCACAACACCCCATGCCTTAAGCAAAAGAGGTACAGCCTTAAATTGTAGCAGTTTTGTTGAGCGTTTAAGGCAAACTAACAAGTGCGATGCCAGATAAAAGAACAAGGCCTGGTCTATCGCAATTTAGACCATAATTGGCGCAATTGCGGAGTCGTGCCCAAGGGCCCTAGCTGTGAATGTAAATTCACTGATTAGAATTAAACGAAGAGCAAACCTTTTTTGTAGCGTAAACCAATTAAATGAATAAAGTTTTAATTTTTCTATTAAATGTTGTTGTTTGGAAAAATATTGACTTAAATACTTAAGCAGCTTAATAAAAATGTATTTGCCTCAAATCTCACACATAAATGAATATAATATCATATGATTTTTAATTAATTTTACTCGAGGCCCCGAAAATTTATTAAATATTAAAATTAATTTTTATTTATTTTAATTTAAGGTAAAAATTACCAAAATTTCTTAAGATAGGTCAGTTTTAGACTCTTATATGTTCTTCTTTTAAATTTTAAAAGTAATTTTGTAGCAACAAAACAAAAAATATCACTTTTTAAATTTAATGCTAATTTTATTTTAATTTAATTTAAGAAATATATTAAATTACCTAATAGAAAATTTAATTATATTGTAGATTATATTTTTTTTAAATTAAAATGTATAAAAGAGGTATGGTGAGATTGTTATAGGAGTATTTTGGTCACACTTTTTTCATTATTTTTGTTTTTGTTATAAAATAAAAATTTATTCTTTTTGGACCCTTTAAAATTTATATCAGAAATCATATTTTTATGACAATAAACAACCACAATAAAATTTGACCACAGAACCAATAATGAGAAGCAAACATAAACCTTAACTCCAAGTTCTAAACCAGGGAGTTTTCACTCATTCCCACAGCGCATTGTATTTGAGAATATTGACCCACCGAACGAAGACAGTCCACTTTAGCCATAAGCCACCAACTGACAAAAACAAATCCTTACCTCTATTGGGTTCTCAGAAGAACTGAATATTATTTCCCAAAGCCAAAATAATAAAAAAAATATATTTCCACAATACGAAAAAGTATTAATTAAAAGTAATGTTTTGGTACTTCAAGTAAACAAATCTTTCACGGAAAAAAAAACATCAAAGTAGATGGGTCGGAAATTTTGTGAATTGAAACATTGCTCGAAGCAATTTTTTAAGACAAAAATGCTGAAAATACCTCATTTGTTAAGTCTAATAAAAATGAGTGTAAAATAACTTTATTTTTTAAAATATAACTAGCAAAATATCAAAATGAAAATTAGAAAAGTACGTCGAAATAGTATAGGCGTTAGTTCCCTTCAACAGTTCTGCATAAATAAATAGCATTCAGAAATTAAATTCATTACAAATATGTTTGCAAAATCATGTGCAAATAATTATTTTGGTTTAATTTAAATTGTATATCAAGTACCAAATTTAGACCTCTTTGGAAATTAAAATAAAAAAGAGGCTGGGATGCGACTCACATTTCCCATCCTGTCTGTCGATTTTTCTTGCTTAAAACATTAACAAAATGTTCATGGCAATGTTTTGTGTGAAATAAATAATTTGAAGTCAATATTTTTCTTTGTTCTCTTAATACTTGAGCCTAAATCAATTTCTTATCAGTTTTTTTTGTTGTTTTTGTAGGTTTTAGTGTTTTGTTAAAAAGTTGTCAGCTGATTTTTTCTAAAATATAACCTAAAAATTACCAGCAATAATTTGCATATAATGAAATAGTTTGATTTCAAAAATTATTCTTGCTAACGAGATCCTTAGACGAAAACCAATTTTTACCAATTGAGGAAGCATTTCTTGAAATTTGTATGTCCTATATAAACAAATACAGATTAGATTTTGTAAGAACAATATCTTACGTTAACAATACAATTTAGTACAAGTATGGAATAATTTATTCATGAGACATCGAGAACTGAATACATATCAATTTATACCACTTTGAGTACGTATTTTTAATTTTTGAAAAAATATTTGAGTTGAAAATCAGTTTTTACCAACTTTAAGTAAAAAAACTGTCAATTCGATCTTTCTCAAAATTGTACTGAATATAAATAACCATATTTTTTTTAAGACAAAATTAGTTTGAAGCCAATATCCTAAATTTTTGAAAAGATATTTTAGTCGAAAATTAATTTTTACGAACTTTTAGTATTTTTTTAGTACGTTTTTATTTTTTGTAAAAAAGCTGTCAATTCGATTTTGCTCAAAATTTTACTAGATGCCAAAAACGTTATTCTTTGTTGCATACAAATATTTTTGAGATAAAATCAATTTTTGTTCGTAAAATATTCGAGGTGAAAGTTATTTTTTTCAGTTTGTTTGATTTATAAGAAAAACCCTTAACATCATTTTATGTATATAATATAAAATTTAATTCAAATCGCTAGCGTTATTCGTTCGTGAGATATTTCGCGTTAACCAAAATGTTTGCTTTCTTTTAAATTGCTATCCTTTCTGCATTTTTCTACATTATTATTTGTATAATAAAATTTATTTGAAGTCGATCTACTGGTTCTTGAGATATGGACTACAAAAAAGTTTCCCGCACGTACGGACGTACGAACGTACTTAAACACGCAAGTTATATCATCAACTATATAATATAATCAACATCTAATACTACATTTATTTTCTCTCATATTTTGTAACGCAACTAACAGTTGATTGACAGTCTCTCTTTACAACCTCTCCGATAAGTTGATATGCAAGAGCTGTACTTTAAATTATTATTCTTAACGTTATATAGTCTTCAGTCTTGATTTAAATATTGCAAAATATATTTCATTTACTTAAAGAAAAAACCTGAGTTCTTATTTCAAATCAACGACACCTCTCTAAAAATCTTTTATTTAGATTCTAGGGACCTTGAAACGTCGAGAAATGTCAAAATTTTCCATTCGACAAATCGGAATGATTACAACAACTTAACTGGGAAGTAAAAATATAAGTAATAAATAAAAAATATATGTATAAGCAAACAAATGAAAATATAATTTATTTTTAAAGTCACCCAATCAAATTTTTAAAATGTCAAATGGGACCAAGAGGGACAAATTGATACTGTGGTCAGAGACTCACACGATCTGGAGAATAGAACCCTGAAGTCTTTAATAAAACAGGATTAATAAGTGTTGGGAAAGCAGGATTTGCTCATCAAGATATTTAGGAAAAAATATCAGTAAGGCCATCCAGATCTTAAACTGCATAGAAAAGAAAAGAAACGTACTCCTCACAGCGCAAATATGTAGATTAAGGGCATGTCTCATGTAAAAAAATTGATTGGTGCTTTGCGCTTAGCTTTGTAGCGTTCACATTTTTTTAAATATTTAAACGAAATAAACGGGTTTTGATTGAAAATATATTGGGCTAAATATTTATAAAGGAATCCAAAATTTTAAAAAAAATTTTGTTCCTTAACAGCACTAGAATCACTAAAAAATCATTAAATTCAGGTAGTTACTTGGGAAAATCAATGGGGCAGTGTGTTAAATATAATTTTTTATTTTTTTTTATATTTTTGTCCAAAAAACAATACATTTTTATACATAGCACCGATTTTTTTTTTTTTTTAATTTATTTATTTATTCCAAGAAAAATTCTAGAAAACTATGAAAAATAGGGCAAATTTGCATTATGGCATAGGTGCAATAATTGATAGAACTTCCAAAGTATAACAGCCAGCTAAGTCAATTCAACTTTTTTTCAAATTCTAAAGATGTGTGCAGATATTTGCTTTTTAATTTTTTTTTTTTTAAATAGTTATAGTAACTTTTTTAGACAAAAAATCCAAAATGCTTTCTTTTTTTCCCAATTTTTTTTGGTAATTCATGGGGCGAACTGATTTTTTTTTGTTTAGTTTTAACTTTTTTTTAAAAAAAAAAGGTCCATATATATTACACATAGTGTGGATTTTGAAAAAAAAAAATATTTGTCGCAACATAATTAAAAATGCATTTCAAAATAACAACATTTGTGGTGCAATTGTGAGGGATTGGGAGCTTATATAATTCCAAAATATTTTTTTTATTTTTTTTTGGCATTTTGTTTATTCTATTTAAAAAAGTAAAAAGTTCTTGCGCCCACTATTTATTTAATTTAATTTTTATAAAAGAGGTCTATTTTGCATTTTTTAACAACAAATTTCTTTATAAACGCACACAATGAAGTTTCCAGTTCCCAAGAATGCCGCTGCAATACAGCGCTTAGGAAGAGAATTCTTTGCAAAAGAATTTCGCCCGCCCATTCTCTCTCAGATTTTTTTTTGTTGTTGTTTTTGGTCTCATGGCTCATTTAGTTTTTTATTCTTTGTTTTGTAGGCTTGCGGTACACAATAACAGAAAATATCAAAAAAAAACTTTTCTTAGACATATTTTTTATTTCTAGTATGTGCTATGATGTAAGGTCATGGAATCGTGATTTGGGTGTTACGTAGTCAATCGTATAAGCAGAATTTGATTTTTGGTTCAACTTTCGGCAAGTTTTGTTGTTGCACATTGTAGTGTAGGTATAAAAAAGGGTAAATAGGTATTGTAGGTATCGTGAATTCGCTGTCATATATTTTGTTTCCTTGATTTTTTTTGCGTACTATCACTCCTGGATATTGCATTTTTTTGTGATTTTGTTCATGGTCAGCTGCTTTCCTTAGATAAAGGAAAAAGGCAGAAGTCATATAAAAAAAGGAAGGTAGCTATGTATAAGTATGTATGTCCTTTTTTTCCAACGCGTATGTAATACACCTACCTACTTGATGGAATTTCGCTGTCACTTTGCATGGTAGGAGCATGGGATCGTGGTGAAGATGCTCAGTATGTTTTTTAATTCTATAATAAAATACTTCTAATAATTATTTGAAAATATTTGTTTTACTTGTCACAAGCCAAGACGTGGTTTCAATTTTTTTTAAGATCTCTTTTTTTCAGCTTTTACAATTTTCCTAAAAAAAATATAATGCTTTTTTATCTAAAATAATGTTTTTTTAAATTCCTGAGCGGCAGCACTGTATACTAGTGAGCCTACTCCGATTCTTCTCTTTTTATCAGTCCCACGAAAAAAATTCTCAAAAAAATATTAAAACAAAATAAGTATTTTCAATAATTAGAAAATGTCGACCAACAAAAGAAATTCAAGAAAAAAACATCTCCATCGATAACAAAATACCCACTTGCTTTATAAGATTCGAACCATATGCAAAACACAACAACAAAATATCTAGGTATCGGGTGATTTTTTAAGAGCTTGAGAACTTTAAAAAAAAAAAAAAACGCATACAATTTGCAAAATCTCATCGATTCTTTATTTGAAACGTTAGATTGGTCCATGACATTTACTTTTTGAAGATAATTTCATTTAAATGTTGACCGCGGCTGCGTCTTAGGTGGTCCATTCGGAAAGTCCAATTTTGGGTAACTTTTTCGAGCATTTCGGCCGGAATAGCCCGAATTTCTTCGGAAATGTTGTCTTCCAAAGCTGGAATAGTTGCTGGCTTATTTGTGTAGACTTTAGACTTGACGTAGCCCCACAAAAAATAGTCTAAAGGCGTCAAATCGCAAGATCTTGGTGGCCAACTTACCGGTCCATTCCTTGAGATGAATTGTTCTCCGAAGTTTTCCCTCAAAATGGCCATAGAATCGCGAGCTGTGTGGCATGTAGCGCCATCTTGTTGAAACCACATGTCAACCAAGTTCAGTTCTTCCATTTTTGGCAACAAAAAGTTTGTTAGCATTGAACGATAGCGATCGCCATTCACCGTAACGTTGCGTCCAACAGCATCTTTGAAAAAAATACGGTCCAATGATTCCACCAGCGTACAAACCACACCAAACAGTGCATTTTTCGGGATGCATGGGCAGTTCTTGAACGGCTTCTGGTTGCTCTTCACTCCAAATGCGGCAATTTTGCTTCTTTACGTAGCCATTCAACCAGAAATGAGCCTCATCGCTGAACAAAATTTGTCGATAAAAAAGCGCGAAACACATTTCGAACCGAACACTGATTTTGGTAATAAAATTCAATGATTTGCAAGCGTTGCTCGTTAGTAAGTCTATTCATGATGAAATGTCAAAGCATACTGAGCATCTTTCTCTTTGACACCATGTCTGAAATCCCGCGTGATCTGTCAAATACTAATGCATGAAAATCCTAACCTCAAAAAAATCACCCATTAGAAAGCAAGAACCTATTTACAAACAAATTCAAGAAAAAACATTTCCATGGACAGCAGAAATACCTACCCCCATTTGCTTTATAAAATTCGAACCATATGCAAAAGACAACAAATCTACCTAACTAGACATAAAAAAAAACCGGTTTATCATGCAACGTTGTTCATCCATATATCTTGTTGTGTGAATGTGTATATCTATTTCTTATTTCTTTTATTGGCTGCTTGAGTGCTTGTGCGGAAATATATCCCTCGCTCTGAGAGACAAAAAAGATCAAGAGGCAAATAGAGTAATAAGAAATTCAAATTTTGAATTTGATAATGAAGAGAGTAACGTTCTTTCACTAATACATACAAATACATTTACATGAGTTCTGAGTTCGCTTCTGCATGAGACCTACCCTTAAGAGAAAGCTCTCTGTGATCATGATTTTTGTAATACAGGGTGGGCCGTAAATAAGTGCACTTAAAAAAAAATTATATTAATACAACTGTAGCGCTTTTAAATGAAATATTTATTTTAAATTATACAAAACGAAATGAATTTTTATTTTTTAAAAATTAAATCATCCAAATATTGTCCATTTCGCCTACAGCACTCTTCCAATCTGACTCTGAGATTTTGGAACACTTTTGTCAAAAGTTGCGGAGTGATTAAGCGGATTTCTTCTTCAATGTTCGCTTTTAATTCAGCCGTCGTTGAAGGATTATTAGAGTACACCTTACTCTTGAGGTAGCCCCATAAAAAGAAATCCGGTGGCGTTAAGTCAGGGCTCCTGGGTGGCCAAGCAATATCACCCCTCCTCGATATCAACCTTCGAGGAAACATTTCTCTAACCACCTCCAGAGAGTCGTTACTTGTATGGCAGGTAGCGCCATCTTGCTGGAACCAGGTGTGAATAGTGTAACCACTCGATTCTTGCAGTTTTGGAGCTAAAAAATCTCTAAGCATCGAAACATAACGCTCTGAATTAACAGTAACATTACGCCCGTATCGATCTTCATAAAAATACGGCCCTATGATCCCCCACTTGGCTATTCCGGCCCAAACGGTCACTTTCGGAGAGTGTAACGGTCGTCCATGTTTTAAGCGTGGATTTTCTGTTCCCCAGTATCGACAATTTTGTCGATTAACAAATCCGTTGACATGAAAATGAGCTTCGTCTGAGAAGATAATGTTATTGAAGTGAGGGAATCTCCGTAACATTTCTGTTGCGAAATTGAACCGTGAAACAAAATCGGATTCTTTCAAATCTTGGACAATCTGAATTTTGTAAGGGTATAACTTCAAATCATCCCGTAAAATGCGACGTAAAGTCGTTCTGGGTACTCCCAGGGCCGCAGCGCGTTTCCGTGTAGAGCTTCTTGGATCCTCGCGCACAGAAGCTTGTACGCGTTCAATTGTTTCTGCAGTCCGCCTGGAACGTGGGCGTCCTGTAGGTCGAAGTTTTTGCGTTGATTTCGTTGCCTCGAATGTAACGATCCATTTTTTGATTACATTCGTACTTGGACACTCGGTGATGTTGCGTAATCCAAACTTTACCCGAAAAAGCCGACGAACAGTCACGTATGAGCGATTGTTTTCATAAAAGGCGCGAACGCAGAAATCGCGCTGCTCTCCCGTGAACGGACTCATTGCGACTAAAAATTTAGATCTCGAGCTGCAAGGAGATACTTTCCCCGCGCGTCTCGGTTATTTCGTTCGGGAGTTAGAGCGAGACAAAAAGTGCACTTATTAACGGCCCACCCTGTATTAATGAAGAGCCGAAGGAGAAAGTGGTAACAGTTTTGAACACTTTTCAGCGGGTTGATGTTAGCATTCTGAAATCATATGGGTGAACGAAATTGCAAAGACTAAAAATTCTGAAAAAAATATTACAAACAAAAATAATTTAAATTAATTTTTTTTTAAAGTAAGAAGCATTTATTTAAAAACATTAATCTGATGTTAACAAGAAAAATAGGTATAATGAGCTAAAAAGCCATAAAATTGAATTAATGAAATACTATTTTAATAAATTTTTTATATATCTTTAATTTTTTTTTTAATTGTAGTCGTATGCCTTGGAAATATTTGTTTGCAAATTTACAAAGAGAAGTGTGCTACTTGTTTAAAATTTTAAAGTATTTGGGGAAACGAAATCAAATGTACTTTTATTATATATTTGAAATTGTTTAGTATTTACAATAATTATTTTTAGAACCAAGCAAATATATTCCTTTGTTTAAATTTTTTTGTTCCAACCCCTGGAGATTGAGAAACATATTTTTGAAATTTTGGAAATGAATTTAATTTTTTTTTAATTTATCTGCAAAATATTACAAAAAGTTTTTCTGATATTGCAATATTTGCAATACCATTGGGTAAACGACCGCTTATATAATTTCGTCATATTTGTAAATTTGTTTAAATCCAATTTTACATAAAAAAAAAAACTTTAGTTCCCAGAATAATTTATTATTTTGTTCTTTTCTGTTGCGGGAAGACAATTATTCGAATCATTTGTCTTCGTGTCGTTATCCTACCAGATTCGTTTTCGTGAGATGAAGCTTACACTATATACACGCGTGTGGATAGTGAAAAATCAAGCCATACTTTTAAATAATATTTTTTCGTACTACGGATATATTTTTATTTTATTATTTTGAAAAAAAAAATCTACAGTTCTTCCGAGAACTATAAAAGAGTTTCATCTCAGAATGAGAAATAATAAACTGTATTATCCTTTTGGTATTCTCAACATTGTGTAAGAAGACTCATAAAATCATGTGCCTGCGTTATGAACTAGAAAAGTTTTCGAAACCCACTTTTTCGTCATTATCAGTCGTAGTTTCGTAAGGGATTCAAATTGTTTCTATTGAGCTTAAAAGAAAGCCTCAAAATTCATGTGGTATCACAATTGGCCACTTAACTGGCCTAAGTGTGTCCTACTCAATCAAGGAGAGCCACATGAAGTTTTATGAAGAAGCAAACATAAACCTCTTTATTTACACATTTCATTTTTTTTTCATACTTTTAATACCGCCATACGAATAATATTTTGATAAAAGGGGACCCGTGAAAATTTATTTTAATATTTTGCCTTCAAAAAAAAAAACGAAAATATATTTAATATTTAATATTTAATATATTTCTCGCAGCACAATTAATTTATGATTCATTTGTATTTTGTCCTCGAGACAAACCACTTGTATATTTTTAGTTGCTTTTATTTATTTGTTTGAATAAACATTATTAAAAAAAAATAAATTCAATTTATTCTATTTTATTTACCCTTTAGAAAAGTCTAGTTTTTCCTTTATTTCAGCTTTGAGCTGTAGGGCATTTCTAATTATGTCCCAATTATGATGATCTGACTTTGCAGTCAGATAAAGGAGCTCAACAACAATGCTACAATGTCAGACTGCAATTTTGGTGACCACGGGGATTTTTTGGCAACCGTTGGTGGAGCCTGTCTCGTGTTTCCATTCCCTGGCATCATTTGGGAGTAGGAAAATTTGGGATCTTCGAATTTTTGTGTTGGAGCCTGTCGAACTGTTCGACTTCCTTCGGCTTTTTGACTGGCCTGTTTTTGTTTTATTTTTTGGACCTTAGGGCAACCCCTATAGTAAGCCGGGAGCCCTTGGTTTCCACAAAGGACACACTTGAGCTGGCTTAAATCCTCAACCCGCTCATTCCCCAGCTTGCATTCTCCTTCGATGTGGGTAGCGCAACTGCATATTGCAGTTGGCTCTGGCATGGCCAAACCTCTGGCACTCCGCACATTGTAAAATGTCGTCGTTCCTTTTCAGTGTATCCCAGTGTACGGATTAATAGTCGAGGGATTTGATTTCCTTTACACTCTACTACTTTGGGGCGATACTGTTACGAGGAACATTGGCAGCCTATAACCCCCTCGTCTGGACTTCACCGTAGTTAAAGGCTTGACCCCGATAAAATCGAGATTGTCGGTGGCTTTTTCACAGAGCTCAGTTAAGAGCTCCTCCGGTTCCGTGCAGGAACTTATGCCCTTCAGTAGGACCATCTTTAATTTTTCACGTGGAGGCGTGAAGCTGAAGAAATCAGCTATGGCCTGCACCTTTTTTAACGCATATGATTTGATGCGATGCAGGCACGAGTACGATAACTTTGGTGCCAAGATATAATAACGGTTTTTGGCAGAGGGGCTTAATACAAGCATTTTTTACTATCAAAAGGGGGTCTATCTCCCCCCGTTTAGGCGGTAGGGGCAATTTAAAAAAAATTATTATTTAAAATAGAAAAAATAATTAAAAAATAACGGTGATACTTACAATCAGAGTTGCAAATAATGCATTGAATTTTATAATGCATTTTGAATAAATTAGAAAATATTTTTCAATTTTTAATTCTATTTTTTTTAATTAGGTATTTATTAAATTTCATTTTTCAATGTTACCGTATGGCATTAATTATTTAATGTTATTTTTTAATTGTCTTCTATCAAATTAATATATTATTTTCCAATGCAAAACTTTAAAAAAAAAATACGTATTTTTATTTTATTTGGCAGACTTTCGCAATTATTAATTAAAATACTTTGTTTTTATTTCCAAAATTTTTAACCTGATTAATGTTATGACTTACGTTTATTACGCAATTATAACACAAAAAACAACAATTATTCAAATATTATAATTTATTATTATTATTGTTCGACCCAAAAACAATTTTTTTTTTTCAAAATTTATTTGTTAGTATCAGTCAATCTTCAACCTGGGAATTTCGAATATTAACTGAAATAAATGGAAATAATTGAATAAATTCCCACTAGGCATTGAATTAAAAAATTGTAGCTCATTTTGAATAGAAGTTATTTTTTAATTTTAATTCAATTAAACTTGCAATAAAATAACATTTATTTACTAATTCAATAAAACTTGCAATAAAATAATTTTTAATTTTAAGTTTAATATTGATGGCAATAAATTAAATTTTTAATGGGTAATTCATAGATGTACAATCAGCATTATATATTTTATTTCAGTGAAGAACAATATCCATTAAAACATTTTTGAGTAATGCATTGAATTGACATTGGAATTTTTGCAACTCTGCTTACAATTAAGTTTTATACATTTTTTTAAAGCCAACATTCTGTTTTATTAGCCAGTTTTTAATTCAAGTCAAAACTATGCGTAGTTTTTGAAAAATTTAATTTTAAACTCAAAATTTCAGTAAAAAAAAGTTAAAAAAAGGTTTAAAGTGTAATTTTTCAATACTTCAAGATCATCTACCATTGTTTTTATTTCAGAAATTATTGCTCTTATTTGTTTTTGATCAAAAACTGAAAACTAGATGATTTTATGTCTTTTAGTTTTTGAGAAAATTGAAAATAACCACAACTACTATTTCAATTTAATTCTTTTTTTTTTTGCTTGAGTGGTCTTATTTTGATAGTAACAATGGTAGGTGCGAGTTTGGGGTATGCAACAGTAAGGTGTGTGCGAGTTTGGGTGTATGCAACAGTGGGATCTGTAAGGGGGGGCATGCTGCCCCCCTCCAACCCCTCTGCTAGGGAACACTATAGGATTTGGGATGGGTGCAAATTGGAGTGCGTGCAAGGTGGGGAAGGGGCAAGGTTCGGTGGGTGCAAGATGGGGTGCATGCAAAGTTTCTTTTGCATTTAAATAAACTGGATTTAAGAAAAATTAATTTACCCTAGGTGTATCTTAATCCATATTCGATTATTACTATCAAAATAAGACTACGTTAATACTTAAGCAAGGTAAAAGTAATCTAATTAAATTTTTTTTTGGTAATTTTCAATTTTCTCAAGAACAAGAAAACATAAAGTCATCTAGTTTTCAGTTTTTGATCAAAAAATTGCCCCTACCGCCTAAACGGGGGGAGATAGACCCCCCTCCCATAGTAAACTATGGTATGGTATAGTACGATAACTTTGTCGCCAAAGTTATCGTACTCTCCCTGCGATGCATGACGGTGTCATACACAATTCTTGTTCCAATTTCCCCCGAAATCAAAACACGGCCGAAATTTATTCCGCATGCAAATTTTAATATGGATGGTAGTGGTAGCAAGAATTGCAAGGAAAAGATTTGTAATTTTTTTATCAATTATTTTTTCACATTAATTGATATTACTTTTTAAGCAAAAAGAAAAAAAAATCAATGGCAATTTGAAAAACATAAATTATAAACATAGAAAAAAAACCTTGACCTGATTTTGATGCGCTGAAGTTTTGTAGTTAATTATGTTTTTATTTTCTTTCTGTTATCGTTTTCTTTTTTTTATTTGTATATAATGTCTTTTTCAATTTAGTGTTCTTTTAATAAGTAATGTTTTTTTGCAGGTATCGAACCCAAGATCTCTGGCATGACAGCCCTACGCACTAACCATTACGCGACGGGTGCTACTTGTATAGAATGCCTACTGTTTTAAAAAAAATTGGTGTAAGCTTGTTACGTCACAACTTTAAATTCAAAAATTATGCAGTATGGTGGGTAAACAGCGAGGGTAACTATGACTTTTGACGCATTACTTAGGATGACATCCTACGTCGATTCCAATGATACAATTTCTTGAATAATTTATTTGGAAGTTCCGGTTATATTTTTGCTAGAATTCCCAAGCTATAATCTTTCACACCACAATAAATGTTCTAAATCAAAGCTCCTCTAAAAAATTACCACATCAATACGAATAATAAACTTTAGATTCATTTAACCTCAGTGTTTGTAATAATGTTTAGCCATTAAACAAAATACAAACTAAAATTCCAATGAATCATACAAATATGTAATGAAGCCTTTTCACATTACTACTCGTATAATTCACTTTTTAAATAGTCATCTAACCATAATTATAAAATATGACAGTGGTAAACCATACAACATGAAAAGGATGCCTACATCTCTGGCACTCGATCCTAACTGCTAAAAATTCTCAGGCAACGGTATTCCTCTTACTACTTATGTCATTAGATCAACGATTAAATTAAATTCATTAAAGGAAAACAAATAATTTTTATTCTTATCAATTCATTTTATGAAATCTTCCATTCAGTAGATAATTTGTACTGTCTTCTCGTCCAGCTATTTCGCTTAAATAGTTTGCTCCCGAGTTTCGAAAATCTTCAAATCCGTCTCCAGCCGATATTACTAATGTATAAGTGTTTTCCGTCGTACTTTTACAGTCCCGTGAGTATCTTAAAACAAATTAAACTTAAACGTTATAAATAGAAATTAGGTGGGACAATGTATACATTTAGTTTCTATTGATATGTGCTTTAATGTGTATCTGTTAACTTGGAATCACCGCTTTTCTTTTTCATTTATAATATATTAATAACAAAATTGTTTTTGGTGGCCGACTTACATACCTGTTTAAAGTCCTGTAGGCCCACACGGTTGGTCCTAATTGGTGGCACCTTCTCCTTCTTGGGCTGTGGTTCTTTCTGGTGTTGCTGTTGCCGCTGCTTTGTTTAAGCTGAGGTCGATGAGCGCTCAGAACTTGGGCCTATCACTGCTGATGGAGCCTTTCTATTTTGCTCCGCTCCTGTTATTTTGGTTGCGGGCTTTTGCTGTGGTTGTTATTTACTTTTTTGTTTCTGCTGCTGTTGTTGGTGAACTCGCTCTTCTGCTTCTTTTTGGCTGCAAGCTTCTTGTTTCAGCTTCAATTGGCTGAGTAGCGGCTCCATCTCTTTCTTCATTAAAGGAAAACACATAATTTTTATTCTTATCAATTCATTTTATGAAATCTGCCATACCAGTAGATAATTTGTACTGTCTTCTCGTCCAGCTATTTCGCTTAAATAGTTTGCTCCGGAGTTTCGAAAATCTTCAAATCCGTCTACACCCGATATTACTAATGTATAAGTGTTTTCCGTCGTACTTTTACAGTCCCGTGCGACAATGTATACATTTGGTGTCTATTAATATGTGCTTTAATGTGTATCTGTTAACTTGGAATCACCGCTTTTCTTTTTCATTTAATATATTGTTTTTGTTGCCGACTTACATACCTGTTTAAAGTCCTGTAGGCCAACACGGTTGGTCCTAATTGTGGTTCTTTCTGGTGTTGCTGTTGCCGCTGCTTTGTTTCAGCTGAGGTCGATGAGTCCTCAGAACTTGGGCCTATCACTGCTGATGGAGCCTTTCTATTTTGCTCCGCTCCTGTGATTTTGGTTGTGGTTGTTGTTTACTTTTTTGTTTCTGCTGTTGTTGTTGGTGAACTCGCTCTTCTGCTTCTTTTTGGCTACAAGCTTCTTGTTTCAGCTTCAATTGGCTGAGTATCGGCTCCATCTCTTTCTTCATTAAAGGAAAACACATAATTTTTATTCTTATCAATTCATTTTATGAAATCTTCCATACCAGTAGATAATTTGTACTGTCTTCTTGTCCATCTATTTCGCTTAAAGAGTTTGCTCTTCACCCGATATTACTAATGTATAAGTGTTTTCCGTCGTACTTTTACAGTCGCGTGAGTATCTAAAAACAAATTAAACTTAAACGTTATGAATTGAAATTAGGTGCGACAATGTATACATTTGGTTTATATTGCTATGTGCTTTAATGTGTATCTGTTAACTTGGAATCACCGCTTTTTCTTTTTCATTTATAATATATTAATAACAAAATTGTTTTTGGTGGCCGACTTACATACGTGTTTAAAGTCCTGTAGGCCAACACGGTTGGTCCTAATTGGTGGCACCTTCTCCTTCTTGGACTGTGGTTCTTTCTGGTGTTGCTGTTGCCGCGCGCTGCTTTGTTTTAGCTGGGGTCGATGAGCCCTCAGAACTTGGGCCTATCACTGCTGATGGAGCCTTTCTATTCTGCTCCGCTCCTGCGATTTTGGTTGCGGGCTTTTGCTGTTGCTGCTGTGGTTGTTGTTTACTTTTTTGTTTCTGCTGTTGTTGTTGGTGAACTCGCTCTTCTGCTTCTTTCTGGCTGCAAGCTTCTTGTTTCAGCTTCAATTGGCTGAGTAGCGGCTCCACCTCTTTCTTCATTAAAGGAAAACACATAATTTTTATTCTTATCAATTCATTTTATGAAATCTTTCATACCAGTAGATAATTTGTACTGTCTTCTTGTGCAGCTATTTCGCTTAAAGAGTTTGCTCCCGAGTTTCGAAAATCTTCAAATCCGTCTACACCCGATATTACTAATGTATAAGTGTTTTCCGTCGTACTTTTACAGTCCCGTGCGACAATGTATACATTTGGTTTCTATTGCTATGTGCTTTAATGTGTATCTGTTAACTTGGAATCACCGCTTTTCTTTTTCATTTAATATATTGTTTTTGGTGGCCGACTTACATACCTGTTTAAAGTCCTGTAGGCCAACACGGTTGGTCCTAATTGTGGTTCTTTCTGGTGTTGCTGTTGCCGCTGCTTTGTTTCAGCTGAGGTCGATGAGCCCTCAGAACTTGGGCCTATCACTGCTGATGGAGCCTTTCTACTTTGCTCCGCTCCTGTGATTTTGGTTGTGGTTGTTGTTTACTTTTTTGTTTCTGCTGTTGTTGTTGGTGAAGTCGCTCTTCTGCTTCTTTTTGGCTGCAAGCTTCTTATTTCAGCTTCAATTGGCTGAGTAGCGGCTCCATCTCTTTCTTCATTAAAGGAAAACACATAATTTTTATTCTTATCAATTCATTTTATGAAATCTTCCATACCAGTAGATAATTTGTACTGTCTTCTCGTCCAGCTATTTCGCTTAAATAGTTTGCTCCCGAGTTTCGAAAATCTTCAAATCCGTCTACACCCGATATTACTAATGTATAAGTGTTTTCCGTCGTACTTTTACAGTCCCGTGCGACAGTGTATACATTTGGTTTCTATTGCTATGTGCTTTAATGTGTATCTGTTAACTTGGAATCACCGCTTTTCTTTTTCATTTAATATATTGTTTTTGGTGGCCGACTTACATACCTGTTTAAAGTCCTGTAGGCCAACACGGTTGGTCCTAATTGTGGTTCTTTCTGGTGTTGCTGTTGCCGCTGCTTTGTTTCAGCTGAGGTCGATGAGCCCTCAGAACTTGGGCCTATCACTGCTGATGGAGCCTTTCTATTTTGCTCCGCTCCTGTGATTTTGGTTGTGGTTGTTGTTTACTTTTTTGTTTCTGCTGTTGTTGTTGGTGAACTCGCTCTTCTGCTTTTTTTTTGGCTACAAGCTTCTTGTTTCAGCTTCAATTGGCTGAGTATCGGCTCCATCTCTTTCTTCATTAAAGGAAAACACATAATTTTTATTCTTATCAATTCATTTTATGAAATCTTCCATACCAGTAGATAATTTGTACTGTCTTCTTTTCCATCTATTTCGCTTAAAGAGTTTGCTCTTCACCCGATATTACTAATGTATAAGTGTTTTCCGTCGTACTTTTACAGTCGCGTGAGTATCTAAAAACAAATTAAACTTAAACGTTATGAATTGAAATTAGGTGCGACAATGTATACATTTGGTTTATATTGCTATGTGCTTTAATGTGTATCTGTTAACTTGGAATCACCGCTTTTTCTTTTTCATTTATATTATATTAATAACAAAATTGTTTTTGGTGGCCGACTTACATACGTGTTTAAAGTCCTGTAGGCCAACACGGTTGGTCCTAATTGGTGGCACCTTCTCCTTCTTGGACTGTGGTTCTTTCTGGTGTTGCTGTTGCCGCGCGCTGCTTTGTTTTAGCTGGGGTCGATGAGCCCTCAGAACTTGGGCCTATCGCTGCTGATGGAGCCTTTCTATTCTGCTCCGCTCCTGCGATTTTGGTTGCGGGCTTTTGCTGTTGCTGCTGTGGTTGTTGTTTACTTTTTTGTTTCTGCTGTTGTTGTTGGTGAACTCGCTCTTCTGCTTCTTTTTGGCTGCAAGCTTCTTGTTTCAGCTTCAATTGGCTGAGTAGCTGCTCCACCTCTTTCTTCATTAAAGGAAAACACATAATTTTTATTCTTATCAATTCATTTTATGAAATCTTTCATATCAGTAGATAATTTGTACTGTCTTCTTGTCCAGCTATTTCGCTTAAAGAGTTTGCTCCCGAGTTTCGAAAATCTTCAAATCCGTCTTCACCCGATATTACTAATGTATAAGTGTTTTCCGTCGTACTTTTACAGTCCCGTGAGTATCTAAAAACAAATTAAACTTAAACGTTATGAATAGAATAGCTATGTGCTTTAATGTGTATCTGTTAACTTGGAATCACCGCTTTTCTTTTTCATTTATAATATAATAATAACAAAATTGTTTTTGGTGGCGGACTTACATACCTGTTTTAAGTCCTGTAGGCCAACACGGTTGGTCCTAATTGGTGGCACCTTCTCCTTCTTGGGCTGTGGTTCTTACTGGTATTACTGTTGCCGCTGCTTTGTTTTAGCTGAGGCCGATGAGCGCTCAGAACTTGGACCTATCAGTGCTGATGAAGCCTTTCTAGTTTGCTCCGCTCCTGTGATTTTGGTTGCGGGGTTTTGCTGTTGCTGCTGTGGTTGTTGTTTACTTTTTTGTTTCTGCTGTTGTTGTTGGTGAACTCGCTCTTCTGCTTCTTTTTGGCTGTAAGCTTCTTGTTTCAGCTTCAATTGGCTGTAAGCTTCTTGTTTCAGCTTCAATTGGCTGAGTAGCGGCTCCATCTCTTCCTTAAGTTTCTTCAGGCTCTCATCAAACTGGCTGATGGTGGCCTGTTTGGCTAGCAGGGCCTTCATCAGCATTGCTTCGTTTTGGATGTCCACATCCACCTCCAACACCTTTTTTTTCGACGGCTCTGCTAGGATCTCGAACCTATTATTCGGAGACCTATATCGCCCTTCTTCTCCCTCAGAGATGTAATCGTAAACCTGTGAGACCTCACATCATGATACCATCTGATACCTTTATAACCCAATTGAGACCCGAACCAAAAAAAAACCTTCCATTGAGTGAAAAAGCTCTTGAATTAGTTAATTAATATTTTTTAATGACTGTAATTTATTTGTATGTATTTATCCATTTATTTATTTGTTTATTTATTTAATTATTTATTTATGTAATTAGTATCTATTATAAGTATTTTTTGTAATGTTTACATATTAAAGCAAAAAGTGTTACAAGACATAAATTGTAATTTTTTTTTATATGAACAATAAACCCCAAAATTTAGAAAAATCTCAATAACTCATCTTCTAATTGTTTATTTTAATCCAAATTTTGAGGAAATGTGTGTTTCCCTAACCCACACATGTATGCCAAACTTCCTTTCTCTCCGATTTATATTACAGGTTTTATCGATTTATTTCCGCGCTCCCATACAAACCAAACCACTGTGTGCCGGAGCTGACTGCAATATACACAAACGCTGCATCAAGTCGAAAGAAACCCACATTAGAAAAGTGTGAAAGCTGGGGAATAAGCGTGATGATGATTTAACCTAGCTCAAATGTGTACTTTGTAAAAACTAAAAACTGTCCTAAGGCCTAGAAGAAAGTCCCAAGATTTGTTCCGCCCACGTGAAGTTACGGAATGAGTAATGTGGAAAAATGTTGACTTAAATACGTAAGTAACATAATAAAAATGTATGTGCCTTATACGTATACCTCATAGATAAATAAATATATCATAGGATTTTTAATTGGGTTTACTCGAGCCCCGAAAAATTCTTTAAATATTAATTTGAATTTATTTTTAATTTAAGGCAATTAAATTTTTAAAAAATATTATGAAAACTATGAAAAATTACCAAAATTTCTTTAGATAGGTCAATACATTCTTTTATGTTTTTCTTTTAAATGTTACGAGTAACTAGGTAGCAACAAAACAAAATATATCAATTTTTAAATTTAATGCTTTACCTAATCGCCAAGTTTAGAAAGTTGTTTTCCGAAATTAGGAAATATGTTAAATCAATATAGGAAATTTTATATATTGTTGATCATATTTTCTTAATTTAATTTTATAAAAGTATATTCAGATTGTTATAGGAGTATTTTGGTCACGCTTTTTCAATATTCTCATTTAATTTATTGTTTTTATGAAATTAAGGTTTTATTTAATTTGAGCTCTTTACAATTTAAATCAAAAATAACATTTTTTATGACAATAAACAACTACGATAAAAATCAACCACAGAACAAAAAATGAGAAGCCAACATAAACGTTCATTTCAATGCAAGTTCTAATTAAAGCACTTTTCACTAATTTCGGTCGTCATCGTCACTGTCAACAGCCCATTGTATATTAACCCACCAAGCGAAGAAAGTCCACCTCAGTCGTCAACCACCCAACCGACAAAAACCAATACTTGTCTCGACAGATTAATCGACAACAATTCATCGCTGCTGTCAATCACTCACAAGCAATTCGTCGTTTTAATAAATACATTTTTTTATTTGCAGCTCCTTTGCGTTCGTCCTGGTGGCCGAATAAGCTCCCAACAAGAACTCCAACAAACTCCATTGCTGAGACAAATTGACTTCAAAAAAATCCTAGAAAAGAAAGCCAAACCGCCGTTTAAGCCACGCGAGGACCATCTTAATTGCGATCCATGTCTGGAGTTAGAAGAGATGATTGTCGAGACCAGACCTTTGCACAAAAAGAAGAAGCGTCTAGCTAAACAGCGTTCCGCTCAACGAGATAGTGATCCAGAAACAATCTTAGTCAAGGAGTTCATAGTCTACAATCGTTATAAGGAACTAAAACGAAAAGCTTTGGAGAAAAAGGAAAACGACGGGCAAAAGGAACTCGAGTTGGCAATGGCCAATTCCATTGTCAACTAGTTGCGAAGCACCAACAAGCCTCGGATTATTACATTTGACCTAATGAAATGTTTTATTTTAAAGTAAAAATTAAATAAAATCGATTTTTAAATAAAAGTTGTTTCAATTGTATCTCTATACACAATGGCGCAAAATGTTAAAGAACCCACTGTTAAGGGTTTATCAATTTACTAGTTAGCAATTTGCTAAATTTTTATCAATTTAGTAAGGGAGCCCAAGATTTGCTATCTAGTAATTTCCTAATTGTCTTTTATTAAAAACAAACAACCAAACATGTCTAAAAAGTAAGAGCCTGAGGGATATTTAACGCCTCTACTATCTACTACGTTGCGTTGGGAGACATTAAAAAGGCAGTACAAGATTCCTCAATATACGCAGCGACAGAGGTTCGGTAATGACGGAGCCAACTTCAATATGCTCAAGCTCTGCTTGTGCCCCCATTAGGAAAGAGTGAAAGTTTGGGAATGAACGGGTTGATAATTTAACCTAGCTCAAATGTGTCTTTATAAAAACCAAGGGCACCCTGCTAAATGTGTAAGGTCCAGTTAATCAAACAGAAGCAGATCAGTCAAAAAACCGAAGAAAGTCCCAAGGTTTCTTACGGCCACATGATGTCAAGAAATGAGAATACGAGACAGACGGCTACATCACAACACCCCATGCCTTAAGCAAAAGAGGTACAGCCTTAAATTGTAGCAGTTTTGTTGAGCGTTTAAGGCAAACTTTATTTATTTTAATTTAAGGTAAAAATTACCAAAATTTCTTAAGATAGGTCAGTTTTAGACTCTTATATGTTCTTCTTTTAAATTTTAAAAGTAATTTTGTAGCAACAAAACAAAAAATATCACTTTTTAAATTTAATGCTAATTTTATTTTAATTTAATTTAAGAAATATATTAAATTACCTAATAGAAAATTTAATTATATTGTAGATTATATTTTTTTTAAATTAAAATGTATAAAAGAGGTATGGTGAGATTGTTATAGGAGTATTTCGGTCACTCTTTTTTCATTATTTTTATTTTTGTTATAAAATAAAAATTTATTCTTTTTGGACCCTTTAAAATTTATATCAGAAATCATATTTTTATGACAATAAACAACCACAATAAAATTTGACCACAGAACCAATAATGAGAAGCAAACATAAACCTTAACTCCAAGTTCTAAACCAGGGAGTTTTCACTCATTCCCACAGCGCATTGTATTTGAGAATATTGACCCACCGAACGAAGACAGTCCACTTTAGCCATAAGCCACCAACTGACAAAAACAAATCCTTACCTCTATTGGGTTCTCAGAAGAACTGAATATTATTTCCCAAAGCCAAAATAATAAAAAAAAATATATTTCCACAATACGAAAAAGTATTAATTAAAAGTAATGTTTTGGTACTTCAAGTAAACAAATCTTTCACGGAAAAAAAAATATCAAAGTAGATGGGTCGGAAATTTTGTGAATTGAAACATTGCTCGAAGCAATTTTTTAAGACAAAAATGCTGAAAATACCTCATTTGTTAAGTCTAATAAAAATGAGTGTAAAATAACTTTATTTTTTAAAATATAACTAGCAAAATATCAAAATGAAAATTAAAAAAGTACGTCGAAATAGTATAGGCGTTAGTTCCCTTCAACAGTTCTGCATAAATAAATAGCATTCAGAAATTAAATTCATTACAAATATGTTTGCAAAATCATGTGCAAATAATTATTTTGGTTTAATTTAAATTGTATATCAAGTACCAAATTTAGACCTCTTTGGAAATTAAAATAAAAAAGAGGCTGGGATGCGACTCACATTTCCCATCCTGTCTGTCGATTTTTCTTGCTTAAAACATTAACAAAATGTTCATGGCAATGTTTTGTGTGAAATAAATAATTTGAAGTCAATATTTTTCTTTGTTCTCTTAATACTTGAGCCTAAATCAATTTCTTATCAGTTTTTTTTTGTTGTTTTTGTAGGTTTTAGTGTTTTGTTAAAAAGTTGTCAGCTGATTTTTTCTAAAATATAACCTAAAAATTACCAGCAATAATTTGCATATAATGAAATAGTTTGATTTCAAAAATTATTCTTGCTAACGAGATCCTTAGACGAAAACCAATTTTTACCAATTGAGGAAGCATTTCTTGAAATTTGTATGTCCTATATAAACAAATACAGATTAGATTTTGTAAGAACAATATCTTACGTTAACAATACAATTTAGTACAAGTATGGAATAATTTATTCATGAGACATCGAGAACTGAATACATATCAATTTATACCACTTTGAGTACGTATTTTTAATTTTTGAAAAAATATTTGAGTTGAAAATCAGTTTTTACCAACTTTAAGTAAAAAAACTGTCAATTCGATCTTTCTCAAAATTGTACTGAATATAAATAACCATATTTTTTTTAAGACAAAATTAGTTTGAAGCCAATATCCTAAATTTTTGAAAAGATATTTTAGTCGAAAATTAATTTTTACGAACTTTTAGTATTTTTTTAGTACGTTTTTTATTTTTTGTAAAAAAGCTGTCAATTCGATTTTGCTCAAAATTTTACTAGATGCCAAAAACGTTATTCTTTGTTGCATACAAATATTTTTGAGATAAAATCAATTTTTGTTCGTAAAATATTCGAGGTGAAAGTTATTTTTTTCAGTTTTTTTGATTTATAAGAAAAACCCTTAACATCATTTTATGTATATAATATAAAATTTAATTCAAATCGCTAGCGTTATTCGTTCGTGAGATATTTCGCGTTAACCAAAATGTTTGCTTTCTTTTAAATTGCTATCCTTTCTGCATTTTTCTACATTATTATTTGTATAATAAAATTTATTTGTAGTCGATCTACTGGTTCTTGAGATATGGACTACAAAAAAGTTTCCCGCACGTACGGACGTACGAACGTACTTAAACACGCAAGTTATCAACCATATAATATAACCAACATCTAATACTACATTTATTTTCTCTCATTTTTTGTAACGCAACTAACAGTATTGATTGACAGTCTCTCTTTACAACCTCTCCGATAAGTTGATATGCAAGAGCTGTACTTTAAATTATTATTCTTAACGTTATATAGTCTTCAGTCTTGATTTAAATATTGCAAAATATATTTCATATACTTAAAGAAAAAACCTGAGTTCTTATTTCAAATCAACGACACCTCTCTAAAAATCTTTTATTTAGATTCTAGGGACCTTGAAACGTCGAGAAATGTCAAAATTTTCCACGGAATGATTACAACAACTTAACTGGGAAGTAAAAATATAAGTAATAAATAAAAAATATATGTATAAGCAAACAAATGAAAATATAATTTATTTTTAAAGTCACCCAATCAAATTTTTAAAATGTCAAATGGGACCAAGAGGGACAAATTGATACTGTGGTCAGAGACTCACACGATCTGGAGAATAGAACCCTGAAGTCTTTAATAAAACAGGATTAATAAGTGTTGGGAAAGCAGGATTTGCTCATCAAGATATTTAGGAAAAAATATCAGTAAGGGCATCCAGATCTTAAACTGCATAGAAAAGAAAAGAAACGTACTCCTCACAGCGCATATATGTAGATTAAGAGAAAGCTCTCTGTGATCATGATTTTTGTAATATTAATGAAGAGCCGAAGGAGAAAGTGGTAACAGTTTTGAACACTTTTCAGCGGGTTGATGTTAGCATTCTGAAATCATATGGGTGAACGAAATTGCAAAGACTAAAAATTCTGAAAAAAATATTACAAACAAAAATAATTTAAATTAATTTTTTTTTAAAGTAAGAAGCATTTATTTAAAAACATTAATCTGATGTTAACAAGAAAAATAGGTATAATGAGCTAAAAAGCCATAAAATTGAATTAATGAAATACTATTTTAATAAATTTTTTATACATCTTTAATTTTTTTTTTAATTGTAGTCGTATGCCTTGGAAATATTTGTTTGCAAATTTACAAAGAGAAGTGTGCTACTTGTTTAAAATTTTAAAGTATTTGGGGAAACGAAATCAAATGTACTTTTATTATATATTTGAAATTGTTAAGTATTTACAATAATTATTTTTTAGAACCAAGCAAATATATTCCTTTGTTTAAATTTTTTTGTTCCAACCCCTGGAGATTGAGAAACATATTTTTGAAATTTTGGAAATGAATTTAATTTTTTTTTAATTTATCTGCAAAATATTACAAAAAGTTTTTCTGCTATTGCAATATTTGCAATACCATTGGGGGAACGACCGCTTATATAATTTCGTCATATTTGTAAATTTGTTTAAATCCAATTTTACATAAAAAAAAAAAACTTTAGTTCCCAGAATAATTTATTATTTTGTTCTTTTCTGTTGCGGGAAGACAATTATTCGAATCATTTGCCTTCGTGTCGTTATCCTACCAGATTCGTTTTCGTGAGATGAAGCTTACACTATATACACGCGTGTGGATAGTGAAAAATCAAGCCATACTTTTAAATAATATTTTTTCGTACTACGGATATATTTTTATTTTATTATTTTGAAAAAAAAAATCTACAGTTCTTCCGAGAACTATAAAAGAGTTTCATCTCAGAATGAGAAATAATAAACTGTATTATCATTTTGGTATTCTCAACATTGTGTAAGAAGACTCATAAAATCATGTGCCTGCGTTATGAACTAGAAAAGTTTTCGAAACCCACTTTTTCGTCATTATCAGTCGTAGTTTCGTAAGGGATTCAAATTGTTTCTATTGAGCTTAAAAGAAAGCCTCAAAATTCATGTGGTATCACAATTGGCCACTTAACTGGCCTAAGTGTGTCCTACTCAATCAAGGAGAGCCACATGAAGTTTTATGAAGAAGCAAACATAAACCTCTTTATTTACACATTTCATTTTTTTTTCATACTTTTAATACCGCCATACGAATAATATTTTGATAAAAGGGGACCCGTGAAAATTTATTTTAATATTTTGCCTTCAAAAAAAAAAACGAAAATATATTTAATATTTAATATTTAATATATTTCTCGCAGCACAATTAATTTATGATTCATTTGTATTTTGTCCTCGAGACAAACCACTTGTATATTTTTAGTTGCTTTTATTTATTTGTTTGAATAAACATTATTAAAAAAAAATAAATTCAATTTATTCTATTTTATTTACCCTTTAGAAAAGTCTAGTTTTTCCTTTATTTCAGCTTTGAGCTGTAGGGCATTTCTAATTATGTCCCAATTATGATGATCTGACTTTGCAGTCAGATAAAGGAGCTCAACAACAATGCTACAATGTCAGACTGCAATTTTGGTGACCACGGGGATTTTTTGGCAACCGTTGGTGGAGCCTGTCTCGTGTTTCCATTCCCTGGCATCATTTGGGAGTAGGAAAATTTGGGATCTTCGAATTTTTGTGTTGGAGCCTGTCGAACTGTTCGACTTCCTTCGGCTTTTTGACTGGCCTGTTTTTGTTTTATTTTTTGGACCTTAGGGCAACCCCTATAGTAAGCCGGGAGCCCTTGGTTTCCACAAAGGACACACTTGAGCTGGCTTAAATCCTCAACCCGCTCATTCCCCAGCTTGCATTCTCCTTCGATGTGGGTAGCGCAACTGCATATTGCAGTTGGCTCTGGCATGGCCAAACCTCTGGCACTCCGCACATTGTAAAATGTCGTCGTTCCTTTTCAGTGTATCCCAGTGTACGGATTAATAGTCGAGGGATTTGATTTCCTTTACACTCTACTACTTTGGGGCGATACTGTTACGAGGAACATTGGCAGCCTATAACCCCCTCGTCTGGACTTCACCGTAGTTAAAGGCTTGACCCCGATAAAATCGAGATTGTCGGTGGCTTTTTCACAGAGCTCAGTTAAGAGCTCCTCCGGTTCCGTGCAGGAACTTATGCCCTTCAGTAGGACCATCTTTAATTTTTCACGTGGAGGCGTGAAGCTGAAGAAATCAGCTATGGCCTGCACCTTTTTTAACGCATATGATTTGATGCGATGCAGGCACGAGTACGATAACTTTGGTGCCAAGATATAATAACGGTTTTTGGCAGAGGGGCTTAATACAAGCATTTTTTACTATGAAAAGGGGGTCTATCTCCCCCCGTTTAGGCGGTAGGGGCAATTTAAAAAAAATTATTATTTAAAATAGAAAAAATAATTAAAAAATAACGGTGATACTTACAATCAGAGTTGCAAATAATGCATTGAATTTTATAATGCATTTTGAATAAATTAGAAAATATTTTTCAATTTTTAATTCTATTTTTTTTAATTAGGTATTTATTAAATTTCATTTTTCAATGTTACCGTATGGCATTAATTATTTAATGTTATTTTTTAATTGTCTTCTATCAAATTAAAATATTATTTTCCAATGCAAAACTTTAAAAAAAAATACGTATTTTTATTTATTTGGCAGACTTTCGCAATTATTAATTAAAATACTTTAAGTTTTTATTTCCAAAATTTTTAACCTGATTAATGTTATGACTTACGTTTATCACGCAATTATAACACAAAAAACAACAATTATTCAAATATTATAATTTATTATTATTATTGTTCGACCCAAAAACATTTTTTTTTTTTCAAAATTTATTTGTTAGTATCAGTCAATCTTCAACCTGGGAATTTCGAATATTAACTGAAATAAATGGAAATAATTGAATAAATTCCCACTAGGCATTGAATTAAAAAATTGTAGCTCATTTTGAATAGAAGTTATTTTTTAATTTTAATTCAATTAAACTTGCAATAAAATAACATTTATTTACTAATTCAATAAAACTTGCAATAAAATAATTTTTAATTTTAAGTTTAATATTGATGGCAATAAATTAAATTTTTAATGGGTAATTCATAGATGTACAATCAGCATTATATATTTTATTTCAGTGAAGAACAATATCCATTAAAACATTTTTGAGTAATGCATTGAATTGACATTGGAATTTTTGCAACTCTGCTTACAATTAAGTTTTATACATTTTTTTAAAGCCAACATTCTGTTTTATTAGCCAGTTTTTAATTCAAGTCAAAACTATGCGTAGTTTTTGAAAAATTTAATTTTAAACTCAAAATTTCAGTAAAAAAAAGTTAAAAAAAGGTTTAAAGTGTAATTTTTCAATACTTCAAGATCATCTACCATTATTTTTATTTCAGAATTTATTGCTCTTATTTGTTTTTGATCAAAAACTGAAAACTAGATGATTTTATGTCTTTTAGTTTTTGAGAAAATTGAAAATAACCACAACTACTATTTCAATTTAATTCTTTTTTTTTTTGCTTGAGTGGTCTTATTTTGATAGTAACAATTATGGTAGGTGCGAGTTTGGGGTATGCAACAGTAAGGTGTGTGCGAGTTTGGGTGTATGCAACAGTGGGATCTGTAAGGGGGGGCATGCTGCCCCCCTCCAACCCCTCTGCTTGGGAACACTATAGGATTTGGGATGGGTGCAAATTGGAGTGCGTGCAAGGTGGGGAAGGGGCAAGGTTCGGTGTTTGCAAGATGGGGTGCATGCAAAGTTTCTTTTGCATTTAAATAAGCTGGATTTAAGAAAAATTAATTTACCCTAGGTGTATCTTAATCCATATTCGATTATTACTATCAAAATAAGACTACGTTAATACTTAAGCAAGGTAAAAGTAATCTAATTAAAATTTTTTTTGGTAATTTTCAATTTTCTCAAGAACAAGAAAACATAAAGTCATCTAGTTTTCAGTTTTTGATCAAAAAATTGCCCCTACCGCCTAAACGGGGGGAGATAGACCCCCCTCCCATAGTAAACTATGGTATGGTATAGTACGATAACTTTGTCGCCAAAGTTATCGTACTCTCCCTGCGATGCATGACGGTGTCATACACAATTCTTGTTCCAATTTCCCCCGAAATCAAAACACGGCCGAAATTTATTCCGCATGCAAATTTTAATATGGATGGTAGTGGTAGCAAGAATTGCAAGGAAAAGATTTGTAATTTTTTTATCAATTATTTTTTCACATTAATTGATATTACTTTTTAAGCAAAAAGAAAAAAAAATCAATGGCAATTTGAAAAACATAAATTATAAACATAGAAAAAAAACCTTGACCTGATTTTGATGCGCTGAAGTTTTGTAGTTAATTATGTTTTTATTTTCTTTCTGTTATCGTTTTCTTTTTTTTATTTGTATATAATGTCTTTTTCAATTTAGTGTTCTTTTAATAAGTAATGTTTTTTTGCAGGTATCGAACCCAAGATCTCTGGCATGACAGCCCTACGCACTAACCATTACGCGACGGGTGCTACTTGTATAGAATGCCTACTGTTTTAAAAAAAATTGGTGTAAGCTTGTTACGTCACAACTTTAAATTCAAAAATTATGCAGTATGGTGGGTAAACAGCGAGGGTAACTATGACTTTTGACGCATTACTTAGGATGACATCCTACGTCGATTCCAATGATACAATTTCTTGAATAATTTATTTGGAAGTTCCGGTTATATTTTTGCTAGAATTCCCAAGCTATAATCTTTCACACCACAATAAATGTTCTAAATCAAAGCTCCTCTAAAAAATTACCACATCAATACGAATGATAAACTTTAGATTCATTTAACCTCAGTGTTTGTAATAATGTTTAGCCATTAAACAAAATACAAACTAAAATTCCAATGAATCATACAAATATGTAATGAAGCCTTTTCACATTACTACTCGTATAATTCACTTTTTAAATAGTCATCTAACCATAATTATAAAATATGACAGTGGTAAACCATACAACATGAAAAGGATGCCTACATCTCTGGCACTCGATCCTAACTGCTAAAAATTCTCAGGCAACGGTATTCCTCTTACTACTTATGTCATTAGATCAACGATTAAATTAAATTCATTAAAGGAAAACAAATAATTTTTATTCTTATCAATTCATTTTATGAAATCTTCCATTCAGTAGATAATTTGTACTGTCTTCTCGTCCAGCTATTTCGCTTAAATAGTTTGCTCCCGAGTTTCGAAAATCTTCAAATCCGTCTCCAGCCGATATTACTAATGTATAAGTGTTTTCCGTCGTACTTTTACAGTCCCGTGAGTATCTTAAAACAAATTAAACTTAAACGTTATAAATAGAAATTAGGTGGGACAATGTATACATTTAGTTTCTATTGATATGTGCTTTAATGTGTATCTGTTAACTTGGAATCACCGCTTTTCTTTTTCATTTATAATATATTAATAACAAAATTGTTTTTGGTGGCCGACTTACATACCTGTTTAAAGTCCTGTAGGCCCACACGGTTGGTCCTAATTGGTGGCACCTTCTCCTTCTTGGGCTGTGGTTCTTTCTGGTGTTGCTGTTGCCGCTGCTTTGTTTAAGCTGAGGTCGATGAGCGCTCAGAACTTGGGCCTATCACTGCTGATGGAGCCTTTCTATTTTGCTCCGCTCCTGTTATTTTGGTTGCGGGCTTTTGCTGTGGTTGTTATTTACTTTTTTGTTTCTGCTGCTGTTGTTGGTGAACTCGCTCTTCTGCTTCTTTTTGGCTGCAAGCTTCTTGTTTCAGCTTCAATTGGCTGAGTAGCGGCTCCATCTCTTTCTTCATTAAAGGAAAACACATAATTTTTATTCTTATCAATTCATTTTATGAAATCTGCCATACCAGTAGATAATTTGTACTGTCTTCTCGTCCAGCTATTTCGCTTAAATAGTTTGCTCCGGAGTTTCGAAAATCTTCAAATCCGTCTACACCCGATATTACTAATGTATAAGTGTTTTCCGTCGTACTTTTACAGTCCCGTGCGACAATGTATACATTTGGTGTCTATTAATATGTGCTTTAATGTGTATCTGTTAACTTGGAATCACCGCTTTTCTTTTTCATTTAATATATTGTTTTTGTTGCCGACTTACATACCTGTTTAAAGTCCTGTAGGCCAACACGGTTGGTCCTAATTGTGGTTCTTTCTGGTGTTGCTGTTGCCGCTGCTTTGTTTCAGCTGAGGTCGATGAGTCCTCAGAACTTGGGCCTATCACTGCTGATGGAGCCTTTCTATTTTGCTCCGCTCCTGTGATTTTGGTTGTGGTTGTTGTTTACTTTTTTGTTTCTGCTGTTGTTGTTGGTGAACTCGCTCTTCTGCTTCTTTTTGGCTACAAGCTTCTTGTTTCAGCTTCAATTGGCTGAGTATCGGCTCCATCTCTTTCTTCATTAAAGGAAAACACATAATTTTTATTCTTATCAATTCATTTTATGAAATCTTCCATACCAGTAGATAATTTGTACTGTCTTCTTGTCCATCTATTTCGCTTAAAGAGTTTGCTCTTCACCCGATATTACTAATGTATAAGTGTTTTCCGTCGTACTTTTACAGTCGCGTGAGTATCTAAAAACAAATTAAACTTAAACGTTATGAATTGAAATTAGGTGCGACAATGTATACATTTGGTTTATATTGCTATGTGCTTTAATGTGTATCTGTTAACTTGGAATCACCGCTTTTTCTTTTTCATTTATAATATATTAATAACAAAATTGTTTTTGGTGGCCGACTTACATACGTGTTTAAAGTCCTGTAGGCCAACACGGTTGGTCCTAATTGGTGGCACCTTCTCCTTCTTGGACTGTGGTTCTTTCTGGTGTTGCTGTTGCCGCGCGCTGCTTTGTTTTAGCTGGGGTCGATGAGCCCTCAGAACTTGGGCCTATCACTGCTGATGGAGCCTTTCTATTCTGCTCCGCTCCTGCGATTTTGGTTGCGGGCTTTTGCTGTTGCTGCTGTGGTTGTTGTTTACTTTTTTGTTTCTGCTGTTGTTGTTGGTGAACTCGCTCTTCTGCTTCTTTTTGGCTGCAAGCTTCTTGTTTCAGCTTCAATTGGCTGAGTAGCGGCTCCACCTCTTTCTTCATTAAAGGAAAACACATAATTTTTATTCTTATCAATTCATTTTATGAAATCTTTCATACCAGTAGATAATGTGTACTGTCTTCTTGTGCAGCTATTTCGCTTAAAGAGTTTGCTCCCGAGTTTCGAAAATCTTCAAATCCGTCTACACCCGATATTACTAATGTATAAGTGTTTTCCGTCGTACTTTTACAGTCCCGTGCGACAATGTATACATTTGGTTTCTATTGCTATGTGCTTTAATGTGTATCTGTTAACTTGGAATCACCGCTTTTCTTTTTCATTTAATATATTGTTTTTGGTGGCCGACTTACAAACCTGTTTAAAGTCCTGTAGGCCAACACGGTTGGTCCTAATTGTGGTTCTTTCTGGTGTTGCTGTTGCCGCTGCTTTGTTTCAGCTGAGGTCGATGAGCCCTCAGAACTTGGGCCTATCACTGCTGATGGAGCCTTTCTACTTTGCTCCGCTCCTGTGATTTTGGTTGTGGTTGTTGTTTACTTTTTTGTTTCTGCTGTTGTTGTTGGTGAAGTCGCTCTTCTGCTTCTTTTTGGCTGCAAGCTTCTTGTTTCAGCTTCAATTGGCTGAGTAGCGGCTCCATCTCTTTCTTCATTAAAGGAAAACACATAATTTTTATTCTTATCAATTCATTTTATGAAATCTTCCATACCAGTAGATAATTTGTACTGTCTTCTCGTCCAGCTATTTCGCTTAAATAGTTTGCTCCCGAGTTTCGAAAATCTTCAAATCCGTCTACACCCGATATTACTAATGTATAAGTGTTTTCCGTCGTACTTTTACAGTCCCGTGCGACAGTGTATACATTTGGTTTCTATTGCTATGTGCTTTAATGTGTATCTGTTAACTTGGAATCACCGCTTTTCTTTTTCATTTAATATATTGTTTTTGGTGGCCGACTTACATACCTGTTTAAAGTCCTGTAGGCCAACACGGTTGGTCCTAATTGTGGTTCTTTCTGGTGTTGCTGTTGCCGCTGCTTTGTTTCAGCTGAGGTCGATGAGCCCTCAGAACTTGGGCCTATCACTGCTGATGGAGCCTTTCTATTTTGCTCCGCTCCTGTGATTTTGGTTGTGGTTGTTGTTTACTTTTTTGTTTCTGCTGTTGTTGTTGGTGAACTCGCTCTTCTGCTTTTTTTTTGGCTACAAGCTTCTTGTTTCAGCTTTAATTGGCTGAGTATCGGCTCCATCTCTTTCTTCATTAAAGGAAAACACATAATTTTTATTCTTATCAATTCATTTTATGAAATCTTCCATACCAGTAGATAATTTGTACTGTCTTCTTTTCCATCTATTTCGCTTAAAGAGTTTGCTCTTCACCCGATATTACTAATGTATAAGTGTTTTCCGTCGTACTTTTACAGTCGCGTGACTATCTAAAAACAAATTAAACTTAAACGTTATGAATTGAAATTAGGTGCGACAATGTATACATTTGGTTTATATTGCTATGTGCTTTAATGTGTATCTGTTAACTTGGAATCACCGCTTTTTCTTTTTCATTTATAATATATTAATAACAAAATTGTTTTTGGTGGCCGACTTACATACGTGTTTAAAGTCCTGTAGGCCAACACGGTTGGTCCTAATTGGTGGCACCTTCTCCTTCTTGGACTGTGGTTCTTTCTGGTGTTGCTGTTGCCGCGCGCTGCTTTGTTTTAGCTGGGGTCGATGAGCCCTCAGAACTTGGGCCTATCACTGCTGATGGAGCCTTTCTATTCTGCTCCGCTCCTGCGATTTTGGTTGCGGGCTTTTGCTGTTGCTGCTGTGGTTGTTGTTTACTTTTTTGTTTCTGCTGTTGTTGTTGGTGAACTCGCTCTTCTGCTTCTTTTTGGCTGCAAGCTTCTTGTTTTAGCTTCAATTGGCTGAGTAGCTGCTCCACCTCTTTCTTCATTAAAGGAAAACACATAATTTTTATTCTTATCAATTCATTTTATGAAATCTTTCATATCAGTAGATAATTTGTACTGTCTTCTTGTCCAGCTATTTCGCTTAAAGAGTTTGCTCCCGAGTTTCGAAAATCTTCAAATCCGTCTTCACCCGATATTACTAATGTATAAGTGTTTTCCGTCGTACTTTTACAGTCCCGTGAGTATCTAAAAACAAATTAAACTTAAACGTTATGAATAGAATAGCTATGTGCTTTAATGTGTATCTGTTAACTTGGAATCACCGCTTTTCTTTTTCATTTATAATATAATAATAACAAAATTGTTTTTGGTGGCGGACTTACATACCTGTTTTAAGTCCTGTAGGCCAACACGGTTGGTCCTAATTGGTGGCACCTTCTCCTTCTTGGGCTGTGGTTCTTACTGGTATTACTGTTGCCGCTGCTTTGTTTTAGCTGAGGCCGATGAGCGCTCAGAACTTGGACCTATCAGTGCTGATGAAGCCTTTCTAGTTTGCTCCGCTCCTGTGATTTTGGTTGCGGGGTTTTGCTGTTGCTGCTGTGGTTGTTGTTTACTTTTTTGTTTCTGCTGTTGTTGTTGGTGAACTCGCTCTTCTGCTTCTTTTTGGCTGTAAGCTTCTTGTTTCAGCTTCAATTGGCTGTAAGCTTCTTGTTTCAGCTTCAATTGGCTGAGTAGCGGCTCCATCTCTTCCTTAAGTTTCTTCAGGCTCTCATCAAACTGGCTGATGGTGGCCTGTTTGGCTAGCAGGGCCTTCATCAGCATTGCTTCGTTTTGGATGTCCACATCCACCTCCAACACCTTTTTTTTCGACGGCTCTGCTAGGATCTCGAACCTATTATTCGGAGACCTATATCGCCCTTCTTCTCCCTCAGAGATGTAATCGTAAACCTGTGAGACCTCACATCATGATACCATCTGATACCTTTATAACCCAATTGAGACCCGAACAAAAAAAAACCTTCCATTGAGTGAAAAAGCTCTTGAATTAGTTAATTAATATTTTTTAATGACTGTAATTTATTTGTATGTATTTATCCATTTATTTATTTGTTTATTTATTTAATTATTTATTTATGTAATTAGTATCTATTATAAGTATTTTTTGTAATGTTTACATATTAAAGCAAAAAGTGTTACAAGACATAAATTGTAATTTTTTTTATATGAACAATAAACCCCAAAATTTAGAAAAATCTCAATAACTCATCTTCTAATTGTTTATTTTAATCCAAATTTTGAGGAAATGTGTGTTTCCCTAACCCACACATGTATGCCAAACTTCCTTTCTCTCCGATTTATATTACAGGTTTTATCGATTTATTTCCGCGCTCCCATACAAACCAAACCACTGTGTGCCGGAGCTGACTGCAATATACACAAACGCTGCATCAAGTCGAAAGAAACCCACATTAGAAAAGTGTGAAAGCTGGGGAATAAGCGTGATGATGATTTAACCTAGCTCAAATGTGTACTTTGTAAAAACTAAAAACTGTCCTAAGGCCTAGAAGAAAGTCCCAAGATTTGTTCCGCCCACGTGAAGTTACGGAATGAGTAATGTGGAAAAATGTTGACTTAATTACGTAAGTAACATAATAAAAATGTATGTGCCTTATACGTATACCTCATAGATAAATAAATATATCATAGGATTTTTAATTGGGTTTACTCGAGCCCCGAAAAATTCTTTAAATATTAATTTGAATTTATTTTTAATTTAAGGCAATTAAATTTTTAAAAAATATTATGAAAACTATGAAAAATTACCAAAATTTCTTTAGATAGGTCAATACATTCTTTTATGTTTTTCTTTTAAATGTTACGAGTAACTAGGTAGCAACAAAACAAAATATATCAATTTTTAAATTTAATGCTTTACCTAATCGCCAAGTTTAGAAAGTTGTTTTCCGAAATTAGGAAATATGTTAAATCAATATAGGAAATTTTATATATTGTTGATCATATTTTCTTAATTTAATTTTATAAAAGTATATTCAGATTGTTATAGGAGTATTTTGGTCACGCTTTTTCAATATTCTCATTTAATTTATTGTTTTTATGAAATTAAGGTTTTATTTAATTTGAGCTCTTTACAATTTAAATCAAAAATAACATTTTTTATGACAATAAACAACTACGATAAAAATCAACCACAGAACAAAAAATGAGAAGCCAACATAAACGTTCATTTCAATGCAAGTTCTAATTAAAGCACTTTTCACTAATTTCGGTCGTCATCGTCACTGTCAACAGCCCATTGTATATTAACCCACCAAGCGAAGAAAGTCCACCTCAGTCGTCAACCACCCAACCGACAAAAACCAATACTTGTCTCGACAGATTAATCGACAACAATTCATCGCTGCTGTCAATCACTCACAAGCAATTCGTCGTTTTAATAAATACATTTTTTTATTTGCAGCTCCTTTGCGTTCGTCCTGGTGGCCGAATAAGCTCCCAACAAGAACTCCAACAAACTCCATTGCTGAGACAAATTGACTTCAAAAAAATCCTAGAAAAGAAAGCCAAACCGCCGTTTAAGCCACGCGAGGACCATCTTAATTGCGATCCATGTCTGGAGTTAGAAGAGATGATTGTCGAGACCAGACCTTTGCACAAAAAGAAGAAGCGTCTAGCTAAACAGCGTTCCGCTCAACGAGATAGTGATCCAGAAACAATCTTAGTCAAGGAGTTCATAGTCTACAATCGTTATAAGGAACTAAAACGAAAAGCTTTGGAGAAAAAGGAAAACGACGGGCAAAAGGAACTCGAGTTGGCAATGGCCAATTCCATTGTCAACTAGTTGCGAAGCACCAACAAGCCTCGGATTATTACATTTGACCTAATGAAATGTTTTATTTTAAAGTAAAAATTAAATAAAATCGATTTTTAAATAAAAGTTGTTTCAATTGTATCTCTATACACAATGGCGCAAAATGTTAAAGAACCCACTGTTAAGGGTTTATCAATTTACTAGTTAGCAATTTGCTAAATTTTTATCAATTTAGTAAGGGAGCCCAAGATTTGCTATCTAGTAATTTCCTAATTGTCTTTTATTAAAAACAAACAACCAAACATGTCTAAAAAGTAAGAGCCTGAGGGATATTTAACGCCTCTACTATCTACTACGTTGCGTTGGGAGACATTAAAAAGGCAGTACAAGATTCCTCAATATACGCAGCGACAGAGGTTCGGTAATGACGGAGCCAACTTCAATATGCTCAAGCTCTGCTTGTGCCCCCATTAGGAAAGAGTGAAAGTTTGGGAATGAACGGGTTGATAATTTAACCTAGCTCAAATGTGTCTTTATAAAAACCAAGGGCACCCTGCTAAATGTGTAAGGTCCAGTTAATCAAACAGAAGCAGATCAGTCAAAAAACCGAAGAAAGTCCCAAGGTTTCTTACGGCCACATGATGTCAAGAAATGAGAATACGAGACAGACGGCTACATCACAACACCCCATGCCTTAAGCAAAAGAGGTACAGCCTTAAATTGTAGCAGTTTTGTTGAGCGTTTAAGGCAAACTTTATTTATTTTAATTTAAGGTAAAAATTACCAAAATTTCTTAAGATAGGTCAGTTTTAGACTCTTATATGTTCTTCTTTTAAATTTTAAAAGTAATTTTGTAGCAACAAAACAAAAAATATCACTTTTTAAATTTAATGCTAATTTTATTTTAATTTAATTTAAGAAATATATTAAATTACCTAATAGAAAATTTAATTATATTGTAGATTATATTTTTTTTAAATTAAAATGTATAAAAGAGGTATGGTGAGATTGTTATAGGAGTATTTCGGTCACTCTTTTTTCATTATTTTTATTTTTGTTATAAAATAAAAATTTATTCTTTTTGGACCCTTTAAAATTTATATCAGAAATCATATTTTTATGACAATAAACAACCACAATAAAATTTGACCACAGAACCAATAATGAGAAGCAAACATAAACCTTAACTCCAAGTTCTAAACCAGGGAGTTTTCACTCATTCCCACAGCGCATTGTATTTGAGAATATTGACCCACCGAACGAAGACAGTCCACTTTAGCCATAAGCCACCAACTGACAAAAACAAATCCTTACCTCTATTGGGTTCTCAGAAGAACTGAATATTATTTCCCAAAGCCAAAATAATAAAAAAAATATATTTCCACAATACGAAAAAGTATTAATTAAAAGTAATGTTTTGGTACTTCAAGTAAACAAATCTTTCACGGAAAAAAAAATATCAAAGTAGATGGGTCGGAAATTTTGTGAATTGAAACATTGCTCGAAGCAATTTTTTAAGACAAAAATGCTGAAAATACCTCATTTGTTAAGTCTAATAAAAATGAGTGTAAAATAACTTTATTTTTTAAAATATAACTAGCAAAATATCAAAATGAAAATTAAAAAAGTACGTCGAAATAGTATAGGCGTTAGTTCCCTTCAACAGTTCTGCATAAATAAATAGCATTCAGAAATTAAATTCATTACAAATATGTTTGCAAAATCATGTGCAAATAATTATTTTGGTTTAATTTAAATTGTATATCAAGTACCAAATTTAGACCTCTTTGGAAATTAAAATAAAAAAGAGGCTGGGATGCGACTCACATTTCCCATCCTGTCTGTCGATTTTTCTTGCTTAAAACATTAACAAAATGTTCATGGCAATGTTTTGTGTGAAATAAATAATTTGAAGTCAATATTTTTCTTTGTTCTCTTAATACTTGAGCCTAAATCAATTTCTTATCAGTTTTTTTTTGTTGTTTTTGTAGGTTTTAGTGTTTTGTTAAAAAGTTGTCAGCTGATTTTTTCTAAAATATAACCTAAAAATTACCAGCAATAATTTGCATATAATGAAATAGTTTGATTTCAAAAATTATTCTTGCTAACGAGATCCTTAGACGAAAACCAATTTTTACCAATTGAGGAAGCATTTCTTGAAATTTGTATGTCCTATATAAACAAATACAGATTAGATTTTGTAAGAACAATATCTTACGTTAACAATACAATTTAGTACAAGTATGGAATAATTTATTCATGAGACATCGAGAACTGAATACATATCAATTTATACCACTTTGAGTACGTATTTTTAATTTTTGAAAAAATATTTGAGTTGAAAATCAGTTTTTACCAACTTTAAGTAAAAAAACTGTCAATTCGATCTTTCTCAAAATTGTACTGAATATAAATAACCATATTTTTTTTAAGACAAAATTAGTTTGAAGCCAATATCCTAAATTTTTGAAAAGATATTTTAGTCGAAAATTAATTTTTACGAACTTTTAGTATTTTTTTAGTACGTTTTTTATTTTTTGTAAAAAAGCTGTCAATTCGATTTTGCTCAAAATTTTACTAGATGCCAAAAACGTTATTCTTTGTTGCATACAAATATTTTTGAGATAAAATCAATTTTTGTTCGTAAAATATTCGAGGTGAAAGTTATTTTTTTCAGTTTTTTTGATTTATAAGAAAAACCCTTAACATCATTTTATGTATATAATATAAAATTTAATTCAAATCGCTAGCGTTATTCGTTCGTGAGATATTTCGCGTTAACCAAAATGTTTGCTTTCTTTTAAATTGCTATCCTTTCTGCATTTTTCTACATTATTATTTGTATAATAAAATTTATTTGTAGTCGATCTACTGGTTCTTGAGATATGGACTACAAAAAAGTTTCCCGCACGTACGGACGTACGAACGTACTTAAACACGCAAGTTATCAACCATATAATATAACCAACATCTAATACTACATTTATTTTCTCTCATTTTTTGTAACGCAACTAACAGTATTGATTGACAGTCTCTCTTTACAACCTCTCCGATAAGTTGATATGCAAGAGCTGTACTTTAAATTATTATTCTTAACGTTATATAGTCTTCAGTCTTGATTTAAATATTGCAAAATATATTTCATATACTTAAAGAAAAAACCTGAGTTCTTATTTCAAATCAACGACACCTCTCTAAAAATCTTTTATTTAGATTCTAGGGACCTTGAAACGTCGAGAAATGTCAAAATTTTCCACGGAATGATTACAACAACTTAACTGGGAAGTAAAAATATAAGTAATAAATAAAAAATATATGTATAAGCAAACAAATGAAAATATAATTTATTTTTAAAGTCACCCAATCAAATTTTTAAAATGTCAAATGGGACCAAGAGGGACAAATTGATACTGTGGTCAGAGACTCACACGATCTGGAGAATAGAACCCTGAAGTCTTTAATAAAACAGGATTAATAAGTGTTGGGAAAGCAGGATTTGCTCATCAAGATATTTAGGAAAAAATATCAGTAAGGGCATCCAGATCTTAAACTGCATAGAAAAGAAAAGAAACGTACTCCTCACAGCGCATATATGTAGATTAAGAGAAAGCTCTCTGTGATCATGATTTTTGTAATATTAATGAAGAGCCGAAGGAGAAAGTGGTAACAGTTTTGAACACTTTTCAGCGGGTTGATGTTAGCATTCTGAAATCATATGGGTGAACGAAATTGCAAAGACTAAAAATTCTGAAAAAAATATTACAAACAAAAATAATTTAAATTAATTTTTTTTTAAAGTAAGAAGCATTTATTTAAAAACATTAATCTGATGTTAACAAGAAAAATAGGTATAATGAGCTAAAAAGCCATAAAATTGAATTAATGAAATACTATTTTAATAAATTTTTTATACATCTTTAATTTTTTTTTTAATTGTAGTCGTATGCCTTGGAAATATTTGTTTGCAAATTTACAAAGAGAAGTGTGCTACTTGTTTAAAATTTTAAAGTATTTGGGGAAACGAAATCAAATGTACTTTTATTATATATTTGAAATTGTTAAGTATTTACAATAATTATTTTTTAGAACCAAGCAAATATATTCCTTTGTTTAAATTTTTTTGTTCCAACCCCTGGAGATTGAGAAACATATTTTTGAAATTTTGGAAATGAATTTAATTTTTTTTTAATTTATCTGCAAAATATTACAAAAAGTTTTTCTGCTATTGCAATATTTGCAATACCATTGGGGGAACGACCGCTTATATAATTTCGTCATATTTGTAAATTTGTTTAAATCCAATTTTACATAAAAAAAAAAACTTTAGTTCCCAGAATAATTTATTATTTTGTTCTTTTCTGTTGCGGGAAGACAATTATTCGAATCATTTGTCTTCGTGTCGTTATCCTACCAGATTCGTTTTCGTGAGATGAAGCTTACACTATATACACGCGTGTGGATAGTGAAAAACCAAGCCATACTTTTAAATAATACTTTTTCGTACTACGGATATATTTTTATTTTATTATTTTGAAAAAAAAAATCTACAGTTCTTCCGAGAACTATAAAAGAGTTTCATCTCAGAATGAGAAATAATAAACTGTATTATCCTTTTGGTATTCTCAACATTGTGTAAAAAGACTCATAAAATCTTGTACCTGCGTTATGAACTAGAAAAGTTTTCGAAACCCACTTTTTCGTGATTATATTTATTTCTCTAGCTCTAAATGAGTTGAACCTTTACCAAAATGTATTTATACAAAAATACGTCAGATGAAATTGTAGCAATTTTATGCTAGAACCATTTAAACTTAAGCAACAAATATAAGCGGTTTTCGCTAACTTTGCCGGTCCATAACATTTGACTCACGTACACAATTTTATTAAAATTAAACACTGTTAAGAACATCAAAAGAACGATCTAAACAATTCTTATTCTACTGGGATAAAACCCATAAAGATGTATGGGGCAACAAAATCTACCTTTTATAAAATTAAATTAAAATAAACACTTAATTTAAAAACATAATTAACACAAATTGAAATACATAACCAATAAGGAATAAACCAAGATAATAAAACTAAAATAATATAACTAAAAATTTACTGTACAATACGCTAGGCGTGTTCTCAAATGACTTTTGTAGAAGCTACCTAGGATAACGATCGATACGATTACAATCATTTAAAACAAAATTAGTCCTTCACGTTTCATAAGGGACTCAAACTAGTTTCATTGAGTTCAGAAGAAAGCTTCGAGATTCATGTGGTATCACAACGGACAAATAAACTGGCTTAAGTGTGTCCTACCCCATCCCGGGACAGGCACTTTAACATAACCTTGTCTATTGTACATGGTGTGTAAGCAGTACATCAGCGAATAGCAACAAACTACGAAATTTAAGGTAGTTATCAAAGGTCATATCAAGCAGCAGGGTAGCAAAATTGGATACACGATCATATCTTCGTAAGCCAAATACATAGCGAACAATATTGTTAAAAGTGACATTAAGTTTACGTTTACTTTCATAACAACAATTGCAATATAGTTCACAACCATAAATTAAAATTGGTAATAACAAGGTCTTGGCAAGCAGCATGCGTGTGTTTACTGGTGTGAAATACTGGGTTACCCATAAAGTACGTAGGTCACCATAAACTTTGCCTATAACTCCATTTATATGGTTGTCCCAAGTTAAAGAGCGATTAAAGTTAACACCAAGATTTTTGGCAGTTTCAACGTATTAAATGGGGGCATTACTTAACAAAATCGAAGGAAAGTAAGAGAGATCAAGAATCTTTTTGGAGATTACTATGCATTTAGATTTCTTAGGATTCAAGAAAAGACCATTTAAGTAAGACCAGTTTGAGATAGAATCAAGATCCTCATTGATATTAGTGGCGCCATGCTCAATAAGTCCCAGGGGACAACTGAAATAAAGTTGAAAGTCGTCGGCGTACAGATGACAGGAACAGTTTTTGATTAGACCTGGAAGTTCATTTACATAGATACAGAATAGTAGAGGACCCAAAATCGACCCTTGAGGAACACCGGACGAAATAGGTAAAAAACTAGACAAACTGTCACCAATTTGAACTGCTTGTTTTCTGTTAGACAAGTAAGAATAAACGAGCTTAGCCGAACTTGCCGAAAAATTAAACTGCTGCATAAGTTTTTTTACACAGAATTACGTGGTTGACAGTGTCAAAAGCTTTAGAAAAGTCGAGCAAGACTAAGAAAGTTACATCACCCTTATCCAGCGCTTGTCTTATTTCTTCAGTCACGCAAAGTAGTGCTGTTGTACAGCTGTGCTGCTTCCGAAAACCAGATTGTTTTGGAGTGAGCAAAGAGTTTGCTGTAAGGTAAGCGTTGATTTGTCGCTGTAAAATTCTCCCAAAGACTTTAGACAAATAGGGTAGAATTGAGATAGGTCTATATTCAGATCCCTTAGCATTTTTAGGAAGTGGTATGATTTTTGCTGACTTCCAAATGTCCGGAAAAACTCCAGACATCAAAAAAGTATTAAATGCGAATGTAATATAAGGCAACAAAATTGGCAAGATTATTTTTAAAAATTTGGGGTTAGTATTGTCCAGACCAACAGCAATTGACTTCACTGAAAGCAGACTTTCAACAACATCGGCAGCATCCACCGAACAAAAACTGAAACAAGAGTGATCTAAATGTTCCCTAAATGAAATATTATCGGAGAAAGTCGCCCCGAATGATGGAACTGAGATGAAAGTTTTATTAAGTGAGTTTACATCAACATCGTTAGTAGGCATATTTCTTGTCTTACCAATACCAACGTTTCGCAAGTTCCCCCACAATTTACGTCCGTTTAATGAAGAACTCAGTTGATTAGACAAAATTTAAGATTTGGCTAAACGGATTTCAGCTGTGACTTTGTTTCGTAGTGAACAAAACAAGCGTCGCAATTCGGTCAACCGATATCGCTTCCAGTTGTTATATGCATTATCTCGTTGTTGCATCAACAATCTAATATTTTGCGTGAACCATGGTTTATCATTAGAATTTAGGGTTTTTGTTTTCAAAGGAACATGCGTATCGAAAAGGGTTTGGATATTATTTGTTAAGAATTGCCATTGTTCGTTAGTGGAGGGCATAGGTCGTGCGAAGCGATCCGCTTATACATAGGCAAGCTGAACGTTGGACTTTATTTAATTTATCCCAGTTTATACCTTTCTCTAAAGCAGTCCACCATACTGCCACACCGTACATTAAAATCGGTCTGATTACCGATGTGTATAGCCAATGCGTGATTCTGGGTTGTAAGCCCCATTTATTACCGATGGCTTTTTTGTAAGAAAATAGAGCTACAGTAGCTTTTTTGACTCTTTCCTGTACGTTGCGTTTCCAATTTAGTTTTTTATCTAAGACAAGACCCAGGTATTTAGACTCGTCTGAGAATTTTAATTGGATTCCTTTAATTTGGGGAGGGTTGACAAATGGAATTTTGTATCTCCTCGAAAATTAGACTACATCAGTTTTGTGTGGGTTAACGCCCAGTCCACACCGATCAGCCCAAAGTATTAGTCTGTCTAAGGCATTTTGTAAGAGTTCTTGTAACGTGTTAAGATGCTTTCCTGATATAGCAACGTCGTCCGCCTAGGCTATCACTCTGAAACCCTCCGCATCCAGACTAGTTAGGATTTCATTCACCACTAGGTTCCAGAGGAGAGGGGATAGAACACCACCTTGCGGTGTCCCTCTACTAACGAATCGTCTGCCAGAAGAGTTGCCCAGTTTTGAGTTAATTATTCTGCTAGTAAGCATTAAATTAATTAACTCCCGAAGCGAACTCTCTACATTTAGAGATGTTAGTGCAGATGTGATTGCAGATGTGTCCACATTGTTAAAGGCACCTTCGATGTCAAGGAAAGCAACCATATAGTGAACTCTTTATGATGGAGGGCATATTCGACGGTGCGTACTAAGGTGTGTAACGCTGTTTCCATCGATTTACCTTTACAGTAGGCATGTTGAGACGAAGACAGAAGTCTTGTATCAATACTAGCCCTTAAATGGATATCAATCAATCTTTCCAAGGTCTTAAGAAGGAATGATGATAGACTTATAGGTCGTAGATCTTTAGGATTGACTTGCGAGCATTTACCTGCCTTGGGTATAAAAACAACTTTAACTTCTCGCCATGCCGAGGGAACATGGACCAGGTAAAGACAACTGGTAAAAATTGCCTCAAGGATTGGTGCAATTATGTCGGAAGTCTTTTGTAGCTCGGCTGGTAATATTCCATCTGGTCCTGCAGATTTAAATGGTTTGAAGCTGTTGAGAGCCCATTGTAGCTTGTGCCTTGTGATCAGACCTTGTGGATATGTTGTATTGGAACTTGAACGTATATAACCGTTACAAGTCTCTGTAAGAGAACTACCAGGAAAATGAGTATCCAGTAGTAAGTTTAGCGATTCATTACTTGAATTTGTCCAGGAGCCGTCTGCATTTTTCAAGCAGCTTGGCATCGTTGGATTAGTTGAAAGAATTTTCCGTAACCTAGAGGCTTCAGAAGTTTCTTCTATCGTGCCACAGAAGGATCGCCAAGAAGATCGTTTAGATGTTCTTCTTGCCTTCTTGTAAATTCTTAGGGATTCTTTGTAAGAATCCCAGTGAGAGGCTAGTCTTGCGGCTTTTGCTCGGTTGAAAAGTTTCCTGCATCTCTCCTGAGCGAGTCAAGCTCTGAGGCCCACCATTGTGGTCTCCTCTTTACTTTTATGTGTATAAGTGGACAAGCAATTTCTAGCGATTTGTTCATAGCTGAGGTAAGGTCATTGACTTTGTTGTCGAGTTCATTAGCGTTAGAAGAAGGACTAGATAGTCCAGGTTTTAGTAGACTCTGTAATGAGTTCCTGTTCCTACTGTACATACTAAAGATCATAAATACTCGTATAAAGCACAAAGATAGCGAACCTCAACAAACACTTAAAGGCGAACTCGCGGTAGGAAGACCTGGACTTCCTTCATATTGTTCTTCTGAGTGAGGACAAACTCCTGGGTTCATCCTCAGACTCAAAAGATCAAAACAAGACCGTGGTGGAGGTAAATCTGTCTAATTGTAGCCCGTCTAGCCAGAAACGGGGAACATATTGCCAAGAGCCATGGATTGTGAGATCCATTGTTCGTGGGCTCAAAACACACGTAAACTTTTGCTAATGCAAGACGCCATAAAGAAGGCAAACATCAAGTGGAATAACATCACCACGAAATAGGTCACAAAAAAATACTGGCGTACACTAAATTTAAAGCGCTCAAGGTGCTGCTGTCCCTAAGCAGATCGCATATAAGCTCGATTATCGGTGTCATAACCTGGCACTGTCTTATAGGAAAGCACGCCCCGCGGCTACGCATATTCTCAATTGAGTTTTTCAAAAGCTGTATGAACGAGGAAGAGGAGAAAACAGTTCTTCAACTCCTCTGTACGTTCCTTGCTTTAGTTAAAAAACGCAAGAATCACCTAGGAGACTTCTATCTTTGTATATGAAGTGGAATAGTAATATTATGAAGAGGAACGAACGAAGCGACGTCTGGCCTAACGTCAATGAACTAAATCTGCAAAGTTTGTGCAGAATTTTAATTGAGGAAATTAAGAGACAATTTGACAATACAAAAAGAGAAGAATGAAAACAAAAGAAGCTATGGTTGGAGGGGACAATAAAGAGACATTTTTTTGTTTATTTATTTATGTAAAGCAATAATAAAGACAAATACCAATAAGCCAAATACCAATTCAAATTTAAATTTTGTAACTGTTGCCGGTTAGCCGATTGCCAATGAATACAACAAAAATACGTTGAAATACCCATTTTCAAAACAAAAAGAAAATAGGTACAATGTTTTGTTTTTCTTAGGTATATATGCATCTGCATATGTATATTAGGTCAAATGAAAGTAGGAATTATTATTATTGAAATGAAAAGAATACGCTATCAATACAGGTATGTAAGTATATTTGAAAAGAAGACAAATAAAAGTCAATGGCGGATCCAGGGGGGTTGTTTAGGGGTGATGACACCCCCCTGGAAGCTATTTTTTTCATTTTCTTAGAAATTCCGTTGAGTTCAAAACTTATAGTACCTATTGCCGTAATGGATTTCACACCTCTTAAGTTAAGTTGCATAATTAAAGACTTTATCTAAAGATTTTTTAGTAATTTAACGATATTTACCAAAAAGCGATTTGAAGCAAGTAAATATTGTAAGACATTCTTAAAGTGTTTTTTCTTTCAAAATGGATTTCCTATTAAATACAAAATCTTTTAATATCTTAAAAATGAAAGAAATCTACTTTTTGAAGTGAATTTGCTTTGGAAGCTCTAGAACTAAGAAAAAAGTCCCAAAAACATCAAAAGTGACACTTTCGTCAAACTAATGGCAAATTGAAACACGTAATAAATTTTTCATATCTTTTAATCTATCTATCTATATCTATATATATGAAAATCAATGCCAATTTTCGTTGTAATGTTATAACTCAACAATGCCTTTACCGATTTGGCTAATTTTGGTCTTGAATTATTCGTGGAAGTCCAGAGAAGGTTTGTACGTAGAGAAAATTTAAAAAAATCTTGAAAAAGTGTAAAATCAACATCTTTCTATACTCCCATATACAAACAATTTGTAATAATACTTAAAAGCCAATTTGGCAAAACAATCGAAGACAAAAAAAGTGACGTTAGTTCTGTCAAACAAATTTTATGTCATCATATGTCATTTCATTTTATCAGCGATAATTATTGCTTTGTTGTGTTTATATTTTCCAAAATATTGTTGAGTTATTGCTTTGTGTTTATATTTTCTAAAATATTGTTAAGTTGTTTAGTGGGCAAGACGACCAAACATAGGCCGGCGAACGCGTAGGCAAATCAAGTGGCAATATTAAGACGATTTTAGGCTACATATGAACGCGCACAAGCTAATGCAGCGCAGCGTGAACGTACTGCACAGAATAGATCTGTTGACCCTGTACCTGTACTTAATCTTGCACGGCGATCACGAATACGTCGTGCTGTTTTGGATGAAATGCCGCGTGCTGCGACGCATATGTCCACATTGTGATGCGGCTAACTTTCCAGGTGAAACGCCCGGAATGTGTTGTGCTAATGGCAAAGTGAGATTGCCAACATTAGAAACTCCACCCGAACCATTGTATTCATTTATTTTTGGTACATCTCAAACATCGAAGCAGTTTTTAGTAATATTCAACAATACAATTCGGCATTTCAAATGACTTCTTTTTGTGCTACTAAAATTATTAGAGATAATTTTATGCCGACTTTTTAGGTAAATACCTCAACAGGATTGTCCCATGTTTATATATCAATCTGAATAATAAAGTCTTACAAATTCTGATTCAACATCTACCTAAAATTGCATACATGTTACAGATTCAGGGCCAGAATTATCATCAAGCTGGTTCGTTATTGCCATACCCCTGATCATAAATTTTTGCAAATTTATTTTATTGGTGATGAAAATCGTGAATTGGATCAACGTTGTGCGTAGTTTCAAATACAAGACGAGAAATTATTCGTGAGCTACAAAGGTTTTTTCATCAGCATAACGCATTAGTTCAATTGTTCAAAATTGCTCTTGATCGTATGCCATCTGATAATCACAAAATTGTAATAGCACCAAATTGAATATTCAACAAAAACATGTATATGACACAAGCCGTTTCCAATAATGCAGGTGGATTATATTTCTTGGATGCACCTGGTGGTTCAGGCAAAACTTTCGTTGTATCATTGATTTTAGCGACTACTCAATCGGAACAGAAAATTGCACTTGCATCTTCTTGAATTGCTGCTACATTATTAGAAGAAGGTCGGACCGCACACTCTACATTAAAATTGCCATTGAATGTACAGGTGATTGATACTCTAACTTGCAATATTTCGAAAAATTCTGCTATGGCAAAAGTTATGCGATTAACGTCAATTATTTTATGGGATGAGTGCACAATGAGTGCAATAGAAGCATTTAATCGAACAATGTAAGATTTACGCAGTAACCAACAGCTTTTTGGTGGTGCTCTAATATGGCTGTCAGGGGACTTTCGTCAAACATTGCCTGTCATTCCTCGATCAACTCCTGATGATGAAATAAACGCCTTTTTGAAGGCATCAGTTCTTTGGAGATATGTATACGAAAATTGAACCTGAACATTAATATGCGTATTCACTCACATAATGATGCAACTGCCCATGAGTTTTCAAAACAATTGTTAGAAATTCGTGATGGCAAAATACCAATCGACAGTACCAACGGATTGAATGTGTTTTTCCGAATATTCTTCAGAACTACAAAAATTATGATTGGTTGAGAGAACGCGCCATTTTAGTACCGAAGAACATTCATATCAATGCCATTAATTTTCAAATTCAAGCGAAACTGCCAGGGTCACGACATATAAATCAATTGACAGTGTTATGAATCAAGATGAGGTAATGAATTATCCAATTGAATTTTTAAATTCATTGGAACCGGCTGGTATACCATTGCTTGAATCTGAAAATTGGTTCTTTGATTATATGATTGCGAAATATTAATCCACCAAAACTTTGTAATGGCACCAGATAGGCAGTGAAAAAGTTATTGCCAAATTTGATTGAAGCTACAATCTTAACTGGTAAATCAAAAGGATAAGTGTGTTTGATACCGCGTATCCCTATGATTCCAACTGATATACCATTTGAATTCAAAAGATTACAATATCCATGACCAACTTTATGTTACCTGTTCCAGAGTCGGTACCAGTGTTACCGCTATGCGACTTTAGTCGCATTTTGACCCTTTTTTGTGCCTCATGCGACCATGATACGACTTTTTAAAAAATTGTCTATTTTGACCCTTTTTAAAAATTATGCGACTTTTTTGACCCCATCTCTAGAAAAATACATTGAAAAGATAAGTTATTTTCTTAATTCATACAAAATATCCAAACTTCCATTGACATAAGAACACAACTAACACTGTCACACATAATTTCAATCTATAAAATGGAATCAAGTTGAAATTGTTTGGGTCGACTCAGAATCGAAATCTCGCTATTCTAGCATAAAAATTCATTTCAACCTTTCGACTCTGCATATAAATGTAGTTAATAGTTAACAATTTTAAGTTTGTATGAGTAATTTTGGTTACTCCACCACTACGTTCCTCTTTAAAAAAGTTTCCCAATTATTTCTATGCGTTTGTTCGACTGTGGTGAAATTTGAATAAATTCATGAATTTGAAAAAAAAATTATCTCTGTCAAGATTTACCTACTATTTTGTTGTCTTTTGTGTTTTTGTGTTTCGGCCGGCGCGCGGCGGCGCGGCGTTCATTTGTTGGGAGCTCATTCTCGATATTGTGTCTTTTTTATAAAATGGATAGGTAAGTTTTTATGAAATATATCTAAAAAATGTATCACTCGTACTATTTATAAAGAAAAAATAGTTGTTTCAGCCCTGGAAATAATTGTGTGTGTTTAGAAAAAACTACCAGTCTTATTTAATAGAATTCGCTAAAGAGATGAATAGTTATACAGTGCATAAGGATTTATGTAGGCTCTATGTAACGTTTCGAAAATTCCTATTTATAAAAAATTCTGCTATAAATTTTAGTTATACAATGCTTATACCAAAAAAAGTACCAAAATGGAGTAATCTATTCCATTTATCTGTCTATCAAATCAGCTTGTTGTCATAACAAATAAAATAAACAAAACTAATTCCAATTATTTGTATGATATTCTCTTTTAAAAATCTATATTTTTTTTAAATTTTTCGTTTCTTATAGGCTCATTGGGTTGAACCTTTTTTTATAAACTTTCCGTCTTCTTGGAGTCGGTAAAACGCGATTTAAATTCTTTCAATCATTAATAAACGAGCTTAACTGGAGAGGCATTATTGTTTTTATTTTAATTTCAAAAATTGAGAGAAATCAAAATGACATTTACGAAATAATAATAACAATAATTTCCTTATGTAGGCTCTTTTCAACCTCAAAACGCGTTTAGCTAATTATGGGACTATGCAACCTTGCATAAGTTTTATAAATAGCATGTTTGCGTTTAGAGGCATTATAGAGATTACATAACTTTATATAGGCTCTATACACCGTTTTTAAATAAGACTGTGCGTGTTTAGGAAAACTACGCCATGGAATAAGAATATTCCGCACTCAAATGGAACAGTAAGTACCTGCCTTAAGTTTGAGTCCAGAAAATTCGTATTCCATGGTGTAGTTTTCCTAAAAACGGAAGCTGAAATAACTATTTTTTTATTTATCTCTAAATACTAGTATAAGAATGTATTTTTCTTTAGAAGGTATACCTAATAAAAAAACAACTCATTTTTTTAGCAATTTATACAGATTTCGTTTGATTTAGGTATGTATTAAAAAAAATCTAAATGCGACTTTTTTTTTCATTTGACCCTTTTTTTGCGACCTTTTCAAAAATCCCAGCGGTAACACTGGTCGGTACCCCCAACTGTTTTAGACTAACCCATATTTAACCCATATTTTTTAATTTTTACTCTTTGCTGATAAATATAATATAAACAATATATCATTTGGGTCATTTGGACTTTTAAATAGCTAGCAATTTAAAAATTTTTTATCAAATTATTTATTTTACACAAAATATTGTTATGAATATTTTGTAAAAGGTTTAAGAAAGACAAATCGACAGACGGGATTTAAAGTTATCAGTTTGGGTCGCATTATTATTCTTATTATTATTTTAGTTAAAATTATTAACTTCCAATAATAAGTTATTTTTATCGGTCCAGAATCATGGACCATGGATCAAATTTTGGAAAATTAAATTGACTTCGACTCGAATGTCTTGGCCAAAATGAGGATACTGGCTTCAAACTAATTGTTTCTTACATTAGGTAAAGTTTAAAAAAAGATCTAATTGACACCTTTTTTCAACAAAACAAAAATTAACTAACGATTGGTAAGTTTTTTTTTTGCTTCGAATATTTCGAGGACAGTTGAAACTATTGTCTTCAAATTTAATTTATTTAATTAATTAATTTTTAGAAAAAGTCCACCTACAGTTTTTTCTATATGTACCTATAATATACTTTATAACTATGCTTACAATTGAATACCAAATACGAATAACCTATGATAAAAATGAATCTATACCTATACCTACATGTGCATAGCTACAAATTTGTAAACACTATCTAATTAGTGTTTCCCTACATACATATCTGACTCAAAATTAAATTTCCCTACCTACCGTATTATTTCTTTCCAAAAAATGCAAAAAAAAACCTACAAAAATCTGTTGCCAATTTTTAAATATGCACATCCACACAACTATGTACAATATTCAAAATATGACAACAGTGTATTTATTGTGAAAAGAAATTTGAATTATTTTAGATTTTATAAATTTGAAAATTTGAAATCAAATGCAACAAAAACAAAACCTACATAGTTCAATACATAGGAATATCTCCATGACAACACACAAAAAAAAACATAAGCAACTGTATTATTTTGTTGCCTCACTTACTCTCTTCATTTCTAACAAGAGAGAAAATAATAAAACCCTCTTTTCCTCAACTCTTTTTTCTTTTAATTTCTAAAATCTGCACAACAAATTTTCAGTACTCCTAGCGCCGCCAGTCTCACGTCAATGAACTAAAAATTCGTGTTCCATAAGAGTACTATAGATTATATATACAAAGCTTCTATAGCGATCTTAACGATCTCAATCATATTAACATTATCAGTCGTAGTTTCGTAAGGGATTCAAATTGTTTTTATTGAGCTTAAAAGAAAGCCTCAAAATTCATGTGGTATCACAATTGGCCACTTAACTGGCCTAAATGTGTCCTACGGAGAGCCACATGAAGTTTTATGAAGAAGCACACTTAAACCTCTTTATTTACACATTTCATTTTTTTTTCATACTTTTAATACCGCCATAGGAATAATATTTTGATAAAAGGGGACCCGTAAAAATTTATTTTAATATTTTGCCTTCAGAAAAAAAAACGAAAATATAATTAATATTTAATATATTGCTCGCAGCACAATTAATTTATCATTCATTTGTATTTTGTCCTCGAGACAAACCACTTCTATATTTTTAGTTGCTTTTCTTTATTTGTTTGAATTAACATTATTAAAAAAAATAAATTCAATTTATTCTATTTTATTTACCCTTTAGAAAAGTCTAGTTTTTCCTTTATTTCAGCTTTGAGCTGTAGGGCATTTCTAATTATGCCCCAATTATGATGATCTGACTTTGCAGTCAGATAAAGGAGCTCAACAACAATGCTACAATGTCAGACTGCAATTCTGGTGACCACGGGGCCTTTTTGGCAACCGTTGGTGGAGCCTGTCTCGTGTTTCCATTCCCTGGCATCATTTGGGAGTAGGAAAATTTGGGATCTTCGAATTTTTGTGTTGGAGCCTGTCGAACTGTTCGACTTCCTTCGGCTTTTTGACTGGCCTGTTTTTGTTTTATTTTTTGGACCTTAGGGCAACCCCTATAGTAAGCCGGGAGCCCTTGGTTTCCACAAAGGACACACTTGAGCTGGCTTAAATCCTCAACCCGCTCATTCCCCAGCTTGCATTCTCCTTCGATGTGGGTAGCGCAACTGCATATTGCAGTTGGCTCTGGCATGGCCAAACCTCTGGCACTCCGCACATTGTAAAATGTCGTCGTTCCTTTTCAGTGTATCCCAGTGTACGGATTAATAGTCGAGGGATTTGATTTCCTTTACACTCTACTACTTTGGGGCGATACTGTTACGAGGAACATTGGCAGCCTATAACCCCCTCGTCTGGACTTCACCGTAGTGAAAGGCTTGACCCCGATAAAATCGAGATTGTCGGTGGCTTTTTCACAGAGCTCAGTTAAGAGCTCCTCCGGTTCCGTGCAGGAACTTATGCCCTTCAGTAGGACCATCTTTAATTTTTCACGTGGAGGCGTGAAGCTGAAGAAATCAGCTATGGCCTGCACCTTTTTTAACGCATATGATTTGATGCGATGCAGGCACGAGTACGATAACTTTGGTGCCAAGATATAATAACGGTTTTTGGCAGAGGGGCTTAATACAAGCATTTTTTACTATGGAAGGGGGGGTCTATCTCCCCCCGTTTAGGCGGCAGGGGCAATTTAAAAAAATTATTATTTAAAATGGAAAAAAATAATTAAAAAAATAACGGTGATACTTACAATCAGAGTTACAAATAATGCATTGAATTTTATAATGCATTTTGAATAAATTAGAAAATATTTTTCAATTTTTAATTCTATTTTTTTTTTAATTAGGTATTTATTAAATTTTATTTTTCAATGTTACCGTATGGCATTAATTATTTAATGTTATTTTTTAATTGTCTTCTATCAAATTAATATATTATTTTCCAATGCAAAACTTTAAAAAAAAAATACGTATTTTTATTTTATTTGGCAGACTTTCGCAATTATTAATTAAAATACTTTGTTTTTATTTCCAAAATTTTTAACCTGATTAATGTTATGACTTACGTTTATTACGCAATTATAACACAAAAAACAACAATTATTCAAATATTATAATTTATTATTATTATTGTTCGACCCAAAAACAATTTTTTTTTTTCAAAATTTATTTGTTAGTATCAGTCAATCTTCAACCTGGGAATTTCGAATATTAACTGAAATAAATGGAAATAATTGAATAAATTCCCACTAGGCATTGAATTAAAAAATTGTAGCTCATTTTGAATAGAAGTTATTTTTTAATTTTAATTCAATTAAACTTGCAATAAAATAACATTTATTTACTAATTCAATAAAACTTGCAATAAAATAATTTTTAATTTTAAGTTTAATATTGATGGCAATAAATTAAATTTTTAATGGGTAATTCATAGATGTACAATCAGCATTATATATTTTATTTCAGTGAAGAACAATATCCATTAAAACATTTTTGAGTAATGCATTGAATTGACATTGGAATTTTTGCAACTCTGCTTACAATTAAGTTTTATACATTTTTTTTAAAGCCAACATTCTGTTTTATTAGCCAGTTTTTAATTCAAGTCAAAACTATGCGTAGTTTTTGAAAAATTTAATTTTAAACTCAAAATTTCAGTAAAAAAAAGTTAAAAAAAGGTTTAAAGTGTAATTTTTCAATACTTCAAGATTATCTACCATTGTTTTTATTTCAGAATTTATTGCTCTTATTTGTTTTTGATCAAAAACTGAAAACTAGATGATTTTATGTCTTTTAGTTTTTGAGAAAATTGAAAATAACCACAACTACTATTTCAATTTAATTCTTTTTTTTTTTTGCTTGAGTGGTCTTATTTTGATAGTAACAATGGTAGGTGCGAGTTTGGGGGTATGCAACAGTAAGGTGTGTGCGAGTTTGGGTGTATGCAACAGTGGGATCTGTCAGGGGGGGCATGCTGCCCCCCTCCAACCCCACTGCTTGGGAACACTATAGGATTTGGGGTGGGTGCAAATTGGAGTGCGTGCAAGGTGGGGAGGGGGCAAGATTCGGTGGGTGCAAGATGGGGTGCATGCAAAGTTTCTTTTGCATTTAAATAAACTGGATTTAAGAAAAATTAATTTACCCTAGGTGTATCTTAATCCATATTCGATTATTACTATCAAAATAAGACTACGTTAATACTTAAGCAAAGTAAAAGTAATCTAATTAAAATTTTTTTTGGTAATTTTCAATTTTCTCAAGAACAAGAAAACATAAAGTCATCTAGTTTTCAGTTTTTGATCATAGTAAAAAATGCTTGTTTTTAACTGTTCTATACAAATCCATCATTAAACTTTGTCGGCAAAGTTATCGTACTCTCCCCGCGATGCATGACGGTGTCATACACAATTCTTGTTCCAATTTCCCCCGAAAGCAAAACACGGCTGAAATTTATTCCGCATGCAAATTTTAATATGGATGGTAGTGGTAGCAAGAATTGCAAGGAAAAGGTTTGTAATTTTGTTATCAATTGTTATTTTTTCACATTAATTGATATTACTTTTTAAGCAAAAAGAAAAAAAATCAATGGCAATTTGAAAAACATAAATTATAAACATAGAAAAAAAACCTTGACCTGATTTTGATGCGCTGAAGTTTTGTAATTATGTTTTTATTTTCTTTCTGTTATCGTTTTCTTTTTTTTATTTGTATATAATGTCTTTTTCAATTTAGTGTTCTTTTAATAAGTAATGTTTTTTTGCAGGTATCGAACCCAAGATCTCTGGCATGACAGCCCTACGCACTAACCATTACGCGACGGGTGCTACTTGTATAGAATGCCTACTGTTTTAAAAAAAATTGGTGTAAGCTTGTTACGTCACAACTTTAAATTCAAAAATTATGTAGTATGGCGGGTGAACAGCGAGGGTAACTATTACTTTTGACGCATTACTTAGGATGACATCCTACGTCGATTCCAATGATACAATTTCTTGAATAATTTATTTGGAAGTTCCGGTTATATTTTTGCTAGAATTCCCAAGCTATAATCTTTTACACCACAATAAATGTTCCAAATCAAAGCTCCTCTAAAAAATTACCACATCAATACGAATAATAAACTTTAGATTCATTTAACCTCAGTGTTTGTAATAATGTTTAGCCATTAAACAAAGTACAAACTAAAATTCCAATGAATCATACAAATTGTAATGAAGCTTTTTCACATTACTACTCGTATAATTCACTTTTTAAATAGTCACCTAACCATAATTATAAAATATGACAGTGGTAAACCATACAACATGAAAAGGATGCCTACATCTCTGGAACTCGATCCTAACAGCTAAAAATTCTCAGGCAACGGTATTCCTCTTACTACTTATGTTATTAGATCTACGATTAAATTAAATTCATTAAAGGAAAACAAATAATTTTTATTCTTATCAATTCATTTTATGAAATCTTCCACACCAGTAGATAATTTGTACTGTCTTCTCGTCCAGCTATTTCGCTTAAATAGTTTGCTCCCGAGTTTCGAAAATCTTCAAAATCGCCTCCACCCGATATTACTAATGTATAAGTGTTTTCCGTCGTAGTTATATTGTCCCTTGAGCATCTAAAAACAAATTAAACTTAAACGTTATGAATTGAAATTAGGTGCGACAATGTATACATTTGGTTTCTATTGCATGTGCTTTAATGTGTATCTGTTAACTTGGAATCACCGCTTTTCTTTTTCATTTAATATATTAATAACAAAATTATTTTTGGTGGCCGACTTACATACCTGTTTAAAGTCCTGTAGGCCAACACGGTTGGTCCTAATTGTGGTTCTTTCTGGTGTTGCTGTGGCCGCTGCTTTGTTTCAGCTGAGGTCGATGAGCCCTCAGAACTTGGGCCTATCACTGCTGATGGAGCCTTTCTATTTTGCTCCGCTCCTGGGATTTTGGTTGTGGTTGTTGTTTACTTTTTTGTTTCTGCTGTTGTTGTTGGTGAAGTCGCTCTTCTGCTTCTTTTTGGCTGCAAGCTTCTTGTTTCAGCTTCAATTGGCTGAGTAGCGGCTCCATCTCTTTCTTCATTAAAGGACAACACATAATTTTTATTCTTATCAATTAAATTTATGAAATATGCCATACCAGTAGATAATTTGTACTGTCTTCTCGTCCAGCTAATTCGCTTAAATAGTTTGCTCCCTAGTTTCGAAAATCTTCAAATCCGTCTCCAGCCGATATTACTAATGTATAAGTGTTTTCCGTCGTACTTTTACAGTCCCGTGAGTATCTAAAAACAAATTAAACTTAAACGTTATGAATAGAAATTAGGTACGACAATGTATACATTTGGTTTCTATTGCTATGTGCTTTAATGTGTATCTGTTACCTTGGAATCACCGCTTTACTTTTTCATTTATAATATATTAATAACAAAATTGTTTTTGGTGGCCGACTTCCATACCTGTTTTTTGATTTGATTTCCTTTACACTCTACTACTTTGGGGCGATACTGTTACGAGGAACATTGGCAGCCTATAACCCCCTCGTCTGGACTTCACCGTAGTGAAAGACTTGACCCCGATAAAATCGAGATTGTCGGTGGCTTTTTCACAGAGCTCAGTTAAGAGCTCCTCCGGTTCCGTGCAGGAACTTATGCCCTTCAGTAGGACCATCTTTAATTTTTCACGTGGAGGCGTGAAGCTGAAGAAATCAGCTATGGCCTGCACCTTTTTTAACGCATATGATTTGATGCGATGCAGGCACGAGTACGATAACTTTGGTGCCAAGATATAATAACGGTTTTTGGCAGAGGGGCTTAATACAAGCATTTTTTACTATGGAAGGGGGGTTCTATCTCCCCCCGTTTAGGCGGCAGGGGCAATTTAAAAAAATTATTATTTAAAATGGAAAAAAATAATTAAAAAAATAACGGTGATACTTACAATCAGAGTTACAAATAATGCATTGAATTTTATAATGCATTTTGAATAAATTAGAAAATATTTTTCAATTTTTAATTCTATTTTTTTTTTAATTAGGTATTTATTAAATTTTATTTTTCAATGTTACCGTATGGCATTAATTATTTAATGTTATTTTTTAATTGTCTTCTATCAAATTAATATATTATTTTCCAATGCAAAACTTTAAAAAAAAAATACGTATTTTTATTTTATTTGGCAGACTTTCGCAATTATTAATTAAAATACTTTGTTTTTATTTCCAAAATTTTTAACCTGATTAATGTTATGACTTACGTTTATTACGCAATTATAACACAAAAAACAACAATTATTCAAATATTATAATTTATTATTATTATTGTTCGACCCAAAAACAATTTTTTTTTTTCAAAATTTATTTGTTAGTATCAGTCAATCTTCAACCTGGGAATTTCGAATATTAACTGAAATAAATGGAAATAATTGAATAAATTCCCACTAGGCATTGAATTAAAAAATTGTAGCTCATTTTGAATAGAAGTTATTTTTTAATTTTAATTCAATTAAACTTGCAATAAAATAACATTTATTTACTAATTCAATAAAACTTGCAATAAAATAATTTTTAATTTTAAGTTTAATATTGATGGCAATAAATTAAATTTTTAATGGGTAATTCATAGATGTACAATCAGCATTATATATTTTATTTCAGTGAAGAACAATATCCATTAAAACATTTTTGAGTAATGCATTGAATTGACATTGGAATTTTTGCAACTCTGCTTACAATTAAGTTTTATACATTTTTTTAAAGCCAACATTCTGTTTTATTAGCCAGTTTTTAATTCAAGTCAAAACTATGCGTAGTTTTTGAAAAATTTAATTTTAAACTCAAAATTTCAGTAAAAAAAAGTTAAAAAAAGGTTTAAAGTGTAATTTTTCAATACTTCAAGATCATCTACCATTGTTTTTATTTCAGAAATTATTGCTCTTATTTGTTTTTGATCAAAAACTGAAAACTAGATGATTTTATGTCTTTTAGTTTTTGAGAAAATTGAAAATAACCACAACTACTATTTCAATTTAATTCTTTTTTTTTTTGCTTGAGTGGTCTTATTTTGATAGTAACAATGGTAGGTGCGAGTTTGGGGTATGCAACAGTAAGGTGTGTGCGAGTTTGGGTGTATGCAACAGTGGGATCTGTAAGGGGGGGCATGCTGCCCCCCTCCAACCCCTCTGCTAGGGAACACTATAGGATTTGGGATGGGTGCAAATTGGAGTGCGTGCAAGGTGGGGAAGGGGCAAGGTTCGGTGGGTGCAAGATGGGGTGCATGCAAAGTTTCTTTTGCATTTAAATAAACTGGATTTAAGAAAAATTAATTTACCCTAGGTGTATCTTAATCCATATTCGATTATTACTATCAAAATAAGACTACGTTAATACTTAAGCAAGGTAAAAGTAATCTAATTAAATTTTTTTTTGGTAATTTTCAATTTTCTCAAGAACAAGAAAACATAAAGTCATCTAGTTTTCAGTTTTTGATCAAAAAATTGCCCCTACCGCCTAAACGGGGGGAGATAGACCCCCCTCCCATAGTAAAAAATGCTTGTTTTTAACTGTTCTATACAAATCCATCATTAAACTTTGTCGGCAAAGTTATCGTACTCTCCCCGCGATGCATGACGGTGTCATACACAATTCTTGTTCCAATTTCCCCCGAAAGCAAAACACGGCTGAAATTTATTCCGCATGCAAATTTTAATATGGATGGTAGTGGTAGCAAGAATTGCAAGGAAAAGGTTTGTAATTTTGTTATCAATTGTTATTTTTTCACATTAATTGATATTACTTTTTAAGCAAAAAGAAAAAAAATCAATGGCAATTTGAAAAACATAAATTATAAACATAGAAAAAAAACCTTGACCTGATTTTGATGCGCTGAAGTTTTGTAATTATGTTTTTATTTTCTTTCTGTTATCGTTTTCTTTTTTTTATTTGTATATAATGTCTTTTTCAATTTAGTGTTCTTTTAATAAGTAATGTTTTTTTGCAGGTATCGAACCCAAGATCTCTGGCATGACAGCCCTACGCACTAACCATTACGCGACGGGTGCTACTTGTATAGAATGCCTACTGTTTTAAAAAAAATTGGTGTAAGCTTGTTACGTCACAACTTTAAATTCAAAAATTATGTAGTATGGCGGGTGAACAGCGAGGGTAACTATTACTTTTGACGCATTACTTAGGATGACATCCTACGTCGATTCCAATGATACAATTTCTTGAATAATTTATTTGGAAGTTCCGGTTATATTTTTGCTAGAATTCCCAAGCTATAATCTTTTACACAACAATAAATGTTCCAAATCAAAGCTCCTCTAAAAAATTACCACATCAATACGAATAATAAACTTTAGATTCATTTAACCTCAGTGTTTGTAATAATGTTTAGCCATTAAACAAAGTACAAACTAAAATTCCAATGAATCATACAAATTGTAATGAAGCCTTTTCACATTACTACTCGTATAATTCACTTTTTAAATAGTCACCTAACCATAATTATAAAATATGACAGTGGTAAACCATACAACATGAAAAGGATGCCTACATCTCTGGAACTCGATCCTAACAGCTAAAAATTCTCAGGCAACGGTATTCCTCTTACTACTTATGTTATTAGATCTACGATTAAATTAAATTCATTAAAGGAAAACAAATAATTTTTATTCTTATCAATTCATTTTATGAAATCTTCCATACCAGTAGATAATTTGTACTGTCTTCTCGTCCAGCTATTTCGCTTAAATAGTTTGCTCCCGAATTTCGAAAATCTTCAAATCCGCCTCCACCCGATATTACTAGTGTATAAGTGTTTTCCGTCGTACTTATACTGTCCCTTGAGCATCTAAAAACAAATTAAACTTAAACGTTATGAATTGAAATTAGGTGCGACAATGTATACATTTGGTTTCTATTGCATGTGCTTTAATGTGTATCTGTTAACTTGGAATCACCGCTTTTCTTTTTCATTTAATATATTAATAACAAAATTGTGTTTGGTGGCCGACTTACATACCTGTTTAAAGTCCTGTAGGCCAACACGGTTGGTCCTAATTGTGGTTCTTTCTGGTGTTGCTGTTGCCGCTGCTTTGTTTCAGCTGAGGTCGATGAGCCCTCAGAACTTGGGCCTATCACTGCTGATGGAGCCTTTCTATTTTGCTCCGCTCCTGTGATTTTGGTTGTGGTTGTTGTTTACTTTTTTGTTTCTGCTGTTGTTGTTGGTGAACTCGCTCTTCTGCTTCTTTTTGGCTACAAGCTTTTTGTTTCAGCTTCAATTGGCTGAGTATCGGCTCCATCTCTTTCTTCATTAAAGGAAAACACATAATTTTTATTCTTATCAATTCATTTTATGAAATCTTCCATACCAGTAGATAATTTGTACTGTCTTCTTGTCCATCTATTTCGCTTAAAGAGTTTGCTCTTCACCCGATATTACTAATGTATAAGTGTTTTCCGTCGTACTTTTACAGTCGCGTGAGTATCTAAAAACAAATTAAAGTTAAACGTTATGAATAGAAATTAGGTGCGACAATGTATACATTTGGTTTTTATTGCTATGTGCTTGAATGTGTATCTGTTAACTTGGAATCACCGCTTTTCTTTTTCATTTATAATATATTAATAACAAAATTGTTTTTGGTGGCCGACTTACATACGTGTTTAAAGTCCTGTAGGCCAACACGGTTGGTCCTAATTAGTGGCACCTTCTCCTTCTGGGACTGTGGTTCTTTCTGGTGTTGCTGTTGCCGCGCGCTGCTTTGTTTTAGCTGGGGTCGATGAGCCCTCAGAACTTGGGCCTATCACTGCTGATGGAGCCTTTCTATTTTGCTCCGCTCCTGCGATTTTGGTTGCGGGCTTTTGCTGTTGCTGCTGTGGTTGTTGTTTACTTTTTTGTTTCTGCTGTTGTTGTTGTTGAACTCGCTCTTCTGCTTCTTTTTGGCTGCAAGCTTCTTGTTTCAGCTTAAATTGGCTGAGTAGCGGCTCCATCTCTTTCTTCATTAAAGGAAAACAGATAATTTTTATTCTTATCAATTCATTTTATGAAATCTGCCATACCAGTAGATAATTTGTACTGTCTTCTCGTCCAGCTATTTCGCTTAAATAGTTTGCTCCCGAGTTTCGAAAATCTTCAAATCCGCCTCCACCCGATATTACTAATGTATAAGTGTTTTCCGTCGTACTTTTACTGTCCCTTGAGCATCTAAAAACAAATTAAACTTAAACGCTTTGAATTGAAATTAGGTGCGACAATGTATACATTTGGTTTCTATTGCTATGTGCTTTAATGTGTATCTGTTAACTTGGAATCACTGCTTTTCTTTTTCATTTAATATATTGATAACAAAATTGTTTTTGGTGGCCGACCTACATACCTGTTTAAAGTCCTGTAGGCCAACACGGTTGGTCCTAATTGTGGTTCTTTCTGGTGTTGCTGTTGCCGCTGCTTTGTTTTAGCTGAGGTCGATGAGCGCTCAGAACTTGGACCTATCACTGCTGATGAAGCCTTTCTAGTTTGCTCCGCTCCTTTGATTTTGGTTGCGGGGTTTTGCTGTTGCTGCTGTGGTTGTTGCTTACTTTGTTGTTTCTGCTGTTGTTGTTGGTGAACTCGCTCTTCTGCTTCTTTTTGGCTGTAAGCTTCTTGTTTCAGCTTCAATTGGCTGTAAGCTTCTTGTTTCAGCTTCAATTGGCTGAGTAGCGGCTCCATCTCTTCCTTAAGTTTCTTCAGGCTCTCTTCAAACTGGCTGATGGTGGCCTGTTTGGCTAGCAGGGCCTTCATCAGCATTGCTTCGTTTTGGATGTCCACATCCACCTCCAACCCCTTTTTTTGTCGACGGCTCGGCTAGGATCTCGAACCTATTATTCGGAGACCTATATCGCCCTTCTTCTCCCTCAGAGACGTAATCGTAAACCTGTGAGACCTCACATCATGATATCATCTCATCCCTTTATAACCCAATTGAGACCGGAACCAAAAAAAAAAACCTTCCATTGAGTGAAGAAGCTCTTGAATTAGTAAGTAAGTAAGTAAGTAACAAATTCATTTATTAATTCAATAATTGTTTAAGTTTAAATTTATACATGAATTTTAAAGCTATGGCTAAGCCGTCAGCCTGGTTGACAAGAATTATAATCCTTTTAAACGTTTTTTATAGATAACAATTATATAGATAAATTTACAAATTAAACATATTCGCTAACTAAAAGCATTCTATATTTGAAGATAACTTCTAAAAATTTACTTAGTGTTTTCCAGTCGCACTCGTTTAGTAATTTAAGGGTGTCTTCCATTGAAAGGGTATTTTTACCAAAGAAGAAACGTCGGTGTGGCTTAAATATTGGGCATATACTTATAAAGTGGAAGCAGTCCTCTTTTGACTTAAGGTTGCATATTGAACAGAACTGATCAAAGCTCCCGTTATAAGGGCATCCGTTTAGGCTGAGTAGTTCACATCTCGCTTTAAAAATGAAAGAAATCTCTCGGTATGTTAAGTTATCGTTAAAGTAGTTTCTCTTCTCAAGATTGTAGTTAAGCTGAGAGTAGAGAGAGAGCTCTTGAATTATTGTTAATGACTATGTAATTTATTTGTATGTATTTATACATTTATTTATTTGTTTATTTATTTAATTATTTATTTATGTAATTAGTATCTATTATAAGTATTTTTTGTAATGTTTTCATATTAAAGCAAAAAGTGTTACAAAACATAAATTGTTATTTTTTTTTTATATGAACAATAAACCCCAAAATTTAGAAAAATCTCAATAACTCATCTTCTAATTGTTTATTTTAATCCGAATTTTGAGGAAATGTGTGTTTCCCTAACCCACACATGTATGCCAAATTTCCTTTCTCTCCGATTTATATTACAGGTTTTATCGATTTATTTCCGCGCTCCCATATAAACCAAACCACTGTGTGCCGGAGCTGACTGCAGTATACACAAACGCTGCATCAAGTCGAAAGAAACCCACATTAGAAAAGAGTGAAAGCTGGGGAATAAGCGGGATGATGATTTAACCTAGCTCAAATGTGTACTTTGTAAAAACTAAGGGAACCCTGCTAATTTTCATTTTTGTTGAGCGTTTAAGGCCAACTAACAACTGGAAAGCCCGATAAAAGAAGCAATTTAGACCATAATAGGTGATTAGAATTAAACGAAGAGCAGCAAACCTGTTGTATAACATAAACCTATTAAATAAATAAAGTTCTATTTTTTCCATTATATGTTTGGAAAAATGTGGACTTTAATACGTAAGCAACATAATAAAAATATATATGCCTTATACCTCATAGATAAATAAATGTATCATAGGATGTTTAATTGGACATACTCCAGCCGCGAAAAATTCATAAAATATTAATTTGAATTTGAATTTATTTTTAATTTAAGGCAATTTAATTTTTTCAAAATATTATGAAAACTATGAAAAATTACCAACATTTCTTAAGATAGGTCAATACATTTTTTTATGTTTTTCTTTAAATGTTAAGAATAACTTTGCAGCAACAAAACAAAATATATCAATTTTTAAATTTAATGCTTTACCTAATCGCCAAGTTTAGAAAGATGTTTTCCGAAATTAGGAAATATGTTGAATCAATATAGGAAATTTTATATATTGTTGATCATATTTTCTTAATTTAATTTTATAAAAGAAGTATATTGAGATTGTTATAGGAGTATTTTGGTCACGCTTTTTTCAATATTCTCATTTAATTTATTGTTATTATGAAATTAAGGTTTTTTAATTTGAGCTCTTTACAATTTAAATCAAAAATAATATTTTTTATGACAATAAACAACTACGATAAAAATCAACCACAGAACAAAAAATGAGAAGCTAACATAAACGTTTACTTCAATGCAAGTTCTAACCAAAGCACTTTTCACTAATTTCGGTCATCATCGACATCACGACAGTCACCGATCAGTCTACTTATACCAAAGTCAGACCAAAACCGCACTAAAACATTCGAATCAAAATATCTCTTAGTCAGGTCTTACTCTATTGGCGTCTTAGAAGAACTGAATATTATTTTCCAAAATAATAAAATAAAAATGTTTCCACAATACGAAAAATTATTAATTAAAAGTATTTATTTATTTATTTTTTATTGTAGTTTGATAATATTCTACATTTGCATATATGTTTACTTAAGAGATATTGAAAATTAAATTCTTTACAGCTTCAATATAGATACTCAATACTAATATAAAAATAATTTAACTGAGAAACAATTATTCTTAAGGGGTTAATTAAAAGTATTTTCTTGGTACTTCACAATCAAGACAAGTTACTAAGTAATTCGCGGCAAAAATATTATTCCTCCAAAAACAAAACCAAGAACAAAACAACAGAGAAGATGAATCGGAAATTTCGGGGACTGAGACATTGTTCGAATCATTTTTTTTGTTTGGAAAAATTCAAAAAATACCTCTTGTTTCTCAATTTTCCGGACCTTGTGCAAATCAATTTTTTTTATTTCGTTACTTCTAATAATTTAGATTTTTTATCAATTGCCAATCTTAGACCTCTTTAAGAATGGCCATCGAAGGTACAAATGCGAGAAACGATTAGTGGTGAGGTGGTGGTAAAATCAACCAACCAAATTTTTAGAATATCAAGAAATGCCCAATATACCAAGAGGGACAAAGTGATTACTGGGGTCAGAGACCCAGATGACCTGGAGAATAGAACTCTGAAGTCTTTAATAAAAACGGATTAATGGGGACAGCAGGATTTGGTCAGCATCCAAAACTTTTACTGCATAGAAAAGAAACAACTCCTATGACTTTGTATAATTGAAAACCCAAAGGAGAAATTGGTGAAAGTTTGGGCCAGGGGTTAATGTTAACATTCTGAAATGATTTTGGTAAATAAAATTTCAAACATTAAAAATAAAAAATAATTTAATAATTCAGTTTTTCAAAATGATCGTTCTTTTTTCTTAAAATTTTGTATTAATTAGGAAGCATTAATTTAAAAATCTGATTGTAAACCGTAATTTACAAATATACAAACATAAAAAACAAATAAAAATAATATAAGAGGAATTTTTATTTGTTTTTTATGTTTGTATATTTGTAAATTTTATTTTATTATTTTTTCAAAACTTTAGTCTTATGCCCTGCAAATATTTTTTTGCAAATTTATGCAGAGGATTAAATGTGCTACTTGATTAAGTTTTATAGAATTAGAAGAAACTTTTGTTTAATAAATTTAAAAAAATTGAGTGACTTTCTATAACCAAAAAAAATACATTAATTTTTTTTTTTATTTTTTTTTGTCCCCGGTAAATTGAGGAACATAAAGATTTTGGAAATATATTTGTAATGAATTTAATTGTTTTGAATTTATCTGTAATATATAAGAAACAGTTTCTTGCTATTACCAGAGAGAAAAAACTAATCGAGAGTCAAATTTCCTCGTATCCGTCCCCACAAAACCTTTTATTTACATTTTTTATAACGTGTTGAATTTCTATCGGTGTATAGACGTTTTCACCTCGGAGAGCAGAGAGAAAAAACTTCAGTTGAGAGATTGTGACATTTGACATTTCTCATTTGTTATTATTGCCAGCCAAGAAGGTTGGTTTTTTTAAGTCTCTGTTTTTATTTGTAGAAAAATACTAAATAATTGAAATTATTAAGAGTTTTCAAAAGCTGAACAATTGAGAGTAAGTTGTATATATGTTCATATGTACATAAGTTTATTATTACACTGACTATAATAATTTATTTTATTTTCCAGACTACCTGATTGATTCAACTTTAATGTATCAGCATGGGATACATGGGATAAAAGGGATATTGAATATGTAACTGCATATTCAAGGAATGATATTCAGTACGTTACCCTGATATACCCAAATAATCACAAGGATGTAATAATTGATGATATTTAATTATTAGCACTTCATTCATTATTAATTAATTACATTACAGAAAAGCATCTTATGAATACACTACATTGAGACATAAGCGTCAAGCCAAAATTCCAGAAGAACGCAAGAAGTATCTTAGTCAGAGATACTCGTTAGCTGGAATCAAAAATAAACAGTTGGAGGATGTTCACAACATAAATTTAATTTAGTTTGCATTACAGTAAAAACATAAGCAGACAAACGAATCAGCAAAGTAAATTATTTGCCAACTGTGTGCTTAATATGTATAATATGATCCAATCCTACTACTAAAACAGGATACAACTTACCTTTCATCTTCGTCTGGAACCTTAAAAGTTGTTTGAAAGTCTGTGCAATTCAATGCACATCCTCTTTTCTTTCTTTTCGACTGTTCATGGCTCATTTTTTCGCCAAAACAATCACTTACTCAAAACAATAGAATAGATATATGTAAGTATCACTTCACTGTACACTTTTATAAATATATTTGTTTAAATACTTTGAAAACCCCGTAAATTTAACACTTTTAAAACATTTTCACAAATTAATTCTAGCAAAAAATGTTCTATTGTCAATAAATTACGGTAAACGTTATAACGGTAGATCGCGGTGAATTTGTGTTTCCCTTCTCTTTCTCTGTTGAAGCAGAACAACCAAAACAAGAAAGGATGTGTTCAGAAAGAGCTTATCAAGGTTAAGGTTTTTTAGACTATACTTTATTTGAGCGAGTACATGTTTTTTAAAAATGTATGTTTTGTTTATTTCAATAGTAATACCTTATAAAATTGAATTATTTTATATTGAATTTATAAAAAGCCGAAATAATAAAGTTCTACAGTTTACCGAGAATATTTATGTATATACAAAGTCCATATCTTCTTCAATTGCAGTATCAGTCGACATTTCATTTTCATAGTGTTAACGTCATTAATTACTTTTTCAGCTTTTTTATTCACCAACAAAATCAAATATGAACTTTGTCTGCGATAATAATTACTTGAACACAGCATTTTCTGTTTATAATAATTCAGGTTTAGCCCTTAACTTAGATTTGCATTTATTTATTAATAGCCTAAAGAGTTCAGCAAACATCTATGAATAAGCCACAATGCACTTTCAGAAAAACTGTAGTTTGAATTTTCCCTCACAGATTTTTCCTTTTCGCTATATACCTGAAAGATAAGATATAAATAGTTAGAACAGAATCTTATATATAAAAATGAATCGCAAAATGTGTTGGTAAGCGCATAACTCAACAACGCCTGGACCAATTTGGCCAATTCTTTTTTTAAAATGTTCGTTGAAGCTCAACGATGGTTTTTACGGCGAGAAAAATTCCAATAATTACCGGAAAAACCATAAAAACAGCCCTTTTCTTTTTCACATACAAATGTTTTCTAACTAAAACGTAGTCGGCTTAAAGAATTTGACTTCGTCATATCAAATTAAAAAAAGAAAAAAGTGTAGATATCGATTTGCTGTTGTTTTTCTTGGATTTTCTGTTACCTTATCTACTGAGTTTGCTTTTGTCAACTGATAAACTGCTGAAACAAATCCATATATCATGTTTGGTGCAGAGTGTTAGTGTTTGTTTAGTTAGTGTTTAGTGACAAAATAATTTATATTTCATATGCCTCCTATAAGACGAAGCAATTTAGGTAGAAGAACCCGAACTGCTACAAAACAAGCTAATTACCAAACTAATCGTAATGCACAAGAACGTGAAGACCAAATTGAACGTGAAAGAATTCGGATATCACAAACGCGTGAAGCGCGAACGCGACATTCAACTAATGATCGCTCAAGTTTGAATCGAGCTGCTTTCAGTTACAATGTGTCAATTGACTACAGAAACTAACAATGTGTTGTAATTGGTTCTATGAACTCGGTTTGCTCACACTGTAAGACATTGAAATACAAAAACGAAGCTAATGGATTGTATTGCGCAAATGGTAAAGTGAAATTGATACCATTGGATCCACCACCAGAGCCATTGTACTCATTGGTTTCAGGAATAGGAACAGATTCCATACACTTTTTGACACTTATCCAACACTATAACAATTGCTTTCAAATGACTTCATTCGGGAAAACTACATGCCAACTTTCAAGTTATTTAGTTATTCATAATTATTTTAGCGAACAAAATTTTTTATCACCTAATTTAAGATGTTTATTGATAGATATTAGTTACAACTAAATATATAATTTTTAAGATCAAATATTATTTAAGTTTGATCACTGACAATCCATACATTTATACCCCATTGCTTATTTATTTTATTTTATAGTGTTTGGTACAAAACTAATATTTTTTTTAATTAAGAGATACAAGGGCAAATATATCACAGAGCAGGTTCACTGTTATCAGTGTCAGATAGCGACAGCAAATTCCTGCAAATTTATTTTATGGGCAATTCACCACAAGAAATTGATCTGCGTTGTGCAAATAACAATTTAGTAAAGAGGTCTATTGTAGAAAAATTACAAACTTTATTCCATGAACACAATCAATTGATTATATTGTTCAAAACTGCACTGGATCTGATGCCATCTGATAATCAGAAAATTGTAATCAGAGCTGTTAAATCACCTGCAGGTCAACATGCAAGACGTTAAAATGTACCAACTATTGATGAAGTTGTTATCGTTGTAGTTGGAGAAAACTTGGAATCCCGTGATATTGTTTTACATCGTCGAAATGATCAATTACAACGTTTAAAGCAATTAAAAGACGAACTTATTTAGAAGGTGTTTCCAAATGTTTCTCAAAATTACAGAAACCATGATTGGTTGAGCGAACGAGCTATGTATACTGGCTGCAAAAAACATTAATGTAATTGAATTGAATTTCAAAATTCAAGAACAAATTACAGGCGAATCGAGGATATATGTACGAGTATATGTAAATCAGTTGATTCGGCTACTAACCAAGATGATGTAGTCAATTATTCACCCGAATTTTTAAACTCGCTGGATTTTCCAGGATTGCCACCTTACAATCTTCAATTAAAGGTTGGATCAATAGTTATAGTGTTGCGAAATATCAACCAACCGCGTCTTTGCAGCGGTACACGGTTAGCGATAAGATATAGCGAAGCAACTATACTCAAAGGAAAGTATAAAGGAGAAGATGTTCTTATACCGCGCATCCCAATGATTCCGACTGATGTGCCATTTGAGTTTAAACGACTACAGTTTCCAGTGCGGCTTGATTTTGCTATGACCATAAACAAGTCCCAGGGACAATCATTAAGTGTTTGTGGTATTAATCTAGAAAATCCATGTTTCTCACATGGTCAATTGTATGTTGCCTGTTCCTGTGTTGGAAAACCATCAGATTTGTGTGTCTATGCTCCAAGTAATGGAACGAAAAACATCGCATATCACAAAGCACTAAAATGTCTGTTAATAATTATGATTCACATGATTAACAATAAAGCGATTACTTACTTTTAAATCGTTATATGTATATGTTTCATTTCATTATTTTGTATTCACAACGCCCTATCACCATGGTGACGGTTCTGTTCACGAGAATGTTTAGCCACGATTATAAAATACGTAGGAACAATAACTGCCACTTTACAAATCTTTATGACAGGACGAAGTCTGTCGTGTCCGCTAGTAATAAGAATAATAATACTTAAATTTTGGTTAAAGAAAAAATTTGTATATTCTTTTCACAAAACCACTGACCTAGCAGGAATACAAATATTTTTACTTTTGTACAAAAGTACTTTTCGGCTTATGTAGTTAAACCTTTAAAAGCAACACACTAGCTTAGTGGAAAGCGGTAAGAATAGCTTATCACCTATTCACAAATCTTATGCAATGAAAGTTGGCAACAGAAGTAGCAAGTTGAAGGTCTTTTTATTAAGTCTCTACTCAAATCATTTATTTTAAGCATTTTGGAAATGTCGTGAGCAATGTAAAGAAAATAAACAACGAGTACACACCAATAAAATGGAAATAAAAAAAAAGAGATGAGTATATACAAATGTTTTCAATGTTCCTGCGTTGTTTTACTTTCATGATCCGTGTTTACATTCTGTAACTCTCGCATCGACAAAATCAACTCGATAAACGCTGAAAATTGAAACAAATCATATGAGTTTTGTTGCATTTTTCAACGGTCTGAGCGAAAATTAAACGCAGCTAATAATTAAAATAGTAATAGTATTAGTCACGAAAAGTGTTTTCTCAAATTAGCTTTTCGGATTAGGTTTAAAACTGTAGGTCCCCTCTATACTATACCTGACAACATTACCCGCACACAAGAATGGTTCAGAGTTGTAAGTTTCTAGGTTCTAGTTCTCACTGGACTGTTGTACCACCTAATTTTTTTCACTTAATAAATGATTAAAATAACTAGCTAATATTTTTCTAAACGTTTAATTTAGAATTGTTTCTTAATCTTCATTGCTCTCGCACCTAACAAGAGTAATTATTTTCACTTCATATTCGAATGATATTACTCCCAAACGAACACAATGAGAGTACCTACCAAAAAAGTTGATCATCCACAATTTATTTTCTTTGAACACCTCTGAACAGCTGACTACATCCGCCATTTTTGAAAGGTGGTGAGTATGCACATCTTCTTGCATAAGTATTTGCCCCCACATTTTTTTTATATGGATTAAATACATATGCAAGTTGGTGTGCAAATCACAGCTTGTAGGCAAAAAGAGAGCCGCCGCCGTCGAATTTGACTCTCTCGATTAGTTTTTTTCTCTCTGGCTATTACTACTTGCTTGCAATTCCATTAAGGGAACGAACGCTCATACAATTTCGACACATTTGTAAATGTTTGCCAATCCAATTTTACAAAAAAAAAAATAGCTTGGCTTGAATAATTTATTGTTTTTTTTTTTCTGTTGCGGAATCACGGGAATCTTTTGCCTCGTGCCGTTATCCTACCAGATTCGTTCTCGTGAGATGATGCTTACACTATTTTTGCGCGTGGATAGTGAATACCAAGCCATACTTTTAATTAGGTAATACAAAATATACAGTTCTTCCGAGAACTATAAAGAGTTTCACCTCAGAATGAGAAATTATAAACTATATTATCCTTTTGGTGTTTCTCAACATTTTGTAAGAAGTCTCATAAAATCTTGTGCCTGCGTCGTAAGTTGTGGACTGGAAAAATTCAAGGAACCCGTACTGTCTTGATTATTTCCATTTCTCTAACTCTAATGGAGTCGAACCTTTACCAAAATGTATTTATAAATAAATGTCAGACAAAAATTGCAGCAATTTTATGCTTGCAAATGTTAATAGAGGTGTAAACAACATTTAAATAATAGCAACGAACAGTGATGGAAATCGACTTTTTTCGATTGTACTGAAATCTGAAACAGAAAAGTACTGAAAAAGACCGAATAGTACTGAGCTCTTTTAAATGGATTAAAGTAAGCGAACACACAAATTCAAAAACAAAATGCAGGTATTTATTAACGAGAACAAAAACAAAAACAATTCATTTGATATTACATATGTATGTATTTAATATTAAATGAACATACATAAATAAGAAAAAAAGGAACTTCATTATTAATAGTGTATCGACAACTCAGTGGTGAGCTCTGTCCGAAATTCCAACTTCTATATTAAAATAAAAATACAACGATTTTAAAGTGGAAAATTAATCAAAAACCACTATCTTTCCGTTTTATTTAAGATCGACGTCTCGGTCGAAGTCTATCAAGTCTCTGATCTTCTTTACATTTCTTATTGGCTCTACATTCTCTTATACTCTTTCTTACTATATAGAAAACATCGAATGCAGAGTTGCCAGACTCATGCAGTTCGATACAAATAGCTAGATAAATATCGGACGGATCCCCATATCATAGTTAGGAGTTTTCATTGAAACTCATCATTGAATATTTGTATAAAAATATTCTTTCGACATTTGCCGAAGAGTGAGGAACACAAAAGGCACCCTGAACAATGCGATGAATATTTTCAAACATTAACTCATTGCATTCATTTTTAAGAAGACCAATTTTTGCCCAAAACTCTGATATGGAAACATTTCTCATTTTTTTAAATATTCGCAGTCAGTTAGAGCTCTATATTCATTGTTTATCAGTTCAATATTTTTGTTTTCATTGGAAAAAAACTTTAAAATAAATTGAACTCGACCATCCAACACTGCACTTTGGGAAAAAATTTGAATTCCGTTTAAGAAAACGTCATCGAAATCAAATCTTTTTCTAATGTCTTGCAGAAATGTAATGTAAAACAATTTAGTATGATTTAAAGCTTTGAATATCTGTTTCCCTTAATTTGTTTGAATTGTATAGGATTTCAGATTCGGTGCCGCAATATATTTTCATAATAGGTAAGTGGTTTTCTAAAAGATTAATGAAGTTTATAGGTTTATCATCAAATGCTTCCCTTTTCATAAAATTTCTGCAGAGCTGTTTAAAAATAGATTTCAATCTTGGAATTAAGACGTGCACTCTTACATCTTCGGATTGCATTTCCAAGTTAACATCATTAATTAGTTTTAAGATATAAGATAAAAAAGTGAAAGGCTGGAAGATATGAAGTTGAGGTTTTGTTTCTCATAATTGGATTCAAATTCAACAAGTCCAAAGTAATAACACAAAGGGTCCCATTGCCCTAAGATGCGGTCAAGTGCTGACTATTAACACAAAAAAATTAGCATAAGCGCAATTTTGAAATGCATTCTTTCAAGTACCTGACGGGGAAGCCATCGCGAAGCACAATATTTTAAAATTGTGTGTAAATTAGTTCCAAAATGTTCTTGGAACTCTTGGAATTCCAACCTTCTGCTAGAGCTGTTACAAAAATGGTGATTTATTTCCTTTATTAGCTTATCGACTACGTCTGGAAATTGTTCTGCTGCAGCCTTCAATGAAAGATTTAAATTATGACATACGCAGCCATTTACAATGAGACTGGGGACGACTTCCTTTAATTTTGCCTGAACACCGTTTGTTTTGCCCATCATAACAGGATAATTATCTGCGGTGATTCAAACCATGTTTTAAATGAAATATTTTTTGTTCAAAAATATTTTTGATTGTGTCAAAAATTCCGGAAGCCTTTCCGTCAGGAACTTCAGTAAGTGTCAAAAACATATCATGGCACTTTTCGTCGTATATTCGAATAACCACCGCCCAATGTTTTTTATAGTTATATCGGTACTTTCATCTACAACTAATAAAAAATATTGGTGGTTTGTTATTTCGGAAATAATTTTCGAATTTTCTGGCGCCATTATTTCTTTGATAATTTTTTGGCCTTTGTGTCGATTCTTGACCATTTTTTTGACCACTTCTGAGTCAGATAGTTTTTTTTTTAAAAGAATATTTAAATGATCCAATACTGCAAACGGTAAATTATGTTTGCGATGAAAAGACTTAGGGATATTTCTAATTTTTTGGCATTTTCCGATGATTTTGTTTTTCTTTGACACGATAGTAAGCGTCGGAAAGTTTACGACGTCGTAAACGAACTGTCACAATTTTGTATGAAAATACTTTACGATCACGTCGTAAATGAAAATATAGTAAGCGTGAAAATTTTTGTATAAAGGTATTATGAGATTTTATATATCAAAAATTGACATCAACAAATATTTCAATAATACACAACATTTTTATTTATTTTTTTCAAACGCTTCATTAAATCCACCGAAATTGTTCACCATTTCATTTATAACAATTAATGCAAATTTATAATTTTTATATAAAGGGGCGTTCATGAAACTTTTGTCGGAATCTTTACGATTTTACGACGTCGAAAAGTTTCCGACGTTTCATGAATAACCTTATTGGGTATTTGCTATTTTGGTATGTTCGTATCCCACATAATTTTTTGTAAGTGAAGTTGTGAAGATAAAAGAAAATTTAGTAAAGGAATTAATCAATTTTGTACAAACAATTCAAAATAGTACTGAAAATGGCAAAGATGTACTTATGTACGTACTGAGAAAATCAAATAGTACTGAATTCAGTACAATAGTAAGCCTTTTTCCAACGGTGGCAACGAATATAAGCGGTGTATTATCAAAATTTGAAAATTTTGATAATGTTATCCTCTTAGTGGAAAAAATAGCAAAAAATATACACCTAATGCTACAAGGAGATAACGCAGCATTGATCAATCGCTAACTTTGGCGGTCCGTAACAAACGACGCAGTACGCAAACAATTTTATGAACATTTAACAAGGTTAAGAACATCAAATGAACGATCTAAGCAAATCATTATTCTACTGGGATAAACCCCATAAAGGGGTATTATAAAATTAAATTAAAATAAACACTTGTTTTAAAAACGTAATTAACATAATTTGAAATACATAACCAATAAGTAAGGAATCAACCAAGATAATAAAATATAAAACTAAAATAAAATAAAATAACTAAAAAGTTACTGTAAAATACGCTAGGCGTATTCTCAAATGACTTTTGTAGAAGCTACCTAGGATAATTCTTCAATAACGATCGATACGATCTCAATCATTTAAAACACAATTAGTCTTTCACGTTTCGTAAGGGACTCAAACTAGTTTCATTGAGTTCAGAAGAAAGCTTCGAGATTCATGTGGTATCACAACGGACTAATAAACTAGCTTAAGTGTGTCCTACTCCATCCCGGGACAGGCACTTTAACCTAACCTAGCCTACTGTACATACTAAAGACCATAAATATAATGCACATATACATTTATTGGTCTATTAAAAAAGGTATTTGTTAGTGATTATACTCTTCTACTTGAGCGCCGAACTTGTGGAGGTCTAGAAGCTGCGTAAGGTCAATGATTTGAGGGCCTGCGACGTCGTCGTCTTCTCTGCCACCAGAGGTTGGCGATGTAGGTACCCATGCTTTTTGCAATCACGACTCGACCTACTACTAATGTCGACAACCGTCAGATCTCTATGGATACTGAGGACTCCTTGATATGGTTCTTTTGAGTGAGGACAAACGCCATGGATTCTGAGATCCATTGTTCGTGGGCTCAATACGCTAATGCAAGACGCCATAAAGAAGGCAAACATCAAGAGGAATAACATCACCTCGAATTAGATCACAAGAAAATGGCTTACACTAGATTAAAGCGCGCAAGGTTCTGCTGTCTCTAAGCAGATCGCATATAAGCTCGATTATTGGTGTCATAACCTGGCACCGTCTAATAGGAAAGCACGCCCCGCTGCGAGGAAACAGTTCTTTAACTCCTCTGTACGTTCCTTGCTCTAGTTAAAACACGCAAGAATCACCTAGGAAACTTCTATAGCGATCTTAACGATCTCAATCATATTAACATTATCAGTCGTAGTTTCGTAAGGGATTCAAATTGTTTTTATTGAGCTTAAAAGAAAGCCTCAAAATTCATGTGGTATCACAATTGGCCACTTAACTGGCCTAAGTGTGTCCTACTCAATCACGGAGAGCCACATGAAGTTTTATGAAGAAGCACACTTAAACCTCTTTATTTACACATTTCATTTTTTTTTCATACTTTTAATACCGCCATAGGAATAATATTTTGATAAAAGGGGACCCGTGAAAATTTATTTTAATATTTTGCCTTCAGAAAAAAATCGAAAATATATTTAATATATTTCTCGCAGCACAATTAATTTATTATTTATTTGTATTTTTTCCTCGAGACAAACCACTTGTATAATTTTAGTTGCTTTTATTTATTTTTTTAAATTAACATAAAAAAAAATAAATTAAATTTAGTTTAGTTTATTTGCCCTTTAGAAAAGTCTAGTTTATCCTTCATTTCAGCTTTGAGCTGTAGAGCATTTCTAATTGCGCCCCAATTATGATGATCTGCAAGACTGCAATTCTGGTGACCACGGGGCCTTTTTGGCAACCGTTGGTGGAGCCTGTCTCGTGTTTCCATTCCTTGACAACATTTGGGTGTAGGAAAATTTGAGTTCTACGATTTTTTGTGTTGGAGCCTGTCGAACTGTTCGACATACTCCAGGTTTTTGATTGACCTGTTTTTGTTTTATTTGTTGGACCTTAGGGCAGCCACTATAACTATCCGGGTGCCCTAGGTTTCCACACAGGACACACTTGAGCTGGGTTAAATCCTCAACCCGCTCATTCCCCAGCTAACACTCTGCCTTAATGTGGGTTTCGGAGCACTTGACACAGCGCAACAGCATATTGCAGTTGGCTCCGGCATGGCCGAACCTATGGCACTTCGTGCCTTGTAAAATGTCGTCGTGCCTTAATAATGTCTGCCAACGTATGGCTTGATAGTCGAGGCGTGTAATTTCCCTCAGACTTTCAATCCTTTTTTGGGGCGATAATGTTACGAGGAACATTGGAAGCCTTTCCTTTACTTCACCACCGTAGTGAAAGGCTTGACCCCGATAAAATCGAGATCGTCTGTGGCTTTTTGACGTAGCTCCAGTAGGACCGTCTTAAATTTTTCACTTCGAGTCATGAAACTGAAGTACTCAGCTGTGGCCTCTTTAAGTAGTTCTTAACTAGATTGTATTCGGCCAGTGAGAAGTTCTTTTCATTTTTATTTACAATTTTAATAACAAATTTTTCCTTAGTAGCCGACATACCATACATACCTGTTTTATGTTGTCCAGGTCAACTTTATGGGTCCTAATGAGTGGTATTTTTTCTTTTCCAGCCTGTGGTTGTTTCTGGTGTTGCTGCTGTTGTTGTAGCTGTTGTTGCTGCTGCTTGGCTTTAGCCGAAGACCTTCGGAAATGTATTTCGTTTTCTCAGACTCGGAGTAGTCTGGGAAGTCACTTTGTATGGTAATGCCTTCCTTACCTCTCTCTTCAACTTTTTCGCGCATAGCGCGCCGCTTAGCGGAATTGGTTCTTCTGACTTTGTTTGGGCTTTGCTTGGTCAGCTTTCTCTTATAATTTGTTGTTGTCGTTGACTATTCAGATGTCTGGCCTGATGTTGTTGCGGTCGTTTAAATTACCGCTGCTGGCACCACCGTTACATCACCTGATGTGTTGGCAGAGGTATCTTTCATGTTTCGATGCCCCTGTATTTTCTAGTTCATTATTTGCCTTTTTCCCAATTTATAAAATCGGCAATTTCGCGATTATGAAAAAAGGCTGGCACACTGTCTTCTTAATTGCCAAACACTACAAATGCACTTTTTTTATTTAAAATTAACTACTAACCACTTCTTCTCTCTTCGAAAGTCAAAGAACGACTTTCTCTGGATGCCACCTCCACTGGGCTAACGATTTCATATTTTAAACAGTTTTTGTTTTACTACTACTGAAACACTTGGAATTATTTAACTTGCAAATTAATAAAAAAAATAGACACTTCTTCACTCACTGGAAGTCAAATGACTTCGGACGCCACCTCTACTTGACTACCAAACACCATGCTTTTTGATTGTCAACAAACATATTGATAGTAAAGGCGCGTAATTTCCGTCAGACTGTCAATCTTACTTTGGGCGATAATGTTACGAAGAACATTGGTAGCCTTAGCCTATAATACCCTCGTCTGGACTTCACCATAGTGAAAGGTTTGACCACGATAAAGTCGAGATCGTCACTGGCTTTTTGACGGAGCTCAGTTAAGAGAGCCTCCGGTTCCGTGCAGGAACTTATGCCCTTCATTAGGACCTTCTCTAATTTTTTACTTGGAGTCTCTTGTAGTACCTCTTTAACTCAATTGTATTCGGCCAGTGTTTTTTTTTTTTTGTTTTTCATTAAGAATTTTGATAAAAAAATTGCAATCGAGTGAATTGAACGATTGGTGATGAAAAACAGTGTGGTATGCAATTGTTGCCTCTGCTGCCTTTAAATGTTTTTGGTCAGCTGCCGGTCGCCTTACAACAAACGAATCCAACGCTGCTGACGATGTTGACGCTCGTAAATTTTTGGAATGTTTTTCGGACTTAACGTGATCTTCGATGTCCCTTCTACCTTTATTTACAATTGAAATTGTACAATTACAAATGGAGCAGCACACCTCCCAGTCGTATTTTCCTTTTTTAAAAGAAGTAAACGTTGTCCTCAAATCTTCATTGAAAGTACATTTTCGTCTTGGCATTGTGAGCAGCTAAAGGCATAATTATATAATTTAAAACACAACTCTCGTATTTGCAAACTTTTATCTTTTACCTTTAACACTCTTTTATAATAAAAAAATTGTTTTCTTTACGCCCACAAAATTGAATAAAAAACAAGAACATTCAGGTGCAAATCCAATCCACCAACTGAAAAAGATGACATTGACGTTTGACAGCCAAAAAAATTCTGTTTGTGTAAATTCTGTTCAATGAAATTCTGTTCGTTTTGAATTTCTCTTTCTTAATAATTGGTTCTGTTTATTTCTTTAATCTTATTAGCCGCGATTGAGTTTTAGGATAAAAAATACATAAGGAATATTAAAAAACTTTTTTTTAGTGATGACAATTAGCAAAAACTGTCCCGGACGTTCTTCGCATAGGTTAAAAAGAGTACATGTCCGGGAAAACCCGGACGGATGGCAACGCTACATCCAGGTCAATTTTATGAGTTCTATTGAAGGTATTTTTTCTCTCTTAGCTTGTGGTTGTTTCTTGTGTTTCTGCTGTTGTTTCGATGTCGATGGGCCATCAGACATTTAGCCTGTCACTGGTGGTGAAGCCTTCATATATTGCACTGCTCCAGTGATTTTGGTAGCAGGCTTTGGCTGTGGTTATTGCTGATGTGGTTGTTGTTTTTGCTGGCTTTTTTGATTGGCCTGTTGCTTCTGTTGTTGTTGTTGTTGCTGCCGTTGTACTATTTTTTTCCTCCTTCTCAGCTGCCTCATTTTGTCGGCGCGTTTCAATTTTCGTTTTTGACTGCTGATAAGGGGCTACATCTCCTCCTTTAGCTTTTTGAGTTGCGCCTCGTAGACATCTATCTGCTGCTTTTTTGCTTGCAGCACTTGTGCCAGCTTTATTTCATCGATTTCGTTAGGGGCATCAGCCACCTCCATCACCTTATCTGTTGACTGCTCTGGCTCCGATAGAATTGCATACCTATTTTTCGGAGACCTATAGCGCCCCTCTCCACCATCGGAGACGTACTCAGTGGTCTCAGAGTCATCACTTGTTTCCTGTTTTGCGGTTTTGTTTTGAGGTACCTACCGCTGATGGCACGACATTAGCATCACCTGATGTGCTAGCAGTGGTATCTTTCGATACCCCTGCTCTCTTCTCCTTCACCATTTGTTTCTCTTCCCAATTTATAAAATCAGCAATTTCTCTTTTATGAAAAAAAGCGTTAACTATAATACTTAATGCAGAGTGGAATTTTTTTGGGCTTGATGTTCAAAGAAAATGAATGCAATCAAATAAAAAGTCAATGCATTCTTTTCCCAACGTTTCTCCGGTTGTTTTCCGGCATCATCAGGGGTTTTTGAATTTTATTGAACCTTATGAAATACAATAATTATATTAGATTTTGAATGTAAATTAATAAATAAATTAACATACTTTTTTACAGTTTTACATAACACACTTCAATAAATAACACTTAAATAAATAACACTTATTTGACAAAAAGAAAAACAAACTAGCAAAATAAAAATAAAAACTAATATCACAGACTACTTATTTCTTATGGCTACTCTATATATTGCTCTTATATTATCACTGTCTTCTTTATGGTTCATAGTCTTTTTTATGTTCTTTTGGATATGAAGACTCTCTAGCGTGTAGCGGATCCCCATTCGTCTCTCCTTGTCAATAATCCTCACATTGTCAAGGTTAGGTTAGGTTAGGTTGCAAGGGGTGTGCACAGCATGAAGCTGTTGCGTACACGGGGGCCTACTGGTCCATTGTAATCCCCTGTAAAAGTAAAAATTTTAGCAACGATGTTCCTCAATTCTGTTGACTCGTTGACGAACCAGCCTGTGCTATCTATAAATTTCCTCATGCTTGCCATTGAGACCTGTGCTAGATCATCCAGTTCTCCAACAAACCTGTTTCCGAAATGACGGAGTCGGCTGGTTTGGAGGTTCGGACAGTCGCAGAGCAGGTGTTTAATGGTTTCCATTTCTTTCTCATCCTGACAGCTCCTACAAAAATCGGGTGCAAATGCCCCTATTCTGTTAGCCATTGTGCCAATGGCGCAATGACCTGTTAGTACACCTATCAGGATTTTAATGTTCTTTTTACTCAGCGATAGAATATACCGAGTTTCCTTTTCATTTGTGTTAGGCCATAAACTTCTAGAGATTACACAATCGTCCCTGGATTTCCAGGAGATATTGATTTTCTCTTTTAGTTTAAGGTCTATCTTCCTCTTGAGTACCCCAATCGGGACGAGTGGTCCCCTGACTGAATGGTCGCTACTACTGGTGTCTGCTTCTGACCCTTTCCTGGCTAGTTCATCTACTATATCATTCCCTTCTATATTGCTATGTCCGGGAACCCAGCAGAGCTTTACCTGGTTAGTGTGGCAGATTTTGTTTAATTCTTTCTTACAGTTTAAAACTGCTTTTGATCTTATGGTCTCAATGGCTAAGGCTTTGATAGCAGCCTGGCTGTCCACGAAAAAAGTAATCTCCGAAGAGCTTAGATTTTCTTGATGTGCCAGTTCAGCTGTTTTTCCAATGGCAAAGATCTCGGCCTGAAAGACACTACAGTCAGCCGGGAGTGTATATGACGCTCTGATGTTTAGAGATTGGCAAAACACTCCAGCACCTGTTCCTGATTCCATTTTTGAACCGTCAGTGTAGAAAGGGATACCCTGTTTACTTATAAGTGAATTAGGATCCCAACCCTGTCTGTCTGGTATGAAAATAGAAAACTTCCTGTCGAAATCTAGTAAAGGGGGGATATAATCGGTGGTCTCCCTCAGTCCTGGAATCGTGTCATAACTTTGTAAGATTGACCCGTGGCCATAAGTGCTTTGCCTCCAAAAACACAATTCTCTTAAACGAATTGCAGTTTTGGCTGCCGTGCACCTTATGAACTCATCCAGAGCCGGGAGGTCCAAGATCATTTCCAATCCAGCTTGTGGTGTGGATCTTTGAGCCCCTGTTATTCCTATACAAGCTAGTCTCTGTACCTTATTCAGTTCTTGAGATAGCTTGATTTTTCCACCGCCTTCCACCATACAATAGAGCCATAGGTAAGAATGGGTCTGACAATCGCTGTGTACATCCATTGGATGACTTGCGGTCGCATACCCCAACGTACACCGAAGGTCTTTTTGCATGTGTAGAATGCACATAATGCTTTTTTCATTCTTTCCTCCGTATTGCGCTTCCATGTAAGCTTGGAGTCAAGGATTACTCCTAGAAATTTAGCTTCCTTAGAAAGTTTTAGAGGAATACCATTTAGTTTGGGAGGGTTGAAGCCCTCCAGTTTCCGTTTCTTCGTGAACAAGACTAGCTCTGTCTTGGTGGGGTTGACCCCGAGACCGTTCTTAGTTGCCCAAGAAGATAAATCCTTTAATGCATTTTCCATAATGTTTTCGATGATGGTAAGAAACTTGCCTGATACCAAAACCACTATGTCATCTGCATATGCTACTATTTTAATGCCCTGATCTTTGAACTTTGTGAAAATTTTGTTGACTACGAGGATCCAGAGTAGGGGTGAGATGACTCCTCCCTGTGGTGTGCCTCTAGTAACTGTTTTCTCGATAGTGCTAACTCCTATTTGAGAGTTGATAATTCTGCCATTTAACATGGTGAAAATCCAATCGACAATGACAGATTCAACTCCAACTTCAACTAAGGCAGTCTTGATCGATTCCGTTTTAACGTTATTAAACGCACCCTCGATATCAAGAAATGCTGCCAGTGTATATTCTTTGTGTTCAAGACTTTTCTCAATATGTGAAACTACTTCATGCAGAGCAGTCTCCACTGATTTACCTTTAAGGTAAGCGTGTTGGTAGCTGCACAAGTTGTTTTCGTTGAGAAGTTCTCTAACATGTAGATCAATTATCCTCTCCAGTGTCTTAAGGAGAAACGAAGAGAGACTTATTGGTCTATAATCCTGAGCGGTCGAGTGAGTCGGTTTCCCTGCTTTTGGGATAAAGACTACCTTGACCTTTTTCCAGCTATTAGGGACGTATCTAAGTTTAATACAACTTATGAAGATTACCCTAAGCCACGGAGTTATTACTTTGAGAGCATTTTGAAGAAGAGCTGGGAAAATCTCGTCTGGTCCCGCTGATTTGTAGGGTTTGAACGAGTTTATTGCCCAGATAATCTTTTGCTCAGTTATAATCTGATTTAGTTCTAAATTTGATTCCGTGTAAGTAAAATCCAGCGTGTTCGATTGCAAGCAATCAGAACTTTCTGGGTTTTTACAACCGGGGAAATGAGTTTCCATGAAGAGTTCAAGCGTTTTTAGGCTCGAGTTCGACCATGATCCATCAGGGTGTTTTATGTACCCGGGGATCGTGGGATTAATGGCCAGGGTTCTACGGAGCCTTGCCGCCTCGCTTGTTTTTTCAATGGATTCACAATGTTTAGCCCACGAATCCTTTTTGGCCTTCCTTAACTCTTTGGTGTAAGTGTTAAGTGCGGCTCTATAAGACTTCAAGTCCTCTTCTAATTTACTCAGTTTAGATTTATTGAAAAGTTTTCTAACCTCTGTTCTACGTTTCTTTAATGCACCATTCCACCAGGGTGGGTTAGTGGAGTTATTGGAACGAGATAAAGGGCAGTGTTTTTCAAAAGACATTCTTATTTTGCTAGACAAGTTTTGGACAACAGTGTCAATGGTTGAAGTGCTTAGACTTGTATTGTCCTCTGGTGGATCAATACAGTCTTCCATCCATTTTTCGTACTCTGTCCAATTCGTTCTAGTTGGGTTCCTGTAAGGTTTCTTTTCAGTAAAGTTCCTGTCTATAGAGAAGAGTATCCTAAAGTGATCCGAAAAAGATTCTTTAGGTGAGATTCTCCAGTCTTCAACTGAAATTTTACTATTATTGCTAATAAGGGTCAAATCTATGATTTCCTCCCTGTTTTTGTTTCGAAAGGTAGGGTGATTGCCCCTATTACATATCGATAAATTAGAACAGAGAATATATTCAAAAATTGACTCACCTCTTTTATTGATGTCCTTAGAGCCTCATTGAGTGTGGTGAGCGTTGGCATCACCTCCCAACACCATAGGTGTACCGCTTGCTGTGGCATGGACCACCAGATCGCGGACTGTTTTTGATGGTGGGCTCTCCTCCTCGTACGGCATGTACGTCGACGCTAGAATGAAGTTTCCTTCATTCGATTCGACGCTGATTGCCGTGTTGTCCTTGTTGCTGTACCTAGATAGGAAAAAACGTTAATTGATTTTTTCACTAGGATACAACTTCTAATATTACCTTCATCTGACGTGGAATGGAAAAGGTTGTAGTGTTTTGACCTCAACCCACGGATTCGGTTTTTGCCTAACCATGGTTCCTGGATCAAGGCCACATCCACGTTCTCGTGAGACATGTAGAGCGTAAGGTCGTACGTTGCTGCTTTAGCATGGTGCAGGTTTATTTGCACCACTTGCAGCTTTTGACTCCCCTTTGCCTTCATGCCTCTTAACCTTTACGGTTCCGAGACCATACCTCAACACGTCTTTTCTTTCTCTCAGCAGAAGGTCAGATTTCTTGTCTGCCACAAACAAGAGGTCCTTCCCTTCGCCTCCATGACTCTTTCTTGAATGTTGGAGCTTCCATTCTAAAATGGGAAGCTCTTTGTTCTGCTTCGCCAACAGCTTAATAATGGCTGCGTCCTCATGTTCTGCAGGAGGGGGGATCCAGATGCTAAACTGCTGGCGGAGTGGTAGAGCTGCGGCGGGTAGAACCTCAAGGGAGGAACCTTCCCATAGTTCGCCAATGTTGGCGATTGTACGGTTCAGGAACTCCCGTGATTTCTGGTCACCGCAGCAGACCACTTTAACTCCTCGCCACCATCCGGCACCATCAAAGATATAGTCTTCAGAACTATCGTTCTCTGATGCTGCCATCATAGCTTTGAGGATCTCATTTTCTACAAGAAGCCAGTTTTTTGCCGAGATTTTCCCATCTGGGTCGTCACGGCTTATAATGGCAATTTGTAGGTCGATCGGGGTGGTGTCGAAGCTGTTGGTTCTAAGTTTCTTAGCACCGTCTAGCTTGACTGTCTCCTCCGATCTTTGTCTCTTGGACGTTCCTGGTTTCGTTCCAGAAGAGGTGCTTGCCGGTGCTTGGTCTTTCCTAGCGTTGGCTTGCTGTTTCTTACTGGAAGTCGCCTGAACTTTACCTTTGTCGTTCCGAGCGGTCGAGTTATTGCCAGCCTGTTCACGGTTTGCCTTTTTAGGGACAGACCTAGATTTGGCAGCATCTACTCCTTTGCTCTCCGACTCTTTGGCATTCACTTCCTCTGCTATTTCCCTGGGTGCAGTGACAGTCTCTGCCAGCTGCCGCTCAAAGTTCCTAACAAGCTTCTTATGCTTTTTTAGGAGAGCTTTGTCTCTCGAACTGAGCGTCGCAGGGTCTTTCAACTCGGTCATTTTCACGAATCTTTTGGAGGATCTGTAGTTGCTGCGTTGCCTCAAAGCTTTGAGGGGTGCAGCAGACTTCAGCATAGTCTCTTCTTGACTCGGTTCCATCAGTAGCTCGTCCTCGGTTTGCCTACCTATGGAAGGAGGTCTGTCCTGTCTTCTGTCTTCTTGCGAAGCCAAGCCCTCGCCGGCAGCCGTGACTTCTGCCGACACTTGAACGTATATCCCCGTTCGATTTTCTTCATTCAGTAAACTTTTATCCATATTTTATTAGATTAACATCTCTGCTTTTGGTGGTTTTCTTAGTTGTCTTACTCCGCAGCTGGATTGCTGAAGAGTTAGACGTAAGCCCCCTCGCCACAACAAGGCGAAAACCGTGAGGGGGTCACATTGTCAAAGTCGGGTTGATGTTCTAGTTCGACCATATGTTGTGAGAGAGCGTTGCTGTTTTTTTTCTTCCTTATGTCAGCCTTATGCTCCGATAATCTCACTCCCAAAGCGCGTTTTGTCGTCCCAATGTATATTTGTTCACACTCTTCTTCGTTCTTACCATTGCATGGAATTGCATAATATGACGTCATGTTGTTCTGTTTTATTAATCGGTGGTTTGGTATTAGTGAATATTTTGTTGAGTGTATTGTTTGGTTTATGTGCAAAAGTCGCTTTTTCTTTGTCGATCTCGAAAGTTTGATGTAGTGTTGGATTGTCTGTGAGGCGTGGGACGTATGTAATTGAGTAATATCTAGTGTTATCAGTTGTCTGTTTTTTTGTTTGTTGAGTATTTTTATTGTTTATTTGTTGAATTTTTGTATTTATAAGTTCGTTGATAGTTTGTGTTGGGAAGCTGTTGTTTCTGAGTATTGTTTTGATTTTTGTTATGTTGGTTTGATGAAATTTTTTGTCACTGATGTCCATTACTTTGTTAATTAAGTTTCTGGCTGCATTTATTTTATATTTCATTGGTAATGATGACATAAAATTAATCATTCGTCCTGATGACATTGGTTTTGAGTACCAGTCAAAAATTATTTTATTGTTGTCTTTTATGATTCTTACGTCTAGGAATGGGATGGAATTGTTGTTTTCTATTTCAATTGGGAATTTTATTTTTGTGTGGTATTCATTAAGTGTATTGAGTATGATGTCTGTGTCTTTCTTTTTAATTATGGCGATCATGTCATCAACATATTTATTTATAAATTTGATTTTGGTGTTGTGTTTTTTTAGTTTGTCAATTGTTTCCTCTAGTAGATGGTCAAGTAGTAAATCTGCGATTGTTGGTGAAAGTGGATTTCCCATCGGCATTCCAAATATTTGGTTGTAGAAATTGTCTTTGTATCGAAAATAGTTGTTGTCTACTAGGCAAAATTGTAGTATTTTGAGGAAATATCTTTGTGGTATTGGAGTATATGTTTTAAGGGTTTCCCATTTCTGCATGATGATTTTGATGGCAGTGTAGGTTGGTATATTAGTAAATAGTGATACTACGTCAAAAGATACTAATATTTCATCGTCTTTTATTGACAGTTGTTGAATTTTGTTTCGTAGTTGGAAGGAGTTTTTAACATTGAATTGACATGATAGATGTGCCCCACGGCTCAGTTTTGTCTCCGACACTCTTCCTTATTTTTATAAATTACCTTTTGTCTGAAAATTTTAGCCCTAGGTTTTGAATGATTTTACCAATGAATTTTGATAATTCGTAACATGGGACATTAGTAGATGATGCTATCGGTCGTAGTGGCAAGTCTTTATTTATTTAAGTTATTTATTTAAGTGTTATTTATTGAATTGTGTTATGTAAAACTGTAAAAAAGTATGTTTATTTATTTATTAATTTACATTCAAAATCTAATATAATTATTGTATTTCATAAGGTTTAATAAAATTCAAAAACCCCTGATGATGCCGGAAAACAACCGGAGAAACGTTGGGAAAAGAATGGATTGACTTTTTATTTGATTGCATTCATTTTCTTTGAACATCAAGCCCAAAAAAATTCCACTCTGCATAAAGATAAAAATTATATGTTCAATACAAAAAACTTATAATACTTAATACTTATGCCTTTTGGCCCCAAGATCTATTTTACTTAAACTCAATTTTATTTATTTTGTATTTTATTAGAAAATTTAAAAAAAAAACTAATATTTTCTAATTTACTTAAAAACTACTTAAAATTATGTTCTCAAAAAATAGTTTGGTGGAAAGGTCAAAAAAATGAAAATACAGCCAAGGTCCCTAACCTAACCGTCCCTAACATTTTGATCCTTAAAAATAAGTACTAAATATACCAAATTTAAAAAAAAGTGAACACTACTAAACATTTGCAAAAAAAAGCATTTTAGAAGAAGAGACCTTGTTGCATCAATTGGTACCGAATTTCGGAACTGAAAATAAACTGCTCTAATATCCAATAATGAACAAAAAAGATATTTCACATTTCAAATGAATTTTTATAGCGTGCTGTTGAATTATCATGTTGATATTTTTAAAAATGGATCAGAACTTATTCATGCCCATGTCGGTGTTGTGCGAAGTGATGGCGGTTATTTTTACCAAAATTCATTTCTGCGCTAAAGGCAATGTACAATTTTGCCACTCACCATAGTTTCAGAAACTTTTTTCCAACACTTGCCTTTAAGCTGACGTTTTCTTGAGTGACTAAAGCAGAATTCACATGAGCGCGACCAACGAACGACGAATGAATTACAAAATGTGAGTTTCGTTTCCTGGTAAATTAAATGAAGTATTTTACCCAACCAGGTTTGTTTGTTAAAATGCAATCATTTTTCGAATTTTTCCTATCAGAATAAAAAACTACCTCCGGCTGAATTAATTGCCATATTTTTGGCGGTATTTAAATTTAAAATCAAATGATTTTGATCTATTTGAAAATAAAACTATGGAAAGATCAAATTGATTTTGGGAAGAGATTCTGCGTAAGATTCCTGAGCAACATTAATGTTGTGATAATTTAATAATTTTTCAAAAAGCCCATACCGATTACATATTTTTAAAAATAATATATACCTATGTACTTTGGTTTTACTAGGTACCCTATCTAACTTCTTACCAATTTGTGTATTCTTGGCTGAACTAGGAACAACAACGCCACCAGAACTATTGGCGAGGTCCCTAAACTCATGTAGTGAAATAATATCCCCAATGTTATCGACGCATTTGGACATAAGACTTTAAAAAATAATTAAATAGGGATTAAACTTTTAAAATTGGAAAATAGTTATCTATTATTATTTTCTTATAACAGTCTTTGAAAATAATTACGGAAAGAAATAAAAATACGTCTATTTTCGGCTATGCCTTTATTTCAACCTAAATAATCTTAAACTATTTACAAATATTTATACCTACATAAATCTAAGGAACATGAGATAACAAATGAACATGCTATCTTTCGACTATCTATCTTGTGAAAATGCGCAGCTGCACCCATGTAAGGTTCATGTTCATTTATGAACAAGTCTTACGAAGTCCTTACAAAATATATAAGTAATTACTTACGTTTTTTGGCACTTCGCACTTTTTTTATCAAGCTTGGCACTAAATCAATAATAGAAACAGTCACGCACTAGTTAAATGTATTGACAAATGAAAGAAGGAATTGTTTAAAATAAATTTTACGCTCTTAATCTTAATATTTTATTATATTCTAAACTTATGAAAAAAATAATGTTTTAATTTTATAAATAGCGGTTTTTCAACACTGATTGAACTCATAGTATGAATGTTTTTTGAAATACAACCACAATTTTTGAAAAAATCTGCCTACCTACATTTCACAATTATTTCTCCTCAATGGCATACTATTTTACATTTTAACTTCAAAAGAACACGTATCGAGTTTTGTAATGGGGACTTGATAATTTTGAATATAATTCGTGAACGTAATCTTTCACTATTCATCAAACTGTTTCGTCAATTTGTTCAGTAAACTGAACATTACCATCATGGTACGGTTCATGAACGAGCAACGTCTGCAAACATTTTCTCCCGAAATTCTGAGTTGGTGACCGCAGCTTTCAGAGCGTTAACTCAAATTTTTGGGCGTAGTGTTCGCCTAGTAAGAGGAGATTATGGTTTACATAACCGTCCAACTACGCAAGCAATTGGCGAAAATTGTAAAGAAATTTGAAGAGCCTGGATTGGTTACAGATATTGTAAGGCCTGTGCATCATCGTTTCGCTCGTACCACTGAAAATATAGCTGCTGTAAGTAAAAGTGTTGCCGAAGACCCGAATGTGTCGATTCCTCGTCGTTCTGAGGAATTAGGACTGTCTTACGGCACAATATTGCGTATTTTGCATTTGGAGCATATAAAGTCCAGCTCACACAACAATTGAAGCCAGCTGGCCATTCACATCGTCGTCGTAGATACATCGAGTGGGTGCTTGAACAACAGGCGGTGGACGGCGATTTTTCGAACAAAATTTTCTTCAGCGACGAAACACATTTCTAACTGGGTGGGTATGTTAATAAACAAAATTGTCGTATTTGGGGTTTTTTTGAGAATCCTTAAGTAATTGAAGAGAGGCTATTACATCCACAAAAGTCACTGTTCGGTGCGCTCTTTTGTCCGGATGTGTGATTATACCTTACTTCTTCGAATTCGACGATGGAACGGCTGTCACCGTCAATGCATAGAGTTCTGGTCATATAATAACCGACTTTTTTTGCCTGCCGTTGAAGAATACGACTTGAGAATATGTGGTTTCAACAAGACGGTGCCACATGCCACACAACTCGAGTGAATATAGCTTTATTGCCACGTAATTCCTTGTCGTAGCGATATCAACTGGCCACCAAGATCATGCGATTGGACACCGCTGGACTTTTTTGTGGGGCTACGCGAAAGACCGTGTTTACGCAGATAAACTTTTAACTCTTGAGCACTTAAAAACCAACATTCGTCAAATTATGGTTGAGATACCGCCCATTATGTTTCAAAAGGTGGTCAAAAATTACCTCAACAAAATCGATGCTTGAAACAATTTGCGTGGTGGTCATTCAAATGAAGTAAATATAATGTCATAATGTCAACGTTCAAATTTTATACAAAAGAAATTTCATGAAAAAATATTGTATGTGTTTTATTTACGTTTACTTTTGAAACCGGAAATGGGATAACCCGGTACATTAAAAACAGGACCCATTATGTCCAGTGCAGGGCACATCACTTCGGTTTAAAAATGTTGCAACAATAACAACATTAGCGATCGAACAATTGACAATTTGAACTTTTTTTCGGACGACATTCACCTCCGCTAAATGAAATAGGGTAAAAAACCAATAGAATGTCAGGAATTGTGCTGTCCCCTTTATTAAATCAGAAACGGTTAAAACATACTATTGAAGTTTTATGAAGTAGAACAGGTACACCTCTTTAATAATAGATTTCACTATTTTTCATATTTTTAATACTAGTTGATGCTCCATTGAAATAAAATTTGTATAAAAGGGGACAAGTGATAATTTTTATTTTAAAATATTGCCGAAAAAAAATTAAAAAAAAAATGTTTAATATTTAATTTCAATTTTTAATACATTTCTTGCAGCACAAGCAATTTATGATTCATTTGTATTTTGACTGAGAGACAAACCACTGGTATTTTATAGTTGCTTTTATTTTTTTTTTGAATTTACATTTTTAAGAAAAAGAAAAATTTAATTCAATTTATTCCTATTTATTAACCTTTTAGAAAAGTCTAAGTCCTTCTGTATTTCAGCTAAGAGCTGTAGGGACAATTCTAATTGTACGCCAATCATGATCTAAATTGTGCCAGGAAACAGACACTTCCGATGATCTACAATTGTGCCTTGCTCCATTATCAGAATTTGCACTCAGATAAGGAGCTCAACAACAATGGTACAATGGGGCCTTTGGGGAAACCGTTGGTGGAGCCTGTCTCGTGTTCCCATTCCCTGACAAAATTTGGGCGAAAGAGTATTTGGGTTCTACGAATTTTTGTGTTGGAGCCTGTCGAACTATTCGACTTACTTTGACTTTTTGACTGGCCTGTATCTGTTTCATTTCTTGGACCTTATGGCAACCCCTATAGCTAGCCGGTTGCCCTTGGTTTCCACACAGGAAACACTTGAGCTGGGTTAAATCCTCAATCCGCTCATTCCCCAGCTTACACTTTCCCTTAATGTGAGTTTCGGAGAACTTTACGCAGCAACTGCATATTGCAGTTGGCTCCGTAAGCATTGAATCATATAAAAACTGAAAAAAAAAATTGATTATGTAATGTTTAACTAAATTTTAAATTTAAATTGATATAAGAAAAAACACGGGACGATGTAAGGATTTCGGTATTTCCCCGCCCCGTTAACGTCCTTTGTTCACGTTTTCTTTAAGAAATTGAGGCCGTCGGTCGGTGGTACCTTCTTAAATTTCTTCTTAGCTTCCTAAGTCAAAGGTGGATCTTTTTGAAAAGAAGGTACTTACCGACGGCTTTTACCAAAGAACCCTAGCTCTACCTATCTCACTAATACCACCAAACCAGGATTTTCCAGCCTTTGTCTACTGCCTTTGGGTGTCAGCCATAATTCTTCTCTTCCTGACCAAAAGGAGAGCCTATTGTCATTATGCTTACCCCTATAGAGGGGGAGCGAGGTAGCATTGCTATAACTTGTCACAAAATAAACAACTGCAGTAGCAGTAACTGAGTAGTCGTCGTCGGTCTTGTCCTATAGTTGGTGGTGTTTTTTTGATTGGTTTGGTTTGTTTTCTTTTATTTTGTATTTCTTTTTTAATGTAATTCTTTTTTTATTATTTTAATTATTTAAATGCAGCCCATTCGGTTACAAATGAGAAATAGAGTCGGAGACAAAACGGAGCGCTGGGGCACACCAGCATTTATTTTATGGGTTTCAGACATGAATCCTTCCAAAACAACTTGAATTGAACGATTCGAAAGAAAATTTCTAATCCAACGAAGAAGAGATTCGTCATTCGCGGTCATTAAGAAGCTTCTGTTCCTCAAGATATTTTTTAAGCTGATAATTAATCAGCGATTCCATGACCTTAGAAAGAAGGGACGTTAGTGCTATCGGTCAATAATTTGCGGGAGAAGAAGATTCGCCTTTTTTGGGATTCGCTGAACAAATGCAGTTTTCCAACTACTCGGAACGAGTCCAGAAGAATAGGATAGATGGAAAAGCTTACGCAGTTCGAGTACCAAAAAAGATTGGTCCCATAGAATCATTTATGCGTTCAAGAACTGAGGGGGGCCATGACACTATCTGGTAAGGTAGAGTTTTTGGTGACCTGCCTTGCAAACAAGTTAGCCTTATCAATAGAGCTAACTAAAAGAGTTGTCAATGACAACATGCGAAGGAACCAAGAAAGAGGAAGAATTCCTCATGTTTTTTACGAATGACCAAAAATTCTTACTGCCTTTGGAACATTGCAGTATTTTTTGGTCCTTCCAATATGAGCGTTGCAGGCCTTCCTGGCTTGCTTAAACCTTTTCCGGTTTTCGTTAGTTGGGTTGGCTCTAAATCACCGGAAACTCACCACCTTTCTCCTTGATAACTTCTTTGCCGCTCGAATTGGACCATGATTTAGCCTTAGGTTTAATACTTTTAACCCTATTCGGGATAAAGGTTTTCATTACCAAGCGAATTATATTAGTAATCATCACTGGAGTCTACGTCACTACCGAGGAAGTATAGTGGCCAGTTAAAGATCCTGAAGAAATTATTGAGACCGTCCCAGTTGGCTTTCTCGTATTGCCAAACGGTTCTCTTTGGAGCTCTTTTTTTAAATGGTTTTGTTTGACACGAGAAATTATCAGATATGACACTATGGTCCGATGTGACTAGAGGCGTCAATACACTGATTATGTACTTATCAGGATCAGAAGTGAGAAACAAGTCAAGTGTATTTTCTGCTCGGCCATTAACTTCCGATATTCGAGTAGGCTCACTGACAAGCTGAGTAAGATGGTTAAACTCAGCAAAAATCTCAGCACACATTTCTTCGGGTGTTGTAACAATTCATCAAAAAAAAAAAAGTATTTCAACACAGTTTCAAAATAATATCACATACCTAATTCATTTATTAAACAAAAAAAACCACACGATAACTTCGCATCCATAAACTGTAAGTTCTTCTCAAAATAAAATGATATTAGCAGAATAATTTTAACAAAGTATACCTATTTACGTACTTTTTCTATTTTTTTTTTCGTTGTACTTAAGAATTTCAAATTCTAATTTTCTCTGTTTGAGAACTCGCAGTGCCTTCAGTTCGTTCAAAACCCCTCGTGCGATTTCATCCTTTTCCTTCTCCAGTGCAACTTATTTCGACCGAAGGCTTGCAATCCGAGGGAGCACACAGCGACGAAGGGTTCAGAGAGCTGACTGTAGGCGTAAACTAGGCGCATTTGATAGAAGTAGGGCCAGGACATGCGCCCCCGACTTATGGAAATCTTTTTGTTGTTGTCAAGGATGCGGTTATACCGTGCCTTTACATTTACCAGCTTCTTTTGAAGTGAGCTTTCTTTAAACGTGTAGCCTTTACCCCTCATCGCCTCCTTTATTTTAAGGAATACCATCCTGCGCCTAATTTTTGGGTTTCCTGAGGTCGTGTTAGTGTGTTCATTCTTCTTTTAAAAAAAAAGACAGTGCGGTGCTCCCAATAATAATAATATTGTTAAGTATATTATTAGCTTACTATTGCATTAAAATAATTTAAGATCACTCAAGATAACTCAAATTTACCTATTTTGTATTTTGTGCCCTCAAATTTTGTTCCATGTATGCTGCGGCATACACTGGATCTGAAACAAAATTGTTAAGTGAATTGTTTTGTATATTGCACTTAAAAAACCTTAGCTGTTAAGATTTGATTGCAAATCTCTTCAGCTGCCTCTATTTCGTAATTTATATCGAAGTATTGTTTATATAAGTTTCATTTTGAAGAATGTTTGAATCTTTTGTAATTTATCTAACAGCTGATTATGAAACGTCAAAATCATTCTCCACTTACTTTGTAGCCGAAGTTTTTACACTACGTCGGAAAGGAAATTTTAACTCATTTTGTAGTTGGAAGTAGCCAATCAGAATGACTTCACTACGTAGTGACTACATTAGTGAATGCGCCCATTATATTCGGGCCGCATGTACACTCTACTGGGAAGAAGCACTCGACCGAAAAAGATGGAAGATATTGAAGGAGGCTTATGTTCAAACATCCTAATATTTAAAGAAATTAAAAACAGAAACAATATGTATGCAAAAACATTTAAATACATTCTTAACATTTATTTTTTAATACTTATGTATACCCTGTATTAAATTAATGAGTGAATAAAGCTTAAAATAATAACAGGTGGCATGATGGTTTTTTTCTCAAGACAATGCGAGCTAACGTTCTAAAAAGGTATCAGGTACATGCTGTACATTTAATATCTTTTTTTGCAACTTTGAAAACTAACTGTAAAATGATGCTCTACGTGTGCGCCTGCAGGCATCGTTGTTTTGTTTCTCTAATTTAAAAAACTTCGCGAAAAAAAAATAAATTCATCCATCAACAAATCTTTCAAAAATTAAAGACGCTGGCTCCCGAGCTAAAACAAATTAAGAGGCTGCGATCAAGTCCAAGGAGCGCATCAAAAGGTTGTAAAACATCCACCACGTAGACACACGAAACAATCTGTTTAGGTAGCGGACCGCAAAACAAGTCTATGAGCGCACCAAAGGGTTCGACGCAGGTCAACGATACTTTTTAAAAAAGCAACAACAACCACATTAGTTGCGACCGAGAACTATGAATGATGGGACCGAAACAAATCATGCTTCTATTTTACTAAATTCCTTTGTTTTTGGTAATTGGTTTCGGTTGCATTCAGTATTTCATTGTTAATTTCATAAATAAAAAAACCAGTGAAGTCCTTTTGAATAGTTAAAAATTGTCGCTATTTGTATTTCGCTGATTTATTTTTAGTGACAGTGGTTATCAAGTTTCCTTTACGTTGCTTTTAAAGTGAAAATTATAGTTAAAAAGTAATTTTAAATACTGTCTACCTATGTCCGGGTAATGTTGCGAAAACGCAACGTCATGTTTAAGAACGTCTCCAGATAAAAGGATAATTTATTTTAATTAATGACGAAAAGTTTTAAAATTTAATTGAACTTTATATCAATATGTTTTAGGATTTTTATTGAAAATTAATTTTCTAGTTTTTTGATCACCTTCAAAAACAAAAAATTCGTAAATGTTGAATTATATATTTTTTAAATTCCCCTTGTTTAAAAAAATTAAAACAATGTGTATTGCGAAAAGTTTTTTAACCAGACGAAGAAGACGAAACCAATTTAAATTTAAATGGTGTAGTGTAGTGGAATTCAAATTTATAATGTTCCCACCTTAGAATTATGCTGTGCGAAATACCGAATAAATTGATGATAATGTGCAACTTTTGGAAGATGGAAATATGTATGTATTTATTGAAATTAATTATGAGATAAAAAATGGAGTTTAAGTGGACATTTGATTGTGAAGTGCTAAAAAGCTACAGGAAAAATACAATAATTCAAACAGCATATCAATATCCCAATTTGTCATTTCAGCATAAAAAATGATTGTCATGTTTCCAGTACGACATGCCAAAACCACCGCGTTGAATTTTCAAAGTTTGAATCCACTAAAATCATTAACTTTTGACAAAATCAGTAAGTTTACAGTATTTATAATATTCAAAATTAACATAATTAATAAATTATACAATTAATTGATTGTGTTTTTTTGCCAAATTTGTAAGATACTTCTTTTTTTTTTAACTATTCCTTGATTTTGACGCATTTAATCGTATTATTAAACGTGAACAAAAATAATCCAACTGTCAAAACCAAAAACACTCTATTACCAAGACCGGAATCTTTCGTACGTTTCACTCTCCAAAACCCGTTTGTTTACATTGTTGTATTTGTAATTTTGACAATTAATCCATGAATAGATGTGAGCACAAACAAAAAAAAAACGATGCCGTGGGCTAGCGGCACTTTGCAAAGCAAAAACAAAATGGAGGGGTTAATAAGTTTTTTTAGGTTTTTCTTTTTACTTTTTTCGATGAAAAAGTCAGTTTTAAGCTTTAATTTTCCAGGCATTTTGTGGATAGTGAACCAATGTACCTTTTTGTCTTGAAAAAAGCATGTTCAACATCAGTTTATTATAATTAATTCACTAATTTACAAAAATCACTACGAAATTCTTCAAATTTCAAAATTAACCTCGGATTTTTGTATCAAAGATGCGTTCGAAGATACATCAAGTTAAGGGTGCGAGCGCAATTTTTGTATTGAATTCTAATAAATTTTCGTTAATGAACGGCCCAAATATTTTTTTTGCAAGTAATTAAAATCTGTATCAATTTAATTAATCCAAATGTATTTATAGTTTGTTTTTAATGATTTAAGCTTGCAACTATTTTTGAATTCCATTTTGATTAATAAATATTATATTTAAAAAAAATAGTTATAATCAAAAAATACCTTATCCATAACATTCTTGATTGATGGAAGCATATGTACATGTATCAAAAAAAAAAACTATGCATCAAAGGAACACCAATGTTTTAAAAAAGTAATCAGAACGATTATAGCGAACCTGTTGAATAAATGCAGAGCAAATAAAAAACAAATTTTGACATATATCACAAAATGAAAACGTCTTAAAATCGTTCTGAATTCATGCACAACTCATTCAATAGATCAAGTAATCGACATGAATGTTGATTGTTGACGTACAGAATTTTTTTTAATGAATTCCCACAGTTTAACGCAAAATATAATTTTCATTCATTCCTTAAAAATGTTTAGTTACCAAAGTTCAAGTTTACTTATTATTGTTTGAAGGGTATTACATTACATTTTATAAATACAGAACATAGAAGAAAATATACATAAACAATAGTTTTCAGGTATAAAGCAGAGGTTAGTGTAGAAAAATATTTTTGAGAAAGCCAATAATATTTTAGGTATGTTCATTAAAGAAATTTCCGCTTCGGCTAACCTTCATCAACTTTTTAGAAAAAAAAATTAGCATTAATAGCAGCCAATTATTTCATAGCATAATTAATTTTTCAGATTGTAAAATGTCTAGAAATTTTCATACGCTACAAAATTCGTAATTTTATGCGTAAACATAGAAGATAACATTTTTTAGTTAAGAAGTATGGATTTTGGCGCGTATACCGGTTTTTTTCTATTGGGTGTTCGGTTTCCCCATACTCGAATAAAAAAAAGTTACTTAAGTCTATTTATTGTACTCATTTAGTTTGTATTGTGTGTAAACATATTGCCTATTTGTATTCCTTAAAGATGCTTTACACAAAGCAACTTATTTTGAAAACATGGTTCCCTCAAATTTTTATTCCAAAATCTAACTACAAACAAAATTCTAACTCTAACAAAGTCCCTTAAAAAGAAATTTTCAGGAATAGCTAAATTTGGCAATGGAACTTCACAAGTATGCTTCTCGTAGCATTGTCTGTACAAAAAAAATACGGAGGCACCCGCCTAATGCTCTAAGCAAACTACAGCTGACAAAATTGTCTGTTTTGTTGTTTTACAAAGTATTGAGTTACACTTTTGTCCATTTGCAATAGTTATACTTAACCAGTTGCAGCGCATGTTGCGTTCGCAAATAATTAAAGTAAACAAAATAAATAATAATTAACTAATAAATCATTAAATAATATGTATTTGGTCAATTTTATTTTATTTAATATACATTTACAACATTTATTTGGATCGAAATTAAAAAGCTATACAAATCTTCCAATTTAAGACCATGTCAGCACTTCAGATTCTGTTGGTAAGGATTGTTTAGTTTTTGAACGAGGCCATGAAACTTTCAAAATGAAGCATTTAGATGGGGCTGATTACTATAATGAAGCATTTTGATGGGCCAAAGCACTAATTGTGAGAATGTGTTTGGTTTTTTGCATCATTTCACGCACACTTTCTCACATTTAGTGCTTTTTAGCTTGTAGGCAAACCGAAATGTCAGTCTGAGATTCCGGTCTTGGTAATAGAGTGTTTTTGGTCAAAACCAATGTCAATGAAATCCGCAAATTCCTTGGGATTTCATTTCGGGAATACATACAGTTTTTCAGTTACATCATTATTGGTCAAATCAACCAGTATTTCGCTGCGACGACGCCACAGTGGTTCGGTTTGTATGGGAGAGCGGAAAAAAGTCTGTAAAATCTGAACGGTTCAACGGATTTAAATGAAATTTGGCATACATGTTAAGATTAGTCTTATACATATTTGGTCAAAATTTGGTTGAAAAAAAAATTATAAACAAAGTTATTGACATTTTTCTAAAATTTTAGGGGTTTTTGATTTTTGTATGGGAGAGCGGAAAAAATTTTGTAAGAACTGAACTATTAAACGAATTTTAATGAAATTTAAAACACATGTTAAGATTAGTCTTATACATGCTTGGTCAAAATTTGGTCAAGAAAAAATTATTAGAAAAAAAGTTATTGGCATTTTTCTAAAATTTGAGGGTTTTTGATTTGTATGGGAGAGCGGGAAAAATTTTGTAAAATCTGAACTATTAAACGAATTTTAATGAAATTTGAAACACATGTTAAGATTAGTCTTATACATGCTTGGTCGAAATTTGGTCAAGAAAAAATTTTTAGAAAAAAAGTTATTGGCATTTCTCTAAAATTTGAGGCTTTTGATGTTATATTTACGAGTATATAAAAGTTTTTTTTAGTAAAATCTTAACTTTTTATTTTGAACAAAATATTATAACTAACTATGTATATTATAAAATTAAATAAATAAATAGATATATACATGCAAAAATGAATAAAAACAATTATGAAGTAGTAATTTTATAACGCTAAAATGAGGTTTTTAGCGTCTGCGCTGATTGGAAGTATTTTCTTTTTTGCCTGTGGCCTTAAACCTGTTATTATTGGATCTGAGGATATGAGTATACATATGATGCATCACATCTTCATTCGTCGCAATTCGGCTGCATTTTCTCGATTGAAACCTGCGGTAGGCTTTATAATCCTTATTTCGGCATTCTTGGGCTTCCTCGGAGAGCGATCCAACAGGAAATGCACAGCTTTTAATTATTTCTTCTCCATGGATCAAAATCTTATGTACGGTTGCTGGCATATTGTATTATTTATATTTCTCAACAAACAGTTCAGCAGTTTCCCACATGTAAGCTGCACTTTTTTTAAATCTAATTTTTCATTCGAATTAAGGATTCACTAACTCCAGTGATTTCTGATGTCATGGTTCGATTTGCAAAAAATCTTCTGGAGGTGTTGCCGTCATTACTTGTCCCCGTACAAGATCGACAATGATGCCCAGTTTTTCACGAAACTCCTGCTGAATTTTCTTCTCCTGAGCATCTCTAATATGGCGGGTCTCATTGTTGGTTCTCCATGCTTTAAATGGCAAATTGTAGGCAACATGGAGGATACACTCCATAAATTTTATCCGAGCGTGAAGAGAAGACATTCCCATTTTCAAAGCTTCCCTGTTTACAGCTTTGGTTCTTATATTTGTCAGGTTATTCATTCCAGAAGTTGTAGTTCCACATATGAAACAGGAAGAAGCTGCAGGAGTTTCTGTTATAGATTGAGCTGTCTTCCCGTCCAGCATTGTGAACATGAGTTCATGTTTGATTGTAAACTGACGTTCGCCTATTTGAATTATCGTCTGAATTAAATTACTGATTTCCGTATCTATTCTTTGTTTCTCGTTTCGTATGATTTCTGAAGTTTCTTTAGCAAAAGAAAATTGGATGGCTCTGCAGTATCTTGTAGAGGATGGTCGATCGTTGTTCCACACAATAATATCCCTGTTATCCTCCATAGCCATTTGCATTGGTACCAAAGATGTCATAAACATATTAGCGTCCGAAGTTTCTTCATTGTCAAATGTTTGACTGTATTGTGGTTGTCCAGAGGCACCATCACATCCCCATTTAGTGTACAATGTTAAAGACTGTCCTTCAATTCTGGTTATCTCCTCTGATGTCTTTCCTTCTAATAACCTTGTTGCAGTGTGGTCTAACAATTTTTGTAGTGGCACACTTGCTGAGCTTTCCGTAATGTTTATATCTAAAGAATAGCACTTTTTTTTGCTTTCAGTAATTTAATATAAGGTGGAAAAACATCATGTCCTTCATCTTTTAGGGCATGTCTAAATACTTCATATTGGCGTTTCGACAATTCTGCTTGTATAAATAATGCCAGAGCCTTATCCGGATCAAATTGTGAGCAGGAAAAGCTCTCTGATGTTGCTGCATAGTTTATCTCTTCTTGAGGAAATATATTTCTAATTTCGTCCCTCTTATACCTTTTAGCTCGATCACGGCATTCGTCAAAACTCTTTCGTGGTCTTCCCATATTAGTATACGTTTCGGCCAATACACTTTGGGTTAGTTCTACTTCGAAAACTCCTTCGAGCCAATGAGTGTATTTTTTTCAAAATGACTTTTTTTTTCTATGAACTGCGTTCCATCGACTCAAAAAATGAGGCACAAAACGTTTCTTTAATTCTGACAGCACAGTTTCTATTTGCTCAGAAATTAAGTTGGGGTATTCCCTTTCAAAATATGGTAGAAGATTTTGAACATCATGTCCATTAGTAATAAGTTCACTACACAACACCGATTTTATTCTAATAAGACAGGTAATACAAAATTACGCAATACACAACAAAAACAAAGCAATAAAACTTTAAAAATAACACCTTTTTATTTCTACCTGCCCTACTTTTAGCAAAAAACTAAAAAAATAAAGGATTATCCCTAATCCTTTTATTTATTTTTTTTAAACTCTAGCATATAATTTAAAATATCATAAAACTATATTGCTTTTCGTATGTTGTTTCCAAGAAAATTGAGTTCAAAGTTGAAAAAAATTTCCGGGCAGAAATAAATGGTTTCGCAAAAATCGAAATTCTCAGACAGGCACGAGTACAATAACTTTGGGCCAAGATATAATAACGGTTTTTGGTAGAGGGGCTTAATACAAGCATTTTTTACTATTGGAGGGGGGGTCTATCTCCCCCCGTCTAGGCGGTAGGAGCAATTTAAAAAAATTATTATTTAAAATGGAAAAAAATAATTAAAAAATAACGGTGATACTTACAATTAAGTTTTATACATTTATAAAAAAAAGCTCCAAAAGATACCAAGAAAGTAAGTATGCCAGCATATGCTCCATACATTCATGTTAAAGCACAGAAAAAATCAGCTGCAGATACTTGCAGATGTGGAAGTTATGATCAAAAATGTTTCACTGAATCGGATTTCAAAAAACTGCGTTTTGACGGTGGTGTTTACCAAAAAGTGTGATTTCTTCGTTATTAATTGTCAGAATGAAATGGTTAAGCCCATTATTTTAAGAAAAAATGTCAAACTTTATTTTAAAAATAAAACAAAATTAATACATTGACACAGGTCTGAGGGGGAGAGTACGATAACTTTGGCGACAAAGTTTAATGACGTATTTGTATAGAACAGTTAAAAACAAGCATTTTTTTACTATGGGAGGGGGGTCTATCTCCCCCCGTTTGGGCGGTAGGGGCAATTTAAAAAAATATCTACATTAAATGGACAAAAAATAATTAAAAAATAACGGTAATACTTACAATAAAGTAGTATACCTTTTTTTAAAGCCAACATTTTTGTCTATTAGCTTGTTTTTAAATCAAGTCAAAACTATGCATACTTTTTGAAAAAAAATAGTTTCAAACTAAAAATGTATGCAAAAAAAATTAAAAAAAAGGTTTAAAGTGTAGTTTTTCAAAACTTTCAAATTATCTACTGTTTTTTTTTTTTAGAATTCATTGCTCTTATTTGTTTTTGATCAAAAACTGAAAACTAGATGACTTTATGTCTTCTAGTTCTTGAGAAAATTGAAAATTACGAAAAACAAATATTTAATTAAATTACTTTTTCCTTGCTTAAGTATTAACGTAGTCTTATTTTGATAGTAATAATCGAATATGGATTAAGATACACCTAGGGTAAATTAATTTTTCTTAAATCCAGCTTATTTAAATGTAAAAGAAACTTTGCATGCACCCCATCTTGCACCCACCGAACCTTGCCCCACCCCAAATCCTATAGTGTTCCCAAGCAGGGGGGTTGGAGGGGGGCAGCATGCCCCCCCCTTACAGATCCCACTGTTGCATAAACCCAAATTCGCACCTACCATTGTTACTATCAAAATAAGACCACTCAAGCAAAAAAAAAGAATTAAATTAAAATAGTATTTGTGGTTATTTTCAATTTTCTCAAAAACTAATAGACATAAAATCATCTAGTTTTCAGTTTTTGATCAAAAACAAATAAGAGCAATAAATTCTGAAATAAAAACAATGGTAGATAATCTTGAAGTATTGAAAAATTACACTTTAAACCTTTTTTTAACTTTTTTTACTCAAATTTTGAGTTTAAAATTAAATTTTTCAAAAACTAATTGGCTAATAAAACAGAATGTTGACTTTAAAAAAATGTATAAAAAGTTTAAAAAAACGCATTTTTTCCTAGTACTAAAGCTTCAGACTACTTATAGAAGGTATCTTTTATAAATAATCAATTTTTTTTTTAGATAATCGAAAATAGACCAATTCAATTATTTAAGAAGCTAGAGAATTTATTTAAAGGAACTTCGGAAAAAAAATCTCAAAATTTGTTGAAAATACGGTTCGCGATTTGAGTAAAATTATTTTTCAACTTTGAGGGCTTGTAAATCAGAACATACAATATATATGTTAAAAAATACTTTTGAATCATACGCTCGGGTTATCTAAGAGTACTTAAACATAAAGTTTAAAAGGATAAATATGACTTTTTAAAAAGACTTTTCCGCTCTCGCACCACTGTGCGACGTGATGAAAAATGCCATGAGCCGAGATAGATTTAAAACTATAAAAGCGTACTACATCCACTTCGGCGACAAGTTTGCCAATATTTGTTGAACGCAAAATGTATGCAACTTGGGATATATGCCCATCATCTTAATGAATAGATGATTCTTTATTTATTTATTTTATTTTTCATAAAAAGAAAATCCATAAATATTAGAACTTGTGGCATTCCTGTTCATATTTATTTTGTTCGTTTGGACGATTACTTTGAATTGAGGTTACTAACAAAAGTTGATAAACAAGCACACGGTTCCTATCTTTTTCGCAACAGATAATTTACATTGTTTATTTTATGTGTAAAGAAATGCATCAGTTTGTATTGTTTTTACATTCACAGTTCTTAAAAAACAGAACTGCAAAAGCAATCATGACAGGCATGAATCAAAAATGCCGTGGATCAACCGATTTTGCATTCGACAAGGGAAACGAAATTACAGTTGTTAATTGGAATGGCAATTCCATACTGACAGTTTTATCAAATTACTTCATTGATCAGCCAATCAAATACAGTTTAATCGCAAAAATAGTCAATATAATATAACAATGGGTGGAGTTGACTTGTTTCATAACACCAACAAGCAACTATGTAACAAGAATTCGTATGAAAAAAGTAGTATTGTAAACATTTAGATGCAGCAAGATTGCCAAAGAAACTTCTCTTTCGCAACTTTAATTCAGAGCAGTAGTATCCAACTCATTGTTGAGAGCTGTCAATATGCAGGTTTCAATTAAGCTGAAAAAAATCAAACGCGTTAGCAGATCGGAAAATTACGTGACTTTAGAAAAGCAACAATTTAGTTGCATTTTGACCCTTTTTTGTGCCTAATGCGACCATAATACGACTTTTTAAAAAATTGTCTATTTTGACCCTTTTTAAAAAATTATGCGACTTTTTTGACCCCATCTCTAGAAAAATACATTGAAAAGATAAGTTATTTTCTTAGTTCATACAATATTTCCAAACTTCCATTGAAATAAGAACATAACTAACACTGTCGCACATAATTTCAATCTATAAAATGGAATCAAGTTGAAATTGTTTGGGTCGATTCCATCACGTTCGCTCAGAATCGAAATCTTGCTATTCTAGCATAAAAATTCATTTCAACCTTTCGACTTTTCATATAAATGTGGTTGTAGTCGAACCACCAAGCAGCACGGAAGAGGGAATTTGCAAGCAAATCTTGGAAACCCTAAGTGAAGAAAAAATTCCCCTGAAAAAAATTTCATGGGTTTTGCATCAGACAATGCAGCAGCAATGACTGGTAAAAAAATGGTGTTACACTTATAGCCTATTTAAAAAGAGAGATTCCAAATCTTTTCCACATCGGTTGTGTAAGTCACTCTATATCGATTTAATAAATCAAGCATCTGCAATAGCCCTTCCTAACAATGTGGAGCAACTATGTCGAAATGTTTCAATTTTTTTTTAAATTAAGTGCTAAGCTGTTAGGTGATTTTAAGGATCTTCAAGCTATTTTTGATGTACCAGAACACAAGCTTCTTATAAACTCAGCTCTACAAGGTGGCTTTCATTTGAGGCTGTTGCTTCCTGAATGGTTGAGCAGTGGGTAGTTCTGCAGCATTATTTCGGACATCTCAGAAAATCTTAACAGCACAAACTTAATTTATTTGAAGTTTTTAAAGTATGTTTTATCAATGATGAATAATTTAAATAAACAGTTTCAGAGTGAATCCTCTCAAATAATTCACTTAAAGACATTTCATTTAAAGACATTTTGATTATGATGTACAAAAATTTTTTAACAAAAGAATATATACTACGCACTAAATTTGAAGAGATTAATTTTATAGACCCAAAAAATATAACAATTGTGAGTGATATTTGCATAGGGAATGAAGCGGAAACATTATATAAAACAAGAAAGTATTTCCAGTTCGGATATTGAAAATATAAAAAGTAAAATTCTTATTTATTACCAAATAATTTGCAGGCAAATTATTTCAAGGTTTGATATTAATGATAGGAAGTTTTCGGTTTTGAGGCACTTGGATCCTCAAGTAATCAAACTAGGCCAAGAGTTTAATTATAATGATCTAGTATCAGATTTATCAACACCTTATTAATTCAACCTGAAAAAGTAATGGAAGAATACAAGCTTTTAGAATTCAAAATTCATGAAAAGAATTATGAAAGTTTTTTGGAACTGTCAAATTTTGAGGAGTTTTGGCATAAGATCGGGGCAATTAAAACCCCTCTCGGATAATACGTTTATTCCAACTTACATATCGTCGTCGTTCTTTGAAAACTCCCTAAGTCCATTTTCCGCAAAAATGAAATAAATACACCAAGTTCATGCAAATGACAAAATTTATATTTTCTTAAAATTCCCTAAGCTCTACGATGCACCATTTTTTATTTATAAAGAATTAAAACTCCCAAAATCTATTACCTTGCATATTGATTTTAAACTTTAAATGCAAATATCTCAAAACACAAAAAAATGGACTAAGTGAGTTTTAATAGAACGGCGACGATATACTCCTTTGTACAAAATATTTTCACACTTCGGCAGTGCGTGTGCCGAAAGGGTTTTTTCTAAGTTAACAGTTCTAAAAAATAGATTAATGAACCGCCTGTGTGTGGAAACATGTAATGCAATGCTCTCTGCAGCAAATATTTTAGAAAAGCAATGGAAACCTTCAGAGGAGCTTATAAAAAGCTACCGTAAATTAATCACAAAAAATAATGACTCCTATTTTAAAAATAAAAAGTCAAATATTTATAAATAATATAAATTCCTAAAATGTAGGTACCTTAATTTTTGTATTTCAAAAGAACTGAATAGAATATGAATTTATTTATTTTTTAGTTTAACTTTAAAACTTGAGTTAATATAACTTAAATCGACTGAATTGACTGTTATTGTTGTTCAATGTTATATATACATATACACTTTAACGTATTTATTAAAAAAAGGAACTTCTGTGATATAAATCGAATATATTGAATACTAGTATAAGAATTTATTTTTCTTTAGAAGGTATACCTAATAAAAAAAACTAAAAAACAACACATTTTTTTTGCAATTTATACAGATTTCGTTTGATTTAAGTATGTATTAAAAAAAAATCTAAATGCGATTTTTTTTCATTTGACCCTTTTTTTGCGACCTTTTCTAATATCCCAACGGTAACACTGCATTCGAGCATCTGCGCTTCTCATGGCCAGATTGGCCACAGCGGCCGCAGACTCTCCCCTTGTGTCTGCAGTGGCTGCTGAGATGGTCAAGGCCCAGACACTTAAAACAACAATTCACCGGACTCTTTTCTCTAACAATGCACGAAAAAATCTTTATATACACACGCCCTACCGAAAGCAAGTGAGTACATACTCTAGCAGAACACTCCAACGTTAAGTTGGTCGTACCAGCCCCGACTTTCCAGTCGGACAGAAGATGAACCTCCCTAACAAACTCTTCTTCTGTAAGAAAATCGAGATTACAGTCTCTCAATTCTTTTAAGAAGTCGGTTTTGGAGACTAATTTCTCCAAATTGAAAACAGTTAGTCTTTTAAGACTAGACTTGGCCTGTGCCTTCAGACTAACCTCCTGGAACCTCTTATTTGACAAAACCTTGTCCCTTTCCGCTGAAGAGGACAGCTGACAGTTACACTGCCATCATTGTTGGGTTTAATTTTATCTATACGTACCCCTAACGCAGGCCCTACATCATTGCAAACCTTCTTTTTTACCTCCGATGAAGACTCATTTTTAGCCCCAGTGATAACCACTGACCAAGTTTCCTTTGGTTTAGGAACTGCAACTTTCTTCAAAGGCTGTGCCACAACTGTAGCAGCAGCCTTATTTGCACTTGCCACCTGGGCAAAGGACGGCCTTTTGGACACGTCAATCCCTAAGGGGACTCCCAGGCTTGTGCCCACTTCTTTACTTTGGCGTGCAGCCACTACAGGTGTCTTCACACCAACAACCTTCGTCGCTTCAAGGCGGCCCTTCAATTTTTCATTTTCGGCCACAAGCCGAAGAATGAGAGGCTCATATTTACATGCAGCCTCTAGAAACTGAACGCCGCATTCTGGTGCAGCCACCAATTGCAGAAAAACACCCCTCTTAATACTCTCCAGTTCGGAAACAATACTTTTAACATCATTATTAACATACCTTGATGCACCTGGCTTACCAGCTCCGTGGTCAGGTGCGATCACAACGGTGGAGGGTTCAGCACGTGGCTTATTTGCCTTCCGCCCCTCATTCTCCTTCAACGCCATCACATCTAATTCTTCATTTACAACTTCCTGCCTCTCCTTCTTTGACTTGGAATTTCCTTGCTTCTCTCGTCCTCCGCCTCCTCTGCCTTCCTTTTCAGAGAGGCCTCTTCGATTTCCATTTCATCATGGACTGCGACTGTAACTGGTGCAGCGGTGGCGGCAGCACGAGCAGCCCTCCTTTCTTTCCTCAGGGCCTTGTTTGACTTCCTACTGGAAAAACTCTCATCTCCGCTGCTCTCAGGTAGCGGTTTGTCCATTTTTGGCTCCTTCGGTTTCAAAAATTCTGCCACTCGGAACTTCTTTTTCTGCACCTTCTCAACATCAGAGTCACAATCCGATGACAAGGACACTCTGTTCTCACTCATTTCACTTCGTGATACAACGCACGTAGGCGCAAAAAGTTACTGGATTTTCCTAATCCTCGCTTTATCACTGCACACACGGTACCCGTTGCGGAAATAGGTAATAAAAATTCAACCCTTGCCGAACACACGAAAAACAGGTTGCTATCAATACGGATTACGCACACGCGACCTTTCGGTATGCTAATTCTGAGAAAAATGGGCTGCTCAATAGAACAGTTTTAATTCCTTTTCTCGGAACACTGTCTTAAACACAATAACAACGCACAAACGCGACCTTTCGGTTTGTTAATTTCTACGAAAAAAAAGGGCTGTTTTCAAAAATTATGGGTTATTCCACTTTTTATTAAACACGCACCAACAAAATACTTTAAAAACACAATACTGCTACGGACCAATCACGTCCGCTCGTCTTGACTTCTAAAATTCAACTCAATTTTTTTCGATTACTCGAGCTTCAAATATTTGTGAATCCAGTGAACTTTTATAGACCTACTCGAAAAAGGAATATTGCTAGTAGTTTTGCAAAAACGGGCCACTGTGCGCCGTCCCACTAAATTTTTGCTTAATAAACAAAATAAACTTACTTTTTATAAAATAAATAAAATATTTAGCTGTAAATTCAATTTTTTCAATAAGTTTACTGCCTGCGCTTAGAGAAATTAAATTTTTGAATAAAACTAATTGTATACAAGATAACGGTTTAAATTTGACAAAAAAAGTTCATGGCCAAGGTTGTCGCATATCATCGTTCATAAATTGAAAAGTAATAGAGATCATCGGTACACACAATGCAAAATATGAAGCAAAATTAATTACACCACTACTATTTTATTGCTCGCAGCTGTGCTGTAAAAACTATATAGACTATTTTGTTTGTTGATTTCTTTAGAATTACAAATAGCTATGTTGTCACCATATCTTTAACAAAAGTTGCAAGTTAGTATTTAAAATTAAAATAAAATAAAAAAAGAGGTGACCCGAATCTGTCTGTGAGCTGGGGGAGTGATTCATATAGAGGGGGAATGTCTTTGATGGAGTTGACCCTCGGGGGTTTTGCCTTGTATTCGCATGTCTATTGCAATCTTGTTTATGCAGTAGCCCTTAACTCATCAACTCATCTTTGCTCCCACTATTTGCTCTACTTTATGTCCAACACCTTGGTTCCTAATTGGTCATCCTAATTAAGAACACAATAAAAATTAAGGTAGGAACGAGCAGCGTTACCACTTCTCAAAAAAAAGTCGAAGTAGATTTGAGGAAAAAAGTGAAGTAAATTGAGGAAAAAAGTGAAGTAAATTGAGAAAAAAAAGAAGTAGATTTAAAAAAAATAACTTTTTTCATATTTACCTATATGTTGTATATATATTTTTAGTTAAATTAATAAAATGAACAATATTCAAAACAAAAAACTTGAATTCTTTCAGACTTCGTATAATATCTACATTTCATTATGTTGTTAAGCAACATATATTAAATTAAGTTGAACAATTATTCTTATTTTAATTTTACAAAAAAAACTTAGAGGAAAAATGATCTCAAAATTCATGTTTATATAATTTAATCTTTTATAGTAGGTAAAGGAACAGTTAATTAATACAGTTAAAAATTATTTAAATAGTTTAAAAAAGTAATAACGAAAAATTAAATCTAATTTCAAAACATATATATAATATATATATAACAAAACATATGTATAACATTGCATATGTTTTATACATTATATAAAAACAAACAACAGAAGGTATTTAAATATTAATACTTGATTTTGTTAAACAAAAACTGTTATCTTATATTTCATGTTCACTTGCTACACAAGTTATTATTTTTTGACATACAAAAGAACTTAAATTATTTTACTATTAATATATGTCGGTACAAACAAATAAATACAAAGGGGCATATTGATGTTTGCTAAACTCTTGCTAAGTTGTTACTAAGCAAGTCCAGAGTTTAGGCTATTTATAAATAAATTTAAACCTAAGTTTAGGGCATGTGGTTTAACTATAAACATAGGAAATGCTGTGTTAAAGTAGTTAGTATCACAGCCATATGTCATATTGGATTTTTATTTGTAAATTGAAAAAATAAATCATATAAAATAAATTTTACGTAAACTTGCTGTCCAGAAAAATGTCGATTGATACCACAATTGAAGACCAGTTTTCCTGCCGTTCGCGTTTTATATTTTCCTTGTTGTTTATGTAAAATATTATAGAACGATGTTAGTTGCTTTTTTTGATTTTTTATTAAATAGTTTTGTTTTACTTACTTTTTTCGACATCCAATTTGAGGAATGACAGCATAAAATAAAAAAAATTGAAAATATAACAGTATTTTTTTGCTTTGACCTGTCATTTGAAGTATAATTGTAGTAGAAATACAAACTTAGCCTGGGGGTTTACTAAACACAGCAGAAAAAATGACTATGAATATGAACTGTGTTTATTTAACCAACAAGCCTTAAACTATAGATCAAGAAATCACGACTTTAGTAATACTCTATGAATACGCCCCATATTAGAACGGCTATTCAGTAAGTCCAATTTATAAATAAGAAGTAATTCAATTCAACATAAATTAAACAAGATGTTTATTGTTCAAGAAAAATAAGATCGAATAATATAAAACTGAAAATATCGAACTGCAATATTGTTCGATATTAAAACTAAAAATATTAATATCACAAGTGTTTTTATAGTAAAGTATTTATATACAAATATTTCATTATATATATACTAACACCACTTCTTAATAAACACTTCTTAAGTAAAGTCTTCATCGTTCTTAGTTAGACCAGCTAGGAGTCTGAATCTCGACTGTTTAATATTCTGTAATGGTTTTGTAAGAATGTCTGCAACCATTTCTTCAGTTGGACAGTAAATGAATTTAACTTCTTTAGATTCTTTAATGTCACGAAGAAAGTAGTACTTTACGTCTATATGTTTAGGAGGATTTATCTTCTCTGAATCCAGTAGTTTTAAACAACTTTGATTGTCCTCGAATATTGTAACATCTTCTAAATCAACTTGTAGATCTTGAAATAATGTTCTCAGCCAAATAAGTTCTTGAGTTGCTTCTGCTAAAGCGACAAGCTCTGCTTCAGTTGATGATAGTGCAATCAATCCTTGCTTTTTACTTGCATAACTGATCGTATAGCTTCTCCAAATTTAAATAAATATCCGCTTGTGGATTTTCGTCCTCTAACGTCTGTAGCCCAATCTGCATCGGCATATCCAACAAGTTTTGAATTTTTATTACATCCAACACAAAGCTGTAATTGTTGACTTCCTTTCAAGTATCTTAAAATGCGTTTAACTTCGTTCCAATCACGCTGAGTAGGACAGGATACTTTTCTGCTGAGAATTGAAACAGCTGCTGCTATGTCCGGCCTTGTATTTCCTGATAAGTAAAGAAGTGAGCCAATAGCTTTTCGATACATTTCATTGTTTAATATGTTTAATTTTTGGAAAGCTTTTATTAACAAAACACCAAGTTGCCAAACTTATACTTTTAAAATAGGCCTAAATTATTTTTCAGTGGGTCAAATATTTGTTTTTTTTTGAAAAATTGTCTTGACTCTTAAAATCCTTGCAGAGCATAACGATTTCGACACTACCGCAGAGGAATATAGAATATAATAAGATAAATCCCACTGCAAATTTACACACTCAAGGGAACTTTTCATAAGACTTCTGTACACATGAGTTCAGTAAGATTCTTACTTACTTACTTAAGTTGGCGCTACAATAAACTTCTCCATCCAGCTCGGTCCCTATAGCTAGATGTCTTAAGTTTAGCGCTCCAAGTTGAGTGAGGTCACTTTCAACTTGTGCGCACCACCTGATCTGCAGTAGGAGTTGATAGAAAGAGGTGGGTTTTGAGAAAAACCTGTGGACGCTTGTGTCCTCTTGAATGCACATGTCTACCATTTAAACATTTCAGTAAGATTCTATGGGGCGTATTCATAAAGAATTACTAAAGTCGTCATTTCTTGATCTATAGATTAAGAGCCTTCTTGATTGAATAAACACAGCTCTTATTCATAGTCAATTTTTCTGTTGTATTTAGTAAAACCCCAGTTTAAAGTTGTATTCTAGTACAATTATACTTCAAATGACAGGTTAAAGCAAAAAAATACTGTTATATTTTCAAACTTGTTATTTTGTGCTTTCATTCCTCGAATTGGTTGTCGAATAAAGTAAGCAAAACAAAACTATTTAATAAAAAATCAAAAAAAGAAAACAACTAACAACGTTCTATAATATTTATTTTAGATTTATAAATTTATAATTAATGTGACTGTTTCTTTATCCAAACGATATCTTTCGTAGAAATCCTTCTCGCTTAATTCAAATGGATTGAACCGTGGTTTTGTATATTTTTCTTTTTCTTGGTGGCAAATTTTGCAGATCACCAAATAACTCAAACTCCTCTAAGATATACATATCTTCTTCAATTGCGGTATCAATCGACATTTTTCTGGACAGGAAGTTTACGTAAAATTTATTTGATATCATTTACTTTTTCAGCTTTTAAATTCATAAACAAAAAACAAATATGACATTTGGCTGTGATAATAACTACTTAAATACAGCATTTCCTATGTTTATAGTTAAATCACAGGTTTAGCCCTAAACTTAGGTTTAAATTTATTTATAAATAGCCTAAACTCTGGACTTCCTCAGTAACAACTTAGCAAGAGTTTAGAAAACATCTATGAATATGCCCTATGCAGGGGCGTCTTTAGAATTTTTGGGGGCACTGGGCCCAATAGGATTTGGGGGCCAAAAAAAGTAGGTATAATATATTTTTTTTTTAATTCTTTAGGTTAAAAAAATCATTTTAAAATTTATTTTTGTTTTTTTTATATTTTTAGTTTTTAAAACAGACATTTTTTTGTACTTTTATATTTTTTTTTTCATTTACCTTCAATAGTTGAACATTTTTCTTTATAGTTGATTTTTGATAATTTTAACTGTTTTTTTTTATTTTAAATGTTTTTATATTTTTTTTTTAGTTTTATGTAAGTTTATTTCTTTATATTTGCATTAACATCTCTATAGTTTTTTGAAAACTGTTCGCAAGAATTTTGCAACTCCACTGAAGTCAAATATTGCAATCGACAAAAAAAGCCAAACAATGCATTCCTTTCTTGATAGTAATTGTATCGTATTTTTAATTGCAAAGTAATGGGGTCAATAATTGGAAACAAAGTTGATATTTTAAACTTTTCTTTCCCAATTAGCTGGATGGATGGTGCAGGACCATCAAAATATATAATAATATAACAAGCGAACTTCGTATTTTATGAATTCTTTCTAATTCTTTCTAATATTGTGCTCCAAATTTCTGTTCAAATGAGGAACTCCAGTTCTGACTTTTTCTGAGGCAGGCTTAGCCGCATGAAGGCCTACTAAATTAAGAGAATGTGCTGCACAAGGTACAAAGGTAGCAAATTCGAACTTCTCCTTTAATCTTGCTTGCAAACAAGAATATTTTCCCGACATATTAGACGTATTATCATAGCTTCGTCCTCTTCAATCCTCTATTGAAATATCATGATTTTCCAAAAATGTCAAGATTGTGTCAGCCAAATATTCAGATTTATGCTCTTGAGTAGGTATAAATTTTAAGAACGTTTCGATGGGAGCACAATTTTTAACATACCGAATTATAAAAGTCAACTGGTCGATATAAGAAAGGTCGGGTGTACTGTCAACACTTAGGGAAAAATATTTTGCCGATCTATCCCTTTCCTGAGTTCCCACATTTTTTTAAATGATCTGCGATGAATGAATCATCATGGGACAACTTTGCGTTTGTTTATGGAGTGAGTTGAAAAGTCAACATGTGTGCAGAACTGTAGAGAAGAACGAAAGCAGAGTTGTTGAAATAATGTTGACAGCGTGTGCAGGTGCATGATTAAAGATTCATGTTGCCAGAAGTTTAAGATGTCTAGGAGGAGAATTCCAACGGAACGGAGAGTAAAATGAAACTTGTTTTTCTGTTACTGTCTACTAACCTCATTTCGTTTTCTATATAATTCCTGTATATTCATTCATTTTGGGTTGGTGGATTTGGGGGCCAAATAATTGCGGGGCCATGGGCCCTGGCCCACCGGGCCCATGCCTAAAGACGACGCTGGCCCTATGTGTTTTTATTTTACCCTTTTTTTGTATTAGTATTGTGTCTAAAGTTAAATCTTTTCTTATTACATATTTAAATTTTGAGAAAAAAAGAAGCAGATTATGCCTTTTTTTAGTTAAAATTGAAGTAGTTTGAAAAAGAGACTTTGAAAATGAAGTAGATTTTAATGTTTTGGCGATATGGTGCGAAGTAGGAAGTAGATTTGGAAATTTTTTGAAAAAAAAGAAGTAAATCTACTTCAATTGAAGTAAAGTGGTAACGCTGGGTACGATTATATGAAATAAATATTTAAAAACAAAATTACTTTGTTTCGAATAAAATTTGATGGCAGCTGAACTGTAGTGCACAAAGGTGTTACCGTGAGAATCTATATGGTTAAATTTATACCAAAATATATGTTTTGTTGCTCTTATCTTTCCTTTCTGCTCCTCTCATTAATTTTCTTTTTTTCACTCATAAATTATTTTCCTTTTTTGTTTTATTCTGAAACTATTTCTTTTTCCTTAGATACGAACCATCGTATTTCGTAGTACATATTTTATATTTATTATTTGACTTATTAGTTTCAATAAAATTTAATGGTGGGGGGGGGAATCACTACACTTCATTTTTTGTATATAATATTTTTTTGGTTTTTGGATCTGTGTTAAATTGTTTTAACTACTGGTTGCCAGAACAAAACTTATTTTAAAACTTGATAAAATGTTTAAAGGACATCTATTTTCCATCTCAGATTTTAAGATGTTGCTTCGAGTAATTTAAAGTTTCAGAACATTAGTTTCATCATTGAATAATTGCAATGCTTTATTCAATGGTTTCATGTATATAAGTCTCAAGTCTCTCATAGACTCTAAAACTAAAAGGCTTAATTATAATTAGCTTTTTGGTTGGTTCCCTTATAAATCTGTAATATTTTTTTAATTAAATAAAAATCACAAAACTCATTATTTCCAGTCATCCTCGGAAACCAGATACTCGTATATTATCTTTTCTTTTTTCCATTTCTCGCATTTCGCCGTTTTTTAAATTTATGACAAAGATGATAATAAATGATTACGATTAGAAATAAAAATACCTATTAATATTATAAAAAAAAGCCCTCGGACAATTATTTTTTTATTTCGATTTCCCGCGGACAATTTTTTTTTTAAATCACGATTTCGTTATTTTAAAAATAATTGTAACGAATGTCACGAATGTCACAATCGTCACGAGTTTCACGAATGTCACAATCGTCATGATTGTGAGGATCGGCACGATCGTCAGGATCGTCACGATCGTCACAGCGGTCCCCCGTCCCCCCTTTTTATTTTGCATATAAAAAATATTCCGGCCTCAAACTGGCAAACTGGCGAGGGTAAATGGTGTTTTTCCAACATTAAAAAAAAATATTTTTTGTAGGTATTTTTTTGTGTGAGAGTAAATCTCGTACTGCCGCTTTGGAAATCTCACCAGAAGATGAATGTTCGTATGGAAATTGAAAGTATGGGGTTTTTGTGTACACGAGGGGCTAAAAAGGTGAAAAAATGAATTTTGAAATTGTCTTATCAGTGCCCCTCAAAGTATGCAGCATTTTTTTTAAAATGTCCTGAATTTCTGAAAATACAGGTACATCGCGTGTTTTCCTACAGGTAAGCAGGTACAAAGATTTTCAGTTGAAATACTATAAATTACCTTGAATTTCTGCAAACACAGGTACAAATTATATTTTCTACAGGTAAACAGGTAACACAGTGATTTTAGTGCTTTGAATATTTTCGTACAGGTAAACAGGTAGAATAGCGTTTTCAGTGGGAAAATGATACCTGGGAGCTTGAAAAGTAAAAGATACTTCTAAGAAAATGTAATTGATAAGGATTGATTAGGTCGAAGTCAGGTACGTAAGATTTCGCCAACGACCATACCACGATGAAAATATCGGTTCTCGTCCGATCACCGAAATCAAGCATCGTCGGGCGCGGTTAGTACTTAGATGGGGGACCGCTTGGGAACACCGCGTGTTGTTGGCACGCGTGCCTTTTTGCTGCACAAAGGTCTTCTGCACACACTTAAAACTTTCAAATTTTTTTATTTTGCATATAAAAAATATTCCGGCCTCAAACTGGCAAACTGGCGAGGGTAAATGGTGTTTTTCCAACATTAAAAAAAAATATTTTTTGTAGGTATTTTTTTGTGTGAGAGTAAATCTCGTACTGCCGCTTTGGAAATCTCACCAGAAGATGAATGTTCGTATGGAAATTGAAAGTATGGGGGTTTTTGTGTACACGAGGGGCTAAAAAGGTGAAAAAATGAATTTTGAAATTGTCTTATCAGTGCCCCCTCAAAGTATGCAGCATTTTTTTTAAAATGTCCTGAATTTCTGAAAATACAGGTACATCGCGTGTTTTCCTACAGGTAAGCAGGTACAAAGATTTTCAGTTGAAATACTATAAATTACCTTGAATTTCTGCAAACACAGGTACAAATTATATTTTCTACAGGTAAACAGGTAACACAGTGATTTTAGTGCTTTGAATATTTTCGTACAGGTAAACAGGTAGAATAGCGTTTTCAGTGGGAAAATGATACCTGGGAGCTTGAAAAGTAAAAGATACTTCTAAGAAAATGTAATTGATAAGGATTGATTAGGTCGAAGTCAGGTACGTAAGATTTCGCCAACGACCATACCACGATGAAAATATCGGTTCTCGTCCGATCACCGAAATCAAGCATCGTCGGGCGCGGTTAGTACTTAGATGGGGGACCGCTTGGGAACACCGCGTGTTGTTGGCACGCGTGCCTTTTTGCTGCACAAAGGTCTTCTGCACACACTTAAAACTTTCAAATTTTTTTATTTTGCATATAAAAAATATTCCGGCCTCAAACTGGCAAACTGGCGAGGGTAAATGGTGTTTTTCCAACATTAAAAAAAAATATTTTTGTAGGTATTTTTTTGTGTGAGAGTAAATCTCGTACTGCCGCTTTGGAAATCTCACCAGAAGATGAATGTTCGTATGGAAATTGAAAGTATGGGGTTTTTGTGTACACGAGGGGCTAAAAAGGTGAAAAAATGAATTTTGAAATTGTCTTATCAGTGCCCCTCAAAGTATGCAGCATTTTTTTTAAAATGTCCTGAATTTCTGAAAATACAGGTACATCGCGTGTTTTCCTACAGGTAAGCAGGTACAAAGATTTTCAGTTGAAATACTATAAATTACCTTGAATTTCTGCAAACACAGGTACAAATTATATTTTCTACAGGTAAACAGGTAACACAGTGATTTTAGTGCTTTGAATATTTTCGTACAGGTAAACAGGTAGAATAGCGTTTTCAGTGGGAAAATGATACCTGGGAGCTTGAAAAGTAAAAGATACTTCTAAGAAAATGTAATTGATAAGGATTGATTAGGTCGAAGTCAGGTACGTAAGATTTCGCCAACGACCATACCACGATGAAAATATCGGTTCTCGTCCGATCACCGAAATCAAGCATCGTCGGGCGCGGTTAGTACTTAGATGGGGGACCGCTTGGGAACACCGCGTGTTGTTGGCACGCGTGCCTTTTTGCTGCACAAAGGTCTTCTGCACACACTTAAAACTTTCAAATTTTTTTATTTTGCATATAAAAAATATTCCGGCCTCAAACTGGCAAACTGGCGAGGGTAAATGGTGTTTTTCCAACATTAAAAAAAAATATTTTTTGTAGGTATTTTTTTGTGTGAGAGTAAATCTCGTACTGCCGCTTTGGAAATCTCACCAGAAGATGAATGTTCGTATGGAAATTGAAAGTATGGGGTTTTTGTGTACACGAGGGGCTAAAAAGGTGAAAAAATGAATTTTGAAATTGTCTTATCAGTGCCCCTCAAAGTATGCAGCATTTTTTTTAAAATGTCCTGAATTTCTGAAAATACAGGTACATCGCGTGTTTTCCTACAGGTAAGCAGGTACAAAGATTTTCAGTTGAAATACTATAAATTACCTTGAATTTCTGCAAACACAGGTACAAATTATATTTTCTACAGGTAAACAGGTAACACAGTGATTTTAGTGCTTTGAATATTTTCGTACAGGTAAACAGGTAGAATAGCGTTTTCAGTGGGAAAATGATACCTGGGAGCTTGAAAAGTAAAAGATACTTCTAAGAAAATGTAATTGATAAGGATTGATTAGGTCGAAGTCAGGTACGTAAGATTTCGCCAACGACCATACCACGATGAAAATATCGGTTCTCGTCCGATCACCGAAATCAAGCATCGTCGGGCGCGGTTAGTACTTAGATGGGGGACCGCTTGGGAACACCGCGTGTTGTTGGCACGCGTGCCTTTTTGCTGCACAAAGGTCTTCTGCACACACTTAAAACTTTCAAATTTTTTTATTTTGCATATAAAAAATATTCCGGCCTCAAACTGGCAAACTGGCGAGGGTAAATGGTGTTTTTCCAACATTAAAAAAAAATATTTTTTGTAGGTATTTTTTTGTGTGAGAGTAAATCTCGTACTGCCGCTTTGGAAATCTCACCAGAAGATGAATGTTCGTATGGAAATTGAAAGTATGGGGTTTTTGTGTACACGAGGGGCTAAAAAGGTGAAAAAATGAATTTTGAAATTGTCTTATCAGTGCCCCTCAAAGTATGCAGCATTTTTTTTAAAATGTCCTGAATTTCTGAAAATACAGGTACATCGCGTGTTTTCCTACAGGTAAGCAGGTACAAAGATTTTCAGTTGAAATACTATAAATTACCTTGAATTTCTGCAAACACAGGTACAAATTATATTTTCTACAGGTAAACAGGTAACACAGTGATTTTAGTGCTTTGAATATTTTCGTACAGGTAAACAGGTAGAATAGCGTTTTCAGTGGGAAAATGATACCTGGGAGCTTGAAAAGTAAAAGATACTTCTAAGAAAATGTAATTGATAAGGATTGATTAGGTCGAAGTCAGGTACGTAAGATTTCGCCAACGACCATACCACGATGAAAATATCGGTTCTCGTCCGATCACCGAAATCAAGCATCGTCGGGCGCGGTTAGTACTTAGATGGGGGACCGCTTGGGAACACCGCGTGTTGTTGGCACGCGTGCCTTTTTGCTGCACAAAGGTCTTCTGCACACACTTAAAACTTTCAAATTTTTTTATTTTGCATATAAAAAATATTCCGGCCTCAAACTGGCAAACTGGCGAGGGTAAATGGTGTTTTTCCAACATTAAAAAAAAATATTTTTTGTAGGTATTTTTTTGTGTGAGAGTAAATCTCGTACTGCCGCTTTGGAAATCTCACCAGAAGATGAATGTTCGTATGGAAATTGAAAGTATGGGGTTTTTGTGTACACGAGGGGCTAAAAAGGTGAAAAAATGAATTTTGAAATTGTCTTATCAGTGCCCCTCAAAGTATGCAGCATTTTTTTTAAAATGTCCTGAATTTCTGAAAATACAGGTACATCGCGTGTTTTCCTACAGGTAAGCAGGTACAAAGATTTTCAGTTGAAATACTATAAATTACCTTGAATTTCTGCAAACACAGGTACAAATTATATTTTCTACAGGTAAACAGGTAACACAGTGATTTTAGTGCTTTGAATATTTTCGTACAGGTAAACAGGTAGAATAGCGTTTTCAGTGGGAAAATGATACCTGGGAGCTTGAAAAGTAAAAGATACTTCTAAGAAAATGTAATTGATAAGGATTGATTAGGTCGAAGTCAGGTACGTAAGATTTCGCCAACGACCATACCACGATGAAAATATCGGTTCTCGTCCGATCACCGAAATCAAGCATCGTCGGGCGCGGTTAGTACTTAGATGGGGGACCGCTTGGGAACACCGCGTGTTGTTGGCACGCGTGCCTTTTTGCTGCACAAAGGTCTTCTGCACACACTTAAAACTTTCAAATTTTTTTATTTTGCATATAAAAAATATTCCGGCCTCAAACTGGCAAACTGGCGAGGGTAAATGGTGTTTTTCCAACATTAAAAAAAAATATTTTTTGTAGGTATTTTTTTGTGTGAGAGTAAATCTCGTACTGCCGCTTTGGAAATCTCACCAGAAGATGAATGTTCGTATGGAAATTGAAAGTATGGGGTTTTTGTGTACACGAGGGGCTAAAAAGGTGAAAAAATGAATTTTGAAATTGTCTTATCAGTGCCCCTCAAAGTATGCAGCATTTTTTTTAAAATGTCCTGAATTTCTGAAAATACAGGTACATCGCGTGTTTTCCTACAGGTAAGCAGGTACAAAGATTTTCAGTTGAAATACTATAAATTACCTTGAATTTCTGCAAACACAGGTACAAATTATATTTTCTACAGGTAAACAGGTAACACAGTGATTTTAGTGCTTTGAATATTTTCGTACAGGTAAACAGGTAGAATAGCGTTTTCAGTGGGAAAATGATACCTGGGAGCTTGAAAAGTAAAAGATACTTCTAAGAAAATGTAATTGATAAGGATTGATTAGGTCGAAGTCAGGTACGTAAGATTTCGCCAACGACCATACCACGATGAAAATATCGGTTCTCGTCCGATCACCGAAATCAAGCATCGTCGGGCGCGGTTAGTA